>JAUKNK010000127.1:1960000-2327500 GCA_030765055.1 Mantis religiosa | reverse complement strand
CAGTTGGAAATTCTCGTTTTCTGATCTGGTAGTTGGTCAAACGACCCATACGATGTTAACGTCGTATGGCATGTGTGAGGAGAGCACAGAAGCTTATCAAATGATCTGCTTTCAGATTTAGTCTGTACTCATAAGTGTTTCACTCTAATAATTTTATTTCCAAATATTCCGAACCTAATTCACATTATTTTTGCCACACATTCTTCAGCAATGTATTATTACAGACTTACTCCTCCACTTCGTATAAACCGAGTTATACATTTACTCAGAGTAAGTTCTTTGTTATTTTAATTCTTCTGTTATAATTCCTTTCATAAAATCTATATCTGTATATCTATATTTACCTGTAACGTCACAGATCACAACAAATATATTTACTTCCTTATAGGAGCATACAGTAAAACAGCAGTGACGCAATATCATGGAACTACGCTTTAAGTCTTGACGTCAAGTTACAGCTTCATAATACAGCTCTTATTACACACATAATTTACAAATATATTCTCTTCATCAACTATTTTAAGATACATATTTATACTCTCATATATATTGTCCAGTTAAGATGAGCAAACCAATATTAAATTTGACACACACATTTGTCGTTTGTGTAGGACGTTCACTAATTAATATTACTAGCGCTTGTATATCCGTTGGTCATTATTGCTGTGACTGTACCCCAAATATTCTTTACCTTAGGTTTCAATATTATTTTCCGTTCTGAAGTCCCAATCTTTTGTTTTCCTGATACCATGGAAACATTTCATTGTAACTTCATTCCCCCTGTATTCCCTCTTGTATCGCTAACGTTACGTGTTATGAAACTGTTTGTCTAAATATACAGCTCAAACCTGGAGAGAACATAAGCATTCTTAAAAGACTGGCTTGAGAGAACATGATAAGAAAGTTTGTGTTAGTTATATTGATCGTTCGCTAGGAAAGACGTTTTGGTGGATAAGCGATGCGAACACAAACTAACCTCATCCTGCTGTCTAGAGTTGGCAGTGCCTGTCATATTTTATCACAAGAAACAATATTTTTAAATATTCACATATTATTAAATTAATTTGTCATTCAGTTATTAATATAGCGCAGACTTAATTATACCTTACATGATGAAACATCAATAAACTGCAGTGTATTTTAGCTAACCACAAGGTAAAAAATTATTTTCTGTGAGAATGGAATTCTTCTAAAGTAAGTTGATCTACGAGCACTATACAGAAATATAACATCACCGGTTTATATTCCAAAGCTATAATTCAGATCACCTTTGGTGTCTTCTCGAAACAATTATAAGGAATACAGCCTTGAAAATGCTTGTTTTTATATTTGACATGTGGCATTTTAGGAAAAAATAGACAAGTACTTCCTAAACTTATGTCACGTTATAGAGGAGCTTCAAACTTGGTCTCGCCCACATCACACGAATCTCGTTCAGAGGACCTTTTTCCCTTTTTCAAGTATAGAATTAAAACCTTATTCGTGTAATATCGACAAAAGTATTTGCAGCGGTGATCTGTTGTCTTACTTATTCTGTGTGTATTCATTTCAGAATCTCTGTACTGTTTATCTGTAAGGTAGAAGTTTCGTTAAACTAATATGTATATTTCCTTGTACATACAATGGGAATAGGAAAATCTGTAGAAGTGTAACAACACCTGAAGTCAAATCTTATAAAAATGGTCGTTACTTCATATCTTCGGATAACGTGTCACGACACACTTGTTCCAGAGAGAGAGCGAGGATTTGAGATTGTGAGAGTAAGTTAGAGTATGGGTGAGAGAGGTCTAAGCGCCCGTCGATAACTAGCTCATGTATGGTCGATCGAATAATGGTTCGGTATATTTCAACTTATATTATATATGGAAATGTTCTACCAACATTTTTATGTTAATATTTAATCCAAGATATAGTTTTGGATGTCCACTTAACCGCTAAAAGCGTCTTTAGACAAAGTACTATGTGATTATGTACGTGTCTCCCTGTGTACGTTCAGCACGAGTAATAAACCGATATTTCAAAAGAAACAAAAAATCCCTTTTAATAAGTGGAAAAGAATGAAACTATACTTTAATATAAATGGTGAGAGCTTTTATTTAGTAAATTATATCTAATAATTACATCAAAATATCATAAGTCTAATATATTTAATAGCATGAGAGAAATTTTCTGCCAACAGTGTCTGAAAGAATGTTGTATGATTGGCCTATTATGGAATTAACCATTTCAGAGTTGTTCGTTGTGTTTAGTTTATATTTTCCATCTTTAGATTTCTAAACCGCACTCAGCTGTTCATTGAAATAACATGAATATCAAAGGGCAACACATGGCAACCCTGTTTTTAAACATTTCACTATCACTTCATTCGCCTTATCTGCTCCCTTGTATCTACAGGTGTAACTGATTTCTTCTGCAACTTGGAGCGGAAAAGAGAATAAACTTTTCTTTAGCACAAACCCGCGAAGATTGTGCTTAATTTTATCGAGTATTTTAGCGTTATTAATATTATATTTATATGCTTATATTTATATTTAATATTTAGATTTATATTTATGTTTAATTATATTTATATGTTTATCAAAACGTCTTCTGCCATTAAGAATGCTTGCTTCGATCAAGATGTTCAGTAAGTTTTTTACAAAGTCGTGTTTTTCTGCTACTTCCCAACATATCACCACCGAGTACTTTAATTGAGGATTGTTAGGCTGCAATCCTGAAAATCCAGTGACCTCAGAAATTCGGGTGGATAGTTGACTGCAACATCTTGGTTTGTAGCGGCATTTAGCGATTTGTATGTCCTCAATTCACCGGGAATTTCATTTTGAAATGTAATTCCTTATGTTGATCCCTGGCACTGACCTCGGCAATGTTTGACGAAAATCTCCCGCTAACAAAATCATCGCACTAACAAATCGCAGATCTTGTATACTTCAAAACAAATTGCAGTGACACAATGTAGTAGATATCTGTTCTAACACGTGACGTCAAGTTACAGCTTCATAATGCAGTTCTTATTACACAATTAATTTACAAATATATTCTCTTCTTCATCTGTTTAAATTGTCATACTTATACTCTGTATATAATTATACTATTCAGATAAAGATGGAAAACCCGATATTATATTTGAGCACATACGTAGCATGTTAACTAATTAATATTACTAACGCTTGTTTATCCGTTGGTCTTTACTGTTGTGACTGTAGACCAAATATTCTTTACTTTCAGTTTCAAAATTACTATCCTTTATACGTCTTCAAAGTTCAAAGCTCCATATACGTCTTCAAAGTTCAAAGCTCCAATCTTTTGTTTCTCGTGATATGAGAACATTTCATTATCAGTTCTTTCCCCCGTATTTCCTCTTGTATAAGTAAAGTTACCTGTAATTAAACTATTTCTCTACATATACATTTTCAACTTAGAGAGGAATAACCATTCTTAAAAGAGTGGCTTGACAAAACATAAGATATGTTCTAGTTATATTGATCGTCCACACAGAGACGTCGTTGTAGTTATATTGATTGTCCGCTAGGAGAGGCGTTTAGGTGGACAAGCAATGAGAACACAAACTGACCTCATTCTGCTGCCTAGAGATGGCACCATCTGTCATATTTTATTGGGAGGAAAAATATGTATAAATATCTACAACGTTTAATAAGAAAGTTTAACTATGTTTGTTAAACATGGTTTGAAATTAATTGTGATTTATAGAGTGAAACCAATAATTAATTGTAGTTTACTCTTAGCTAATAACCAAGAAACAAATTATTACGTGTAAGAATGGCAGTCTTCTAAAGTAAGTATATATAGCAGCACTTTGTACAAATTTGGCATTATTGGTAATTCCATTGTTTCCTTTAACGTCTATTTTTGTTGGTACTTGAGAACATTTATAACTTATGAACAGTTGGAAACGCTTGCTTTCCTATCTGACGTGCGTTGTAGGAAAGAATAGTAAAGAATTTCCTAAACTTTTTAACGATCAAAGTTGGTCCCCTCCACATAATTTTCATAAAATGTCATTTTCAAACCTTTGTCGGCATTCTTAAAGTCTATACCTATAAGTTTATTTGGTAACATAAAAGCATTCGCAGAAATAAATTGTCTCTGTATTCATTTCATATTTTCAGAAACTCTTCAGTGTCTGTATGTCAAGTAGAACCTTCGTTAAACAAATATGTATATCTCCCTGTAGGTACAATGGCAATAGTTAACTACAGCAGACGTGTAACACCTCAACTTAAATCTTATAAAAGCCGGTCGGCAGGTTATATGTTTTAACAAGTGACCTGAAACTTGTGTAAATTACTAAAAACAATCATTTTCCTATCGACTTCAAATTAACAAGAGAAATTTTTAATTCTTTCCTTAAAGTTTCAAGCCGATTTGGCTAGAAAATCAGGTTTAAGCGTTACTCATATGTTTAAGAGCCGGTCGTTCTGTTATAGCTTGACATTTCATAGTATAATCACACGCTTCAACGCCCTATATGCAGCTATTTGAACAAACCTTTAAATTCTACAAATTACAGACAATTTACGACCTACAAAAATCACCTCCACATTCCTATCTAAATACCTACTTACACATTGTTCGCTGGTTCTATAGGAAATTCTTACAAAAAATTACACACTACAGTTATGCAGTAGTTCGTACAAATTCAGTTCCGAAGTACTTAAAGTAACTTAATTATACAGAACGGAAAACATAAATGTGTTGAGATACAATATTCTAATGACTTAGTGTGTAATGTTTGTTTTATGTCGCCATCGTGACCTCTCCGTTCGAGAGACATAGCAACTACAAGAATTTTTACAACACATTACATCACTTGTTTCCTTAACCCTACACAATTTATCTAAACAACTGCTCTTTGCACCCCGAGAATGCTGTTTCTAGTTACCACCACATACGTTTACCTCTACATGAGAGAAACAAAACAAATCGAATCGCTTCCCCAATATGTGATTTCTTTTGTTTTATCACATCTCACATATAATATTTAGAGCGGTTTAGAATTTTAAGTGTCTTTTGAAATACGCGGTGTTTATTACTCAATTAATTATAAGAAATATAAAATATAACGAGTAACTATTATGGCAATCGAGAAAGTAACAGCTGAATGAGAATATTCCTAAACAAACTAATCAAGGCGATGAAAGAGCGTGGTGACTTAGTTACATAGTTTCTCTCCTCAGTCTTGTACAAATTCTCACCAAAAAGAGTTATTATTGTGATGGCTTTATGTTAAAGGTTAGAAATCGTTTAAACAGATCCACTCGTAGTAAACAGTTCCACTACCAGGTCAGATAAACAGTTCAAGCTCCTCTCTTTCTTCAGACTCCGCTTGCCTTCCTGTGATGGGTAGACAGTACATTATACCTATCACTGCAGTTACTGAAACGAGCATTAGTGAGTGAGTGAGTGAGAGAGTGAGTGAGTGAATGAGTGATTGAGTGAGTGATTGAGTGAGTGAGTAAGTGAGTGGTGAGTGAGTGAGTGAGTAGGCGAGTAAGTGAGTGAATGGGGTTTAACGGAAAATCAGTAACTAGGTATTTTGTATCCGAAACAACGTTAAGCCCTATTTTTACAGATGTACAGGCAATATAATACTTTTGAAAACTGATTCACATTTAAGTCACCAAATGTCAAACCCGTTTCGTTCAATATGGATACCAGAGGAAAGTTTCTGTTATTTATTACCAGTACAACTGATTTATATGACTTCCCGCCTAAGTAATTAAATGTATAAAGAAATTTTAATTTCAAAACATTTGAATCATTTTAGTACACTCAGAGTATATGTAACAGAATTACCTTTGAGTTGTATATTATTCACGTGGCCACACTTTCCTCATAGTTCCTGATCTATTGTCAAGAATTAAGGAATGTTATGGTTCTGTGAACAGCTGCTTTTCGAAAAACTAGAAAAACTTATAAGACAGCCTTACATTAACCACTAACACACAAACTAACATTCCAAAATTATAAGCTTCCTTACATCTCTAAACAAAAACACAACGACACGTACCTTTGGTAGAAATCTACAACGTTTGAACCATGTGGTTGTGTAAATATCGAAAAATATGTAATAGGAGTTGATACGTTTCACAGGTTAACCTATAAATTAGAAGAAAGCACCAAATAATGATGTTAAATTCTGTATTACACGAATAATTTAAAAGTTTATCTCGAACATTTTAAATACCTATCTTCAACTACTTATACAAATAGAGAAGAAATGCGTACACTTGAACCATAGTACTGTCGAAATCTGTAAGATAATATACGCATAGTTGTCAAAGACTTGCGCTCATATTTTAACTATCTGATCAATTTGGATCAAAGTTTATAAATTTAGACGTTATGTTGTGCAAATAAAGCACAGACTTTCATAACTCCTGTTTTAAACACCTACACTTACACGACGGAACTAATGAAGTACCGGGTACGACAGCTCCTGGTGTATGAAACTTTTACAAGAAATTCAATAGTCATTGTTACGTAATTCACTCAAACATATGTTAAATATATGATTACTTAAAGCCGTTTAATGATACAGAAGGAATCGCTGTTAACATGTTTGCGCAAATGCTGTTTTGGACTGAAGAAGATATATAGAAATATTCTACCCACATTTTTATGTTAATATTTCACCGAAGATATAGTTTTGGGTGTCCACTTAACCGCTAAAAGCGTCTTTAGAGAAAGTTCCATGTGGTTATGTACGTGTCTCCGTGTGTACGTTAAGCACGAGTAATAAACCGATTTGTAAACAGAAATACAAAATAGTACCAAAAAAGTGGAGTCCTATCGAAAAAAGTAAATATGCACAAACACAAATTGTGAACGTTTCTAATACTTTGTAAAGCAATGTGTAATAATTTGATCAAAATAGGTTAGGTTTAATATATTTACTAAGACGGGACACAAACTGTATCTCTTGAATATTCTGGCAACGGTCTGTGAAAAAATGTTGTATGATTGACCTATCATATGATATAGAGAGATCTTACTGCACAACAAATGCACATCTCACTAAACCACGTAAGCTATCTCTGGTTACTTTACGTCATTAACCAATTCAGAGTTATTTGCTGTTTTTAGTTTTAATATTCCATCTTTAAATTTCTAAGCTGCACTCTGCCGTGCATTGAAATAACAGGAAAATTAGAAAGCAACACATAGCAGCCAGCTATAAAATCTAATTGATCTACTTCTGTAAATATTTACCTTAAACTTGGAGCAGAACAGAGAATAAGCTTTCCTTGAACAAAACCTCGAGAAGATGGTCTGAAGTAAATGGAGTATTTTAGTGTTATAAACACTATATTATATTGTTTAGGGGCATTCGTTTATTTATGTCTATTGTCCATTGGTGGAGAATTTTATTTGACAAGGGATATCGTCAAATATATTACTTTTCCACTAAGTGCGTGTTTCTCTCTCGAGATGGCACCACTCGTAACTTCTTACTGCGCGGATTATCATTTATAACTATTTATAAAGGTTTTAGATGTACTCCTATTTTTCTCATTAGTTATGGCTTAGATTTCATTTGTTTTGCTCCGAGCAGATATACAGTAGATGCAGTATGAATACAGAGACAGTATCAAAGGAACAAGTATTTATATGTGAGAAAGGAAGTCTATTAAATCAAATATTTATTCACACTTTTCATGTTTGTTTCATAGGTTCACTGCACATCCTCTTGTAACAATGGGTTACATTTTAGCTACCATGTGGTAGTTTTGCGATTACAATTTTTTACAGGAAATTCAGGAGTCTCTGTTATGCCAGTAAGTCAGATATGATGAACTTTCGAGTACTTCTAGGAATTTAATGATAAGGAATAAGAATCCAAAATGTGGTGATTTATGACGACGTAAGTTCTACGTCACTACCACAGACTGCTGAACAATTTGTATTCCTTTTCTGGTGTAAACTTCCACACGATCACTTTATAACTCGATTCTAGCAATCCGTGAGTTTAGTTTTAATATCTTCGGTACAGGTAGCTATTTCCGCTCGACGTATAACAACAATCCCGTCTTAGCTAAATGTCTTATAGTTCCGTATTTCTGTAACTGCCCTATTCCTGTTGTTATTCAATGTTAATCTCCTTTACACATTTTCAAAGCTCCATTCTTTTGTTTCTCGTCATATAATAACATTTCATTATCAGTTCTTTCCCCTATATTCCCACTTGTATCTGTAACATTACGTGTAATGAAAATGTATCTGTATACATACATCTTAAACTTGGAGAGGAATAAGCATTCTTAGAAGAGTGACTTCACAAAACATAAATCTTTTAGTTACATTGATCGTCCGCTAGCAGACACGTTTTGGTGGACAAACTATGCAAACACACACTGACCTCATTCTGCTGCCTAGAGATGACACTACCTGTAACATTTCATTTTAAAGAAGAATATAGTTAAATAAAACGTATTATAAGAAAGTGTAACTAGTTTTCGGTGTAGTGTCCGAGCCCTGTGTGCACGAATATACTTATCTTAAAATACTTATGCGTATCTTTGTGAAGTAGTGGAAAATGTGCAGATTGCATTGGTAATGCAAATAAATAGGCAGTGGAAACAGTGCAATAACAATGTGTGTGTGTGTGTGTGTGTGTGTGTGTGTGTGTGTGTGTGTGTGTGTGTGTGTGTGTTAATAACAGTGAGACATCGAAGTGCCAGTGCCCAAGACCAAGCGCCCAAACGCCGCCGAATGCAGCGTGGGACGCGCGGCTATGTGCCCTTGTTGCATGCAACAAGTAGCGTCCTTAAGCCAAGCCACTCCCAGCAGCACTTGCGCAGCTCCGAAATGACGGCAACGCCATTGACGGCTCCAGCTGCGGCAATGGCAGCCCTACCACGCCGAGTGGCTGGCTCACTAATGCTTCTAGTCGGTCTGCCGGCCGTAGCAGCAGCTGCAGCTCTACAACCACCCGCCAGTCATCGAGGCAGTCAGCCGGCCGCATTTATAGATGCACAGCCTACGACTACCAGCCACGATCCTCCTCTCAGAGCACCATTGGCTGCACCATCCACCAGCGGTGACGTCCCCATGGACCAGAGCAGCGCGGAGGACGAGCAGATGGCCCGAAAAGTCCAAAAACTGTCCCAGGAGGTTAAAGAGCTCCAGAAAGAGATCTCTCACTTCCAAGAAATCCTGAAAGCCATGGCTCCGGAATCCCGGGATTTCCAAAAAACTGCTACCGACCTGGCGCGCTGCTACCAAGATCAAATATTAAAAAGCGCCATCTCGTGCAGCTCGGCGAAGGGTGGCAAGCCACTCCACTAGGAAAGCGCCCCTTACACTGGAGCAGTGGCCGGGAATCGGATACCGACAGTGTGAGCCCAGGATCCCATACCGGGTAAAAGAAAAATAAGACACGACACCTCAACCTGCCGCTCAACACGGCGAATAGATACGCGGCCCTGTCTTCATCTGAGGAGGATGAGGACATTGACCAACCAACGCCAGCAAGAACCTGCGCTAATTTACCACGTTCAAATCCCACACCCACGCTTTCAAAAACCACAAAGACCCACTCGAGAATCCCCCATAATACAACACGCACAACCATCCACCTCCACGACTACCACAACACCGACTACCGCCCTTACAATCTCTCCATCAACTGACGCCCAAAAGCCGCCACGTATCGTAATTCTCGACGGTCGCCAGACGACAAACGTTCTCCGCATCCTCCGGAGCTCTCTTCCCGCCGGAAAATACAAGCTGCAGATGAGTCGCACGTGCCTGAAGCACTTTCTTCAACGGAAGCAGGATGTAGTGCCGACCATGACGCTCCTGAAGAACGCCGGCATTGAAAGTTTCAGCTTCACCCCCAGGAGCGACCAGCCCCTCCGCTACATTGTGAAGCGTCTCCCCGAGGACCTCGAGGAGGGCTTCATCCGAGAAAACCTGGAAGGGAAACGCTACACCGGCGTCAAGGTACGTCAGCTTAAATCCCATGGCAGGCCCCTGCGAATATTCCAGGTTACACTAGACAGAACCACAAAAAATCAGAACTTGTTGCAAGAGCGAGTGGTGTGCCATATCATGGTCACCGTGGAGGTCTTGAAAACAAACTGTAATATTACTCAATGCCTTAACTGCCAGCAGTTAGGGCACACATTTAAAATATGCCAGAAGACCTCCCGGTATGTCCTCTGCGGTGGCCTCCACCGCTTTGCTGACTGCCAGAAGAAGGCCAAAAGGACGTTGTACCCCGCTGTGCGAACTGTGGGGAGACGCACCCTGTCAGCTATAGAGGTTGCGAGACGGTGCGCAACGAACGCCACAGTCGGCAACTGCCAGCCATAGCCAGGACACCCCAAAGTGCTCAACCAGGGCAAGACCCATTGCCAACCTGGACCTGGTCGGAGAAGGCGTCTCATTTGCGGGCGCCATGAGAGGGCAAACGGCACATGTGCCTCCAGCACCCGTGCCGCCACAAACCGGCCCGCCTCCAACAGCTCCCGCCACCCAGGATCCTTCTGGCAACCTGGGTGGCTTTAAAGAGGTATTCAGTCTCCTTAAGGAACTGAATATCCAAGCAATCATACCAAAGCTAAAGCCCTTCGTTACGAAGTTTAAAAGCTGCAGAAGCACTTTGGAAAAATTAGAAGCTGTAGTATGGTTCCTCTCAGAGGTCTTCGAGTAAACGGCTCAACCAAGGGGAGGTACAACTTTAACTCGCACGCTCCTGTGGAATGCCGACGTCATCTACTGGCAGCAGCACGAACTTGAGAACTACCTGCGGCGTAACAAAAATGATGTCGCATTTATTTGCTAAACAAAATTAAAACAAGAGTACAACTTTAAACTCAGGGGTTACCGCACTTTTCGGAATGACAGAATTGGCAGACAGGGAGGTCGAACCGCCATTTTACTCAAAAAAAAAAAGTTGCTCATGCCCCCGTCAAGCTGCCACCACTAACAGCGTTAGAGTGCACGGCTCTTAAAACACGTATTAACAGGACAACTGGGATGCTCGTAGCCCCTTATCGCCCCCCCACTCTTCCGATTACCGAAAAGACCTCGCACAAATATTCGCAATTGAGGAGCACGTTATAATTCAGGAGATTTCAACGGCCGGCACCGCTGGTGGTACTCCCGCCGAGCAAATGTGGCTGGAAATCTCCTGGTAGACCTTATACCAGAAAATGACGACTTCGAGGTTATTATTCCTACAGAACCCACATTTTGGCACACAACAGGGCACTTCGACCCTGAAATATTGGACTTCGCACTCACATGTAATGCGGCACTAGGAAACAAATTCATTGTGTATCACAGCGTGGACTCCGAGTATCTTCCAGTGCGTTTTGACATCTGCGGCGCCATCACGACTGGTTTGACCGGCCCTCTGAGGCGCGCAGATATAGGCTGGAATAAATTTACGCTCGATATGCACAAGATGGCGCAGCCTGGGCTGTCATACTACAGCGAGGCGGACATTGACGTTGCCATTTAAAATTACATCGCTTAGCTGCACACGACCAAAAGAAATTTTACCAGTTATACCATAAGTTCACCCAATTTCTGCACTACCCTGAGGTGAAGCAGCTTAGCGCCAAGAGGCGCCACTTGACGAGACTTTTGCGGCTTACCCGCCAGCCTGAGTAAAATTGATAGCTAAATGGCTACGCTACATCATTTGGCAACAAATTAAACTCAACAAAATTGAACAGTGGGAGCAGAAATTGTTAAACACCACACATTCGGACCATTCTTTGTGGAAATTATTAAGGAAATTTAAGGTCTCCTTGAGCGCGAACTCAGGCACTGAGGCGCTGCACACTCGCCTCGGTCTTTACTTCTCCTCCGAGGAGAAAGCCGAGGTTTTTGCAGACTGTCTGGCAGAAAATATCTCAGAAAACCTGCGACGGTCCCCGAGTTAGAACGGCAAGTCCAGGCATGTCCGCAAAACTGGGTGGCACAGAGACATAAGCAACACTTGCCCCTCAAAACACCGCAGTAGGTCTAAAAGCTCATTAGGAAGCTACCTAAAGGGAAAGCCGCCGGTTCGGACAGGGTGACTAATGACGAACTCAAGCATCTCACGAGAAAAGCGCTGGTGCAGTTCACAAAAGTTTTCAACTCCTGTTTGCAGCAAACCTGCTTCTCTGACACTTGGAAGCAAGCTAAGATCATAATGCTCCCGAAGCATGAAAAGCACCAGGCAGTCTCAAAACTACCTCCCCATTAGTCTCCTGTCTACTATTAGTAAATTGCTCGAAAAGGTGATATTGTATCGACTCCAAAATCAACTTTCGTCACTGGATGACATTTCCAACTCCCAATTCGAAGTTCGAAAACAAAATTCAACAGATCTACAACTCTTAAGACTAACCGATGACGTGACAGAGCAATTTAACAATGGGGCTTCAACGTTGGCCTTATTTCTGGACCTAGAAGGTTCATTTGATCAGTGCTGGCACAGCGGCCTGATTTATAGGCTGCACCGAAAGTTTCCCGGACTCCAAAATTCCTTTAGCACTGCTGCACAACTTTCCAGAAAACAGACGCTTCTATGCCCAAGTGTGCGGCTCCTCATCTAAGGAGAGAGTCATGTATGTTGGCGTCCCGCAAGGGGCCATCATGTCCCCGATATTGTACATACTGTTTAACAACGACTTCCCGTGGACGCCAGATGCACAGTGGCCATGTACGCTGATGACACTGCAATATACAACCACCATAAAACTCCTCGTTTCGGCCTATTAGAGATGCAAAGGTATATTGACCGCTTCCTTTCATTGCTGCATGACTGTAAAATTAAAATTAATGGAAATGAATGCCAGCTTATCCAGTTTTCAAAGCGGCACCCTTTGGCTATGACCTAACGGTCGCTGGTCAAGTATTGCACTGCCATCAGCAAGTCAAATACCTCGGTGTGACTTTGACACGCACAATGAACTGGTGCACCCACATAAAAGATATTGCCAACAAAGGGTGTGGCAGCGATTAAAGATATGCGCCGGCTTATTTAGCAGTAAACAACTGAAACTCCGCTCGAAGGTTATCTTGTACAAGTCGTTCATTCTGTCAGTGGTTCTATAACGGCCCAGCCGTTTCGAAGTTTTGCGGTTACGAAGATTTACAAATTCATGTTCATTATATAGATAGGTAAAACAAATTGGGAAATGTAGTAGACCTAGAGTACATCAAAACCTTTAACAGCTAGTCGCTATGTAATGGCTTTGACACTGCAATCTCTTTGTATTGACACGACATAAAAATAAACATTGATAATATCAAATATGACAAAAGCATAAATACTTGAAAACTCAATCTAACAACAAATAATATCTTAACAACAGTTAACTTCATTATTTGACATATATAAATTTTGCGCTTTAAGGACATCTACAGCTTTGTATAATTAAGTTTTGTTTATCTCTGTAAGATTTTCCAGTTATGTGAAAGTATTAAATTATTGTATGCAATTAGGTACTCGTTAGATAAGGTAAAACATATTTTTAGAAAAATGTCGGTGTGTTTAACGGCATTAATTAAAACAGAAATGTTGCATTCTCATTAAAACTCCATATATTTACGATATTTTTGTTATACTGATTTTCGGGTAATATCAGGTAAAGACGTCTTTATTCGGAAAGAATTTTGTGTAAACTCGCAATTTGTTTGTGTGTAACATATAGACAAACGTACACCACAAAAAGTGTAGGTTTCCTTAAAAGTACAATTTATATTATACAATATTTTATCACGTGATCAATTTTGGAGATATCTCTTATTATAGATTTGGAATTTGCAGAAACAAAGCGTTATATAGATTTTGTATCATCAACTGAAATTACGGAAACTTCTAGTCTCAAAGCTGGAACAAGTGAAGGTTCTCTATATATTTCTACTTACATAGCAGCTAGTAGCCGAAACATTTGATAGCGAGTTCTGGGAAAATACACGTTTAGAGATCCCTGAATACAGAAAAATGGAGTGAGTAAGGAAGTGAGGTTTAGGGGAACGTTGGCAACTAGGTGTTCCGGTCCGAACTAATGTGAAAGCCATACTCTCCAGATACAGAGGCTCTATAGTACTTTTTGTAAACTGTTTCACAATGACGCCACCAAATTTCAAACCCGTTTGGTTCAATATGGATACTTGAACGTTTTATGAATATTTAACTATGACTTCATTCCCCTGTATTTATATTGTATGTACACAGGAAAGCAATAGATTTGCTTATATAACATTTATCTTAAACATGGAGCAGAAAAAAGAATAATTATTTCTTGAACATAAACTCGAGAAGATAGTATGTATTGCCTCAAGTATTTTAGTGTTAAATACAATTTATTATATTGTTTAGGAGACAATCTTTTAGTTCTATTAGAGAGCAATTCTTGTTGACCCGCAATATCATCAAATATACAATCTTTCCACTAACTGCGTTTTGCTGTCTAGAGATGGCAGTACTCGTAATATCTTACTCGGCGGATTATCATTTAAAAATTATATATAAAGTTTTTAGGTGTACTCCTACTTTGTTTATTGATTATTGCTTTGATTTTATTTTGTTACCTCTTTCTAGATACAAAGTAGATAGAATAAGAATACAGAGAGAGTATCAAAGGAACAAATAACTGTATACTAGAAGGGAGGACTATGAAACTAATTATTTAATCACACTTTTCGAGATCGAGTTTCATAAGTTCATTGATATTTTCACTATGCCATAATGTCATATACTTGGAACTTTTTATATGAATATCCAGTTGGAAATCCTTCTTTCTTATCTGAATCTAGGTTGGGGAAGCAAGACATGGCTTGCTATCGTCGTGTGGCATGTGAGGAGAGTCGGGAAGTCTATCAAATGGTCTGCTTTCATTTTTAACCTGCACTCATACGTCTTTCTCTCCCCGCATATTTAGTGATTTTATTTTACAATATTCCCAAACTTATTCACATTGTTTGCGACACGTTCTTCAACAAGCTTACTCCTCTACTTCGTGTAAATCGAGTTAATCATTTACTCAGGTAACTTCTATTCTCTCTTAATTATTCTGTTTTCATTCCTTTCATAAAATCCTTATTCCTGTACACACCTGTAACGTCAGAGATCACGAAAACTAAAATATTTATTTCCTTATATGAGCATGACAGTAAACTTTGAGCAATTATCATATATCTTAGGAGCTGTAAGCTAGGTTTGACATTACGTCCTCCTTGCATGACACCACATGTATCCACCAGATACCACAGTCACTCTGAGAACTGCGTGTGTAGTTTGTATAATAGCCATATCATTTGGTAAAATACAAGATCATTGTCACTATATAACAAAGAATAAACAATTATTATTTAATACACCAATACTCAACTGACTAAACCTTATCATTATTATATACCTACAACGCTTTTAATTTTAAAACATTACAAATTTCATTCGCATAACTTCTCTAACTCTTTAACAATTTCTTAAAGGTTTATTCGTTTCCTTTGTGTTTGGAGAAACTAATAAAACCGTTTGTTGTCCTATTCTGTGTTTACTTATATTCTTTACGAACCGTGACAGTCAAATGTTTAAAGAACTGGCTACTAGGAAATACATTTCAAATATATTTAATGCCCTTTGCATTATCGTACGTAAAAGTATTTTAAGATTAAATCACAGATATTTACTAGTAATTCACGTACAAATTACTATTTTCAAAACCTCACATTCCTGTATTTACTTCTTGTTAATATTGTGACGTGTTGTGGGTTCGTAGAAATAAAAGTCCGAGTTGTAGAAATTTTAAACGTTCTTTATTTGCGTATAAATACACTGACAGTAGCAAGTTACAGCAAAATTACGTCACATACACCTTCACAATCTACCAAGGTCGTTGACCATACAAAGAGCGTTCTGATTACTTCAGCTCTCGTTACAACAACACTCTACAACTGTTTACTACTTACTGTGTTTACTACTGTTCACTACTGACTCTTGGCTAGTCGTCGCTTCCTTAAACACCTCATCTGATAATTCCAGACTGTTCCAGAACAATCAAGTAACCGAATAATCTCTATCAATCAAGATGTCACCAGAAATTTCAGAAACACTCTTAATTTATTCATAGGTTATGTCTTAGATTTTATCTCTTTTCTCTGTATAGATATAAAGTAGACACAGTGTGAATACTGAGACGGTATCAAAGAATGTAAAATCTGTGATCCGGAAATGAATTCTATTAAAACAAATACCTAACCACAGTTTTCGAGACGTTTCATCCGTTCACAGATTATTCTACTTATAGCATTTTGTTAGAATTATTTACATGAATATCAAAACGTCTTCTGCCATTAGAATACTTGCTTCAATCAAGAGGTTTAGTAATTTTTTCACAAAGTCGTGCTTGACTGTTACTTCCCAACATTATGACTACCGAGCCCTTTAATTGAGGATTGTTAGGCTGCTATCCTGGCAAATCCAGTTACTTCAAAAATTCGGGTATGTAGTTGACGGCATCATCTCGGTTTGTAGCGGCATTAAGCGATTTGTAAGTCCTCAATTCACCGGGAATTTCATTTTGAAATTGAATTCATTAAGTTCATCAACTGGCGCTGACCTTAGCAATGTTTGACGAAAATCTCCTGCTAACAAAATCATCGCAATAACAAATCGCAGATCTTGTATTGTTTAAAACAAATTGCAGCGACACAATGTCGTAGAGCTCTGTTCTACACGTGACATCAAGTTACAACTTCATAATGCAGTTCTTATTTTACACAAAATTTACAAATATATTCTCTTCTTCATCTGTTTAAATGTACACATTTATACTCTGTATATAATTATATTATCCGGATAAAGATGAACAAACCGATATTAAATTTGAGCACATACGTAGGATGTTCACTGATTAATATTACTAACGCTTGTTTATCTGTTGGTCATTACTGTTGTGATCTTAGATCAAATATTCCTTACTTTCCGTTTCAGTATTACTATCATTTATACGTCTTCAAATTTTAAATCTCTAAACTTTTGTTTCTCGTGATATGAGAACATTTCATTATCAATTCTTTCCCCTGTATTTCCACTTGTGTATATAACGTTACTTGTAAGTAAACTATTTCTCAAAATATACATATTAAACTTGGAGAGGAATAACCATTCCTAAACGAGTTGCTTGACGAAACATGATAAGAAACCTTGTTCTAGTTATATTGATCGTCCGCTAGGAGAGACGTTAGGTTGGACAGGCAGTGTCAACACAAACGGCCTCATCCTGCTGCCTAGAGATGGCACTACCTGTCAAATTGTGTTGGGAGGAAGAATATCTGTCATTATCTACAACGTTTAATAGGAGAGTGTAACTATAATTAACAAGCATAGGTTGAAATTAATTGTGATTTATAGGGTAAAACCAATAATTAATTGTAGTTTTCTCTTAGCTAATAACGAAGAAACAAATTATTACTTGCGAGAATGGCAGTCTTCTAAAGTAAATAGATAATAGTCATTCATTTCCTTAACTATTTAACGATAAAACTTGGTCTCCCCCACATAATATTGCCACCCAATTAGCGGAAGGCACGACCGGCGACAGCTGGAAGGGATCTGAGGCAGCCGAGCCACGCCCCCCTCATTAATCTCAGTCACTAACTGAGGGGTGATTAGGGAAATGTCACTTATCCCTGGCCGCTTCTCTCCCCTTCTCCTGTCCTCTGGAACTTTCGTGGTGATTCGCGGAAAACCAGAGACTTCTAGAAAAACAGTGATATTCCTATAAAAAGGGCTTCAATGAGTGGTCGGGCAGTTCTCCTTGGCAAGCAGCGGAAGAGTGCAGCGCTAGTGTAAGAACGAGAAGACTGTCTCCGTGCGTCGGAGGAGTTTACGTAATTGCGTGAGCAAAGTGGAATTGTAACGGACGAACCGGTGAATCGTAATTGTGTGCGTTACGTAATTCTGTGTAATTGGCAATTGTTTAACTGTAAGTCGTTGGAAATAAAGAACATTTTTGAGTGGTGTAATTGGACTTTTCATTTCACGAACCCACAGAGTCACACTGGTTTCAGGAGTGGGATGACAACTTCACCGAACATTACAACCATGGACGCGGCATTGCAAAAAATTTAGGAGAAGATGATGGAAATGAAGGCCGAATTAACAGAGAAGACGGAAGCGGCAAATAACAGCCTGGCCGCGAAGCTGGAGACTACAAACAACAACCTGGCCGCGGAACTGAAACAACTGAAGACGGCAAACGACAACCTCACCGCCAAGTTGAAGGAAATGAAGACGGCAAATGAAAACCTCGCTGCGAAGATGGAAACGGCAAACAACAACTTGGCCACGACAATGACCGCAAAGATGGCCGAAATGACCACGGAAATGAAGGTGGCGAACGAGGCTCTAGCCGCCAAATTTGAAGAACAGTTGGCCGGTGTGAGGGATGACGTGACGGAGCTGGGCAAGCGGATGGGCCAAGTGGACGAGCGCGTCGAGGACCTGGCGAGCCGCGTTAACGACCTGGAAAGGAAGGCCGACAGCAGCGTCAAGTCCCTGAACGCCATGGTGGAGGACGTCGTCAGGAGGTGGTTGAAGGATTTGAAGGCCGACGCACCGGGACGCGACACAACATAGGCGGGCGTCAAACCTCCGAAATGTGACGGCGCGTCAACCTTTGAGGTCTTCCGCCGCCAGTTCGACACGGTGGCCAAGCACAACAGATGGTCACCGGAGGAGGAGGCCACACAGTTAATTGCCAGCCTGCAGGGACGGCCCGCGGAGGTCCTAAAAGCGGCGCAGACAACGGCGGTGCCCAAGGACATCTGGGAGGTCCTGGAGAATCGTTTCGGGAACTACCGCCTAGCCGCAGCGTAACGCAGCCAGCTAAAGTCAAGGTCACAGCAGCCGGAGGAGACGCTGCAGGGGTTCGCCATAGCGATTGAGCAGCTGGCTAGCAAGGCCTTGGTTGACCTGCCACTGAAGTTCTTATCCCGGGAAGCCGCCTACAACTTTGTCGACGGGGTACGAGACACGGAGATTCGTCAGCGCCTAATGTTCGGCGATTATAAAACCATCCACGAGGCGCTGACAGCGGCATTAAGGATGGAGGCGGCCAAGGTAACTTCTATCCCGAAGTCGAGAACGACGAGTTTCCGCTACGCCCGAGACAGAAGGCCAGCCGAGGGACGCCGGCGAACACCTGGTGGCCTGTGTTGGGGGTGTGGACAACCTGGACACCTGCAGAGAGACTGCCCACACCATGAAGAGAAGCCGGAAGAACCAGTAAGGTCCGGCGTGGAGAGGGGCAGGTCGGCGCCATTACCACCATCCCCTTGAGTGACACTGCGCACCGTCAGCCGGCGTATGGATTACAGCCTCATCGCGGACGGTTGGGTGAGAAGGAAGCCGTGCCTCGTGCTGGTGGACACTGGGGCTGCCGTGACCATCATCAAACCTGACGTGGCGAAGGGTTTCCGACAAGGAAGCCGAGCGGACCATACCAGCTTGTGACGGCATCGGGCGACACCTTGCCTGTGGAGAAGGAGGCCCCGCTGGAGCTGACCTTGTGGCGGAGTGCCGTACGTCTGTGGGTGTTCGTCGCGAAGGTGGCTGAGGAGGTGATTCTGGGACTGGATATCCTCAGGAGCCAGGAGGCGATGGTCGACGTCGGCAGGAAGGTCCTGCGGCTCAACGGCGAAGAGGTTATACTCCGTCAGCCCGAAGAGCGCCTTGGAATCTGCAGGGTCGTCTTGAACTAAGTGGTGGTTGTTCCCGCGAGGAGCGAGGTGATGGTGACGTCGCGACCAGAAGGCCAGACAGCAGGTTGGGTCCCGAGGCTGCAGGAGTACGACTTCACCTCGGAACATCGTAGAGGGAAGAGCCACGGTAACGCCGACGCCATGTCCCGAAGACCCTGTACAGAATAGTACGGCCAGTGCACAAGAGTGGAAGAGAAGGAGCGTACCGCAGCAGTCCGAGTAGTCACGGCAGTGCCTGCGGACGGCTGGGATAGCGAAGGCCTGAGGAGGGAGCAGCTGGCGGACGCAGATTTAGGGCTACTCTTGAGGAAAGTGGAGGCAGGGACGAGACCAACCTGGGAGGACATCGCAACGAAGAGCGCCACCTACAAGTGGTACTGGGCCCAATGGGACTCGTTGAAGACCAGAGATGGCATGCTGTTCCGGGTAAGGGAGTCACCCGATGGGAAGACGCAGAGAGAACAGTTGTTACTTCCCCGGAGTAAGGTCCCGGAAATCTTGGAGGAATTGCACGCCGGTACTTCAGGAGGACACCTGGGAGCCAACCGAACGATTGACAAACTACGGCAGCGCTACTACTGGCTGAGACTCCGATCAGAAGCTGAGAGATGGTGCCGTCAGTGTCACGTGTGCGCGGCGAGTCGTGGCCCCCAGACTAGGAGCCGGGGTCGCATGCAGCAGTACAACGTCGGAGCGCCATTCGAACGGATCGCCGTTGACATTGCTGGAACGTTCCCAGTTTCCGACCGAGGAAAAGGGTACCCAATGGTGGTCGTGGACTACTTCAGCAAATGGCCGAAGGTGTTTGCCATCCCAAACCAAGAGACAAAGACAATCACAGACTGCCTCGTGGAGCAAGTGTTCTGTTGATTTGGGGTGCCGGTAGAGCTACACAGTGACCAGGGTACCAACTTTGAGTCCAACCTAATGAAGGAGGCACTAAAATGTCTTGGGGTAAACAAAACCCGCACGACGTCTCTACATCCCCAGTCGGATGGCATGGTCGAAAGGTACATCAAGACCTTAGAGGAACACCTGAGGAAGGTCGTGGCCAGTCATCAGCGAGACTGGGACGTCATGGTGCCACTGCTCTTGCTGGCCTACCTCTCGTCTACACACGACATAACTGGGATGACGCCAGCCAGCTTAATGTTTGGCCGAGAGTTATGCCCCCCTTGTGACCTGGCTTTTGGAAGCCCTCCGGAAGCGAAACAGCCAGCGACCGAGTATGTGGAGAACTTGGTGGACCATCTCCACGACATGCACGAGATGGCTCGCCAGAACGTCCAGAAGGTGAGCGACCGCATGAAGACGAGGTATGACAGGCAAGCCAACAGCCAAGGGTTCCAGCAAGGTGACCTGGTCTGGTTGTACCGTCCTACGCGGACCAAGGGACGCTGCCCGAAGCTCCAGCAGCCATGGCAAGGACCTTACCGGTGGTGAAGAGGCTTAACGAGGTGGTCTACCGGATCCAGAAGGTTCCCCGAGGGAAGATGTTGGTGGTACACCTGGATCGTCTAGCCCGCTACGATGGTGCTGTTCGGGACGACCTGCTTTGAGGAGGGATCAGTTTCACCCAATTAGCGGAAGACACGACCGGCGACAGCTGGAAGGGACCTGAGGCAGCCGAGCCACGCCCCCCATTAGTCTCAGTCACTAACTGAGGGGTGATTAGGGAAATGTCACTTGTCCCTCGACGTTTCTCTCCCCTTCTCCTGTCTTCTGGAACGTTGGGGTGATTCGCGGAAAACCAGAGACTTCTAGAAAAACAGGATATTCCTATAAAAAGGGCTTCAATTAGTGAGTCAGGCAGTTCTCCTTGGCAAGCAGCGGAAGAGTGCAGCGCTAGTGTAAGGACGAGAAGTCTGTGTACGTGCGTCGGCGGAGTTTACGTAATTGCGTGAGCAAAGTGGAATTGTAACGGACGAACTGGTGAATCGTAATTGTGTGCGTTACGTAATTCTGTGTAATTGGCAAGTTTTTAACTGTAAGTCGGTGGAAATAGAGAACATTTTTGAGTGGTGTAATTGGACTTTTCATTTCACGAACCCACAGAGTCACAATATACATAAAATGTCATTTTCACGACCTTTGTCGTCATTCTTAAAGTCTATACTTACAAGTTTATTTGTTTAAATTTAGTATCACAAAACGGAATCGCAGAAATAAACTGTCTTACTCCGTTTGTACTCATTTTATATTTCCAGAAACTCTTCAGTGTCTGTGTATCAGGTATAAACTTTGTTAAACAAATATGTATATTTCCTTGTAGGTAGAATGTCAATAGGAAACTGCAGTAGACGAGTAACACCTCAAGCAAAATCTTATAAGAGCTGGTTGGCAGGTCATTTCCTTTGACAACTGACCTTCTCAAACTTGTCTAAATTACTAAAATCAAACACTTCCTATCAACTTCAAATTAACAAAATAAATGTCTAATTATTTACATAAAGGTTCAAGCGGATTTGCCTAGAAAATCAGGTTTAAGCGTTATTCAAAAGTTTAAAACCCGGTCGCTATGTTATAGCTTGACATTACATAGTATACTCACACGTTTCAACGCCCTATACGCAGCTATTTGAACAAACTTTTAAATTCTACAAATTACAGACTAGTTACCACATTCAAAAATCAGCTCCACGTTCATATCTAAATACCTACTTACTCATTGATCGCCGGTTGTATATGAAGGTCTTACAAAAAGTTACAGACTAGTGTTATGTAGTGATTCATACATATTCCATTACAAATTACTTAAAGTAACTTAATTATACAGAATGGAAACCAAAAATGTGTTGAGATAGAGTGTTTCAACGAATTAGTTTGTAAAGTTTGTTTTATGTCGCCAGCGTGACGTCTCCGGTCGAGGGACACAGCAAGGACAAGAATTTTTACAAAACATTACATCACTTGTTTCCTTAACCCTATACAATTTTTCCAAACAACTGTTCTCTGTCCCCGAGAATGCTGTTTCCAGTTAACATTGCATACGTTTACCGTTTCACGAAAGAAACAAAACGAATCGCTTGACCAATATGTGACTTCTTTTGTTTTTATCACATCTCACATATTAGAATATATAATGTGGTTTAAAATTTGAAGTGACTTTTGAACTACTCTGTGTTTATTACTCAATTCATTACAAGAAATATAAAATATAACGAGTTATTATTATGATCATCGAGAAAATAACAGGCCAATGAGGAAATTGCTAAACAAACTAATCACGGAGATTAAAGAGCGAGGTGACTTAGTTACATAGTTTCTCTCCTCAGTCTTGTACAAATTCTTACCACAATAACATATTCTTGTGATAACTTCATGTTTAAGGTTAGAAATCGTTTAAACAGATTCACTCGCAGTAAACAGATCCACTACAGATCTGATAAACAGTTTAAGTTTCTCTCTCTCTCTCTCTCTCTCTCTCTCTCTCTCTCTCTCTCTCTCTCTCTCTCTCTCTCTCCCTCTCTCTCTCTCTCTCTTTCTTCAGGCTCCACTTGTCTTCTTGTGTTGGGTAGACAGTACACTATACCTATCACTGCATTTACTGAAACGAGCATTAGTGAGTGAGTTAGTGAGGTGAGTGAGTGAGTGGGTGAGTGAGTCAGTGAGTGAGTGAGTGAGTGAGTGAGTGAGTGAGTGAGTGAGTGAGTGAGTGAGTGAGTGAGTGAGTGAGTGAGTGAGTGAGTGAGTGAGTGAGTGAGTGAGTGAGTGAGAGGTTTAAGGGACCGTCACTAACTAGGTCTTTTGGATCCGAACGAATGATAAACAATGTTTTTCCAGGCTATATAATATTTTTGAAAATTGATTCACATTCAGGTCACCAAATGTCAAACAGGTTTCGTTCTATATGGATACCAGAGGAATGTTTCTGTTATTTGTTACAAGTATGACTGATTTGTATAACTTTCCTCCCAAGGTAATGAATGTACAACACATTTATTCTTAAAACATTTGAATCATTTCAATTCACTCATGGTATTTGTAACAGTATTACTTTTGGTTGTATATTATTCATATCACCATACTTTGCTCAAATTTCTCTGGACTGTTATCAAGAATTAAGGGATGTTACGGTTCTGTGAACAGTTGAATTTATAAAAACTAAAAAACTGATAAGACACACTTACATTAACCACTAACACACAAATTGATATTCTAAAATTATAAGCTTCCTTACATCTCTAAACAAAAGCACAACGACACGTACCTTTGGTAGAAACCTACAACGTTTGAACCATGTGATTGTCTAAATATCGAACAATATGCAATAAGATTTGATACGTTTCAGAAGTTAACCTATAAATTAAAAAAACACAAAATAATGTTGAACTATGTAGCACACGAATATTTTAGCAACTTATGTTGTGCCATTTATATTGATAGAGAAGAAATGCGTACTCTTGAACCACAATACTGGCGAAATATGTAGGATAATATACGCATAGTTGTCAAAGTCTTACGCTCATATTGTAACTATTTGATCAGTTTGGATGAACGTTTGTAAATTTACACTTAACGTTCTACAAATAAAGATCTGACTTTCGCAAGACAACCCTATCTCTATATTAAACCCTATACTTAGAGGACGTCCTAATGAGGTACCTGGTACAACAGCTTCTGGTATAAGAAATTTTACACGAAACTCAGTACTCATTGTTACGTAATTGACTCAAACATATGTTAAATATATGATTACTTGAAGCAAGATACAGAAGAATCGCTGATAATATGTCTGCGCAAATGGGGTTTTTGTGTAAAGAAGATATACAGAAATATTCTACCAAAATTTTTATGTTAGTATTTCACCGAAAATATAATTTTGGGTGTCCATTTAACCGCTAAAAGCGTCTTTAGACAAAGTTAAATGTGATTATGTACGTGTCTCCGTGTGTACATTCAGCACGATATGTCAAGAGAAATATAAAATGGCACCAAGTAAGTGGAATCCTATCGTAAAACGTAACTATCCACAAATACAAATTGTGCCAGCTTTTAATAATTTGTAAAGCTGCATCTACTACTTTTATCAAAATATGTATGGTTTAACATATTTACTAGCATGAGACACAAACTGTTTATTTTGAATTTTCTGGCAACAGTCGGTGAAACAATGTTGTATGATTGACCTATCATATGATATAGAGAGATCTTACTGCACAACAAAGACACGTCTCCCTAAGCCGCTTAAGCTATCCCTAGTTATTTTACGTCATTAACCATTACAGAGTTATTCCTTACTTTTAGTTTAAATTTTCTATCTTAAAACTTCTAAGATCCACTGTGCCGTTCATTGGAATAACAGGAAAATTAGTAGGAAACACATAGAAACCCGCTTTAGCCAGTAATTGATCTACTTCTGTAAATATTTACCTAAAACTTGGATCATAAAAGAGAATAAGCTTTCCTTGAACAAAAACTCGAGGTAACAGTGTTAATTTAATCGATTATTTTTGTGTTATAAAGACTCCATTCTATTGTTTATGAAACAATCCTTTAGTTATGTCTATTGTATATTGAAGAGGAGTTTTGTCTGACAAGCAATGTCATCAAATATACAATCTTTACATTAACTACGTATTGATGTCTAGAGATGGCACCACTCGTAACATTTTACTACGCGGATTATTATCTATAAAGCTCTTAGGTATACTTTTACTTTGCTTATTGGTTATGGCTTAGATTTCATTTGTTTTCTACGTTTTGCTATAAACTAGACAAAGTATAAATATTGAGAGAGAATCAAAGGAACAAGTAACTGTATTAAAGAAAGGAAGTCTACTAAACTAGATATTTAACCACGTTTTTCAGAATTTGTTACATTGGTTCATTGCTCAATTCTCCTGTTTGAAACAGAGATAGGGGATATGGCAACAAGAGAGTTTAGTTTTCCACCCGAAAATAGAGGCGCTGTCGTACTTGATCACGAAGGCGATTGATTAATTCAGGTTCCACTACAACTTTTAAATTTGCATTGGTTTGATATTCTGTGGTTTGGCCATCTTGAAAATGTCAATGTGGAAGGATTGTTCTATGTTCCTGTGGAAGAAAGAGTATTTAATAAATCATCGCGTGATCTTGGCTACTTCAGTTACGGAGAATAATCAGTTAATTGTGTCTAAAATTGTCAGTATTATTGGAGGTCTACCGTGAGTAGCTGTTATACTGTAACATGCTACAACACGTTATTTATTGGATTACTGTGAAGACCATTCACGGAAAAATAAAAGCTTATTGGTATTACATTACTTTGATTTTATTTTCAGATAGAAATATCAAGAGGTGGATGTTCCAATAATTAACCTGAACATATTTGGAGATTACAACCATGTTCCGTCACTTGAAGGTATAAAATCAACGTTAACTGCATTTGGAATAACTTGTTGCTGTATTTGGAATTTATGAATGCCATATCTAATAAAGGAGTGATTGTAGTCATAAAACATTGAAACATGCAATAGGAGAAACTCTTACAGCAGTATGGAGCTTCCATAGGGCTCATGAGAATTTTTACAGCAGATAGGTTAGAACACCACCAATAAAATCATGCCATTTCATTTGCGTCCGACATAAGTTGTAATTTCTTTAGTATTTTATGTTTCTGACACTTTAAATGAAATGGTAGATGCTAATTTTGTAAATTGCAAAGCTGTAACTTCTCAGTTTATGCAGAAGGCCTGAAGCAATTACTTCAATAAACAAATTTTTAATAGTACTTCATCTTTACACAATAATGAAATGATGTTCAAATCAGCCCATGGTCCATATAGCTAACAGCTACGCGCTGTTGTACGTTACTTTCCGTCAGGCTATATTATCATTCATTAATTTACTATTGTACATCTCTTTTTCTTAATATTATGTTTAGGATATTTCAACACGTTTGTTTATTCCTAACAGGATGTTCACACTGCCAGACTTCGACTGAAGTATTCCTGCAAATTCCCACAGTGTTGGAGGAGCTATTATCATCCTCTAGGACTATGCAGCACTTATGCCAATGTGAACTTCTACAAATTTCCCCAGGAGCCAACAATACTGCAGAGATGGTAATATATTTGTAAAATTTCCAGTGAAAGATGTGCTTCCTTTCATGTGTGCAAATACCATTTTTTGGAAGAAGACTTCACAGTTGGTTCGAGACGTATGTTAAAGCATGGAGTGGCACCAAAACATTTGGAAATGGTCCCATGCAGTGCTAGGTTTCAACATGGAAGTGATAACGTCTTTAAATGAATCAGCTCAAGTGCTTCCAAAAATACTGACAGTTGTGAAGGTGGTGTGGAGTTAGGTGCTGAGCCTTTTTTGACAGTGTAGCTGCTTCTTGAAGTATGTCCCCAAGTAAAACAGTGACTGTCACTACAGTAAGTAAGAAAAAGTGTGTTTTGTGTACCGGGGCTACTAGATTATCTTTGTCTCTGAAAAAGTGTCATATGTGTAATATACACAGAAACACTGTGACATCTGTTTATGACATTTAAGGAAGCGAAACCTCCAAGATAACATATGCTAGTGAAAATCTGATGCTACTAATGCAAAACCTCCAGAATCAGTTATATAAATTTCTAGAGAACTTTGGCCATACTAGTTCTTTGGAGATTCATTTTATTTCAATTTTCAAAGTTCCAGATAGCAAATACTATGTTCAAAACATGGAATGCACATAGATATAATTAAGACATGTGTCCCATTTTTAATTTATAAATACATTAAAGATAACAAAATTAGCATTTCTTAAAAAAGGGGTGCTACCACAGGACATGAAAAAACAGATAAAAATATTGAGATCAGTATAATTTCAGTCCTTTTTGGTAATAGGTTTTGTTGACAGATTAAATTGTAGTTGTTTTGATATTTTTTACAGATTTTAATAATTTCCAAATTTATTTAGACAGTTGTAGAAGCAGTAAATTGCTTAATACAAGTTATTTCTTCAAGTGCTGCATTTAACTCATATTTTAATATATAACGCTTACAGTTTCTGAATGACCAGGAGTTAATATTATTAATCTTTTGCCTTACATCAGTCATTCCTCTCAAACTGGTTAATAATATGTTATAGTGTAATACTGTGATTACATTGATTTAATTGTTTCTCTACTTTTATTAGTGTATTTCATTACATGTTTGAGGTTCTTTCTCAAAGGTTCTCCTTTAACCGTAGGTAAATGCCAGGTAATGCATGGGGCAGCTAATCTCATGAACATTGAAACATATATTATGCTTAATACATAGCTTAAGTGCTATAATGTTATTCTAAATTTTCCAAGTACCTAATACAATGAATTACTCATGTTATTCATCACTTTAAACCCTTCAGCAATCCTTACAGTGTTATTACAGAACATTACGTTAAAGCTTATTTGTAAAATATTCAAATTTATCATTTCTGTCATTTATATCACTTTGTGCAACAGCTGCAGTTTTATGTTAGTGTCTTTGTTTTAAATGAAAAGGTTTACTGTGTTATTCTTATGATATACAAATATGTGTAATATTACACAGAATGTTTTGCTAAAGTTTCTTTGTAATTAAATGAATTAGCCATGTTGAATCACTTTTAAGAGTTTTGAGTTATAGCTAGTATTGTTTTATGGATTCTTTGTACTTGAATTAGTTGAATTACTCAGTGTACTTAAGTAAATGTCAAATGAATTTATTATATTAATGACACAGAATAATAAAAGGAAGCAGTAACTCTCAAAACAATGTTATTATTCAAATTTTCCTGTCAAATACCACATCCTATTTTTGATTCCTTGAAAGTTCATACAAAATTATGATGTAATTAAAGCGTAAAATAATACAGGTGCCATGCATAAAATTCACTTAAACATTCAGCTGATGACGTTCCAATACTGTATTGCTACAGATTATATAAGATAATTAGGCGAGCCTTTAGAAAATGCAACAGTTTTGAAACTGCAGTCACAACTCTCAAAGCTCACGTAATTATCTTTGTGCGTCATCTGTAGCAATGCGGCATTGGAACATAACACCAGTCGACAGCTAAGCAAGTATGAAAACTACAGCTGTATCATTCAGACAACGTAAAAGTTTGCGCGCGCGATTTTTCATAATTTAAACTGCCACCCGAAAATAAGAGCGCTGCGATCACCTCGTGTTGCCAACGATTAACATGGGAGGTTCTCTTCTAATAAGTATATGTTCTGTGTCAATAACAAAGTATTAGTAGGTGTTGTAGTCAACTGAAACATCGTAACTGAAAGCAGCTTGTTTCAAACCTGCAACATTATTAGACGAATCATGCGTTAGTTATATCATAGTCATTTCAATTTCGAGGCACTCTTCCGAAAATTAGCTTGTTTTATAGCTTTTCAGCTTCTTCGACTTGAATTGCTCGCCCGCGTCTTATATGCAGCATGAATCTTGAACTGAGCATAACCACATAAAATAAGCCAAAAAGAGATAAATATAGCAATTTAAAAATAACGCGCGCTAATTGAGAGCTCTCAAACAGTTAAACCTCATCAGACGTAACTAACTCACGAGTATTTAAACAATGTAAGGTTATAGGTTAAACAGCGAAAATACGGTGATATAAGCCGACGTAAGCTCTACGTCACTACCACAGATGGCTAAACAATTTGTATTAATTTTCTGGTGTAAACTTCCATACGATCACATTATAACTCGATTCTAGCAATCCGTGAGTTTAGTTTTTATATCTCTGGTACAGGTAGCTATTTCCGCTCGACGTATAACAACAATCCCGTCTTAGCTAAATGTCTTATAGTTCCGTATTTCTGTAACTGTCCTATTCCTGTTATTATTCAACGTTACTATCCTTTAGACATCTCAAAATTCAAAGCTCCAATACTTTGTTGCTCGTGATATAATAACATTTCATTATCAGTTCTTTCCCCTGTATTTCCTCTTATATTTTTAATGTGACGTGTAATGAAACTATTTCTCTAAATATAAATCTTAAACTTGGAGCGGAATAAGCATTCTTAAAAGAGTGACTTGAGAAAACATAAGAAATGCTTTAGTTATATTGATCGTCCGCTAGGGGAGTAAGTGGAGCATTATCCAGGAATGTAGCTATCTACCAGCACAAATTGTGTCAGTTTTAATATTTTGTAAATTATAGTTAACAATTTGATCCAATATAATAGATTGGTTACATTTACTATCGTGAGACACAAACCGTATAATATGAATTATCAGGCAATAGTCTGTGAAACAATGTTATATAATTGGCCTATCATATGATATAGACATGTGTTACTGCATAACAAATGCCTATCTCATTAATTTATATAACCTGTCGCTACATAAGCAATTTCCTAGTTATCCCTTGTCTTAAGTTTAAACATTCCTTCTTTAAATGTCGAGCTGAGCTACGCTGTTCATTAGAATAATATGAAAATTAAAAGACAACAAATAGCAACCAGCTTTAAAGTGTAATTGATCTACTTCTACAAACAATTAACTTAAACTGGAGCAGAAAAACAATTACTTTTCCTTGAACAGAAACTCGAGAAGTTAGTGTCAATTTCATCAAGTATTTTAAAGCTATAAACTCTATATTATATTATTTATTAAAGAATCTTGTAGTTATGTCTATTGTCCATTGGAGAGGAATTCTGGTTGACAGACAATATCACCAAGTACACTATCTTTCCACTGAGTGCGTTTACTCTCCAGCGATGGCAGCACGCGTAACATCTCACTGCGGGGATTTTCATTTATAATCATCTATAAATATTTTAGGTATACTCCCACTTGGTTCATTGTTTATGGCTTAGACTTCATTTGTTTTCTTCCCGTAGATAGAAAGTAGACACAGTATGAATACAGAGACAATATCAAAGGAGCAAAGAAATAGTATTCCAGAAAGGAAGTCTATCAAATAAAGTATATAATCACACTTTTCGAGATCTTGTTTTATGGATTCATTGATTATTTATCGTAGCTTTTTATATGAATATCAATTTGGAAGTTCTCGTTTTCTGATCTTTTATTTGGTCAATCGAGGTATAAATTGTTAACGTTGTATGCCATGTGTGAGGAGAGTAGAGAAGCTTATCAAATGATGTGTACTCATACATCTTTCACTGGCCTTTTATTTAGTGATTTTATTTTAAAACATGCCAAACTTATTCACATTATAGGGGCATATTTCGGGGGTAAACAGTAAACTTAATGCAATTATCAAATATCTTAGTTGAAATGTGGTAGATTTGAAATTAAAACGTTTACAGGAAATTCAAGACAAACTGTTATGTCGGTAACTCAAGCACGAGTAACTAACGGAATGTAAAGTTAAAGGATAGAAATATAAAATGTAATGATATATGTCCACGTATGCTCTACGTCACTACCCAGATTCACAAAGAATTTGCATTTCTTTTCTGGTGTGCACCTTGCATAAGTGTACATAAAATCTCAACTGATCATTTCTGCTTTATGTTGTACAAATAATTCCTTAAAATTACTTAAACTGCATAAGAACTGCTCACTATGTGATGATAATAAAAGTCCCTCTCTCTCTTCATAAATACAGGTAAAAGAATGGAAACAATTGCATTACTATTTAAAAGCGAATCAAAGCAGAGCTACAAAGAATAACAAATAATGTCAGGAAAATTATTTATCTCCAAAATGAGCAACGCGAAAGCTTACTTTATAGCTCAATGTTAGTGCATCTCTGGTTCCTTTTAATTTCTTAGATATTAGTCACAAACACTTTCAAAATTATTTATAACATTTTAAAAATCTACGTTTAAAATTCATCGGACAGGAATAACTGTTACATTACATCCAGTTATTATTAAACACAACGTGTTCATAACATTAATACTTCATTAAAGTTCTGATCATTTACGAAATAGTTCATCCTGGGAGTTCTATCAGTAGCGTCAATTTAATGTCCAAGTTTCTGTAATAAACACATTACATATTCCACTTCACCTTAGTTATATGGATTCTCCACAAAGAGAAAAACTTTATTTTAGAGATAACTCTAACAGATATACGATCTTTTTAACGACGTTTCTTGCTGCCTAGAGATGGCACCACCAGTAATATCTGATATCTACAGGGATGATCTGTTATTTTGTCTAACATTTTATAACAAACAGACATTATGTTCCTTAGATATAGCTTAGATTTTATTGTTTTTATTGTGCGAATATCATATTTCGCTATAATGCATGTTGACACAATACCAAACTAACAAATGATTGTCAATTGGAAAGGAAATTTGCTAAAATAAACTAAAAACATAGAAACTGCAAATATATTTCATTCCAGCTTAAACTAAATTACAGCTATCCAAAATTTATTCTGGAGAACTCAAAATTATACTTATCTTCTGCCAAGTTTATTAGCTTATCCACCAGCGGTGCACGCTGTCTGTAGCACCCGGTTCATCATTCCCTGAGGAGCAACAAGCTACCTCCCTTCTCTAGACCCACTTAATTTTCACCCGTCATCCTACGACATCCACATACTGCCACTACATGGTAAAGCTCTTCCCAGAGAAGGTACACGATTTCACCACCCTACGGACAGTTCCAAACAGCCTGCCAGCCAGGAATTGAACTGAAATTGAATATATTTCATTATTAAATGGACACTTTTCTAATTGGCATTTTGTTGATACTTGTGTAAACACAGAATACAGATTGTGTACCAATTGTACATTTGTAACTGGGTATAGACCCTTAACGCAGTATAGTGTTTGTGTGAAAACAGGATAGGAATTACCTAAATGTTTGTCACGTTGGTAGCAGCATTCTCTTTGTCTGAAATTACGAGTTTCAGTAAACATATATACCTATTGTCGCTTAAGACATCCAAATAAAATACAAAAATTATCAACGAGTGAACATCAGAAAACAAAACATTAAGACAAGATACTTTAAAGGAGTTGTAATAACAGCGCCAGGTAGACTGATGTACGTATTTGTATAGTAGATCTGAGCTTGGCACTACCAAACAGACCAGCTGAGATACATATAGAATTCTATGGACGGCCGAGACTAGACCAAAGAGAATCAACACGAGATACCACAGTCACTCTGAGAACTGCGTGCGTAGTTTGTATAATGACAATCTCATTTGCTAAAATACAACTTCACTGTCGGAATATAACAAAGAAGAAACATTTATAGACACTAATATTCCATTAACTAAATCTTGCTATTGTATATCTACAACGGTTTTTATTTTAAAATATTACGAATTTCATTCACAAAACTTCTCTAACCCTTCAAGAAATTCTTATATACGCTTTTTCGTTTTCTTTGTGTAAATCGAGATAAACGTTTGGAGGAAATAATAAAACCATTTATTGTCCTATTCCGTGTTTACTTATTTTCTTTACGGCCAATGACAGTCAGATGTGTAGAGAACTCGTTGCTAGGGGATGCATTTCAAATAAATTTGGTGCTCTTTGCATTATTACACGTAAAAACATTTTAAAGTCATATCAAATGCCTTTTCTACTCATTCATGTAGAAATTATTATTTATAAAAGCTCACATTACTGTATTTACTTCTTGTTTTAGCTATTTCTTTCCTTGTAGTAAAGTTGGCTTGGGGCGACTCAAAATTAAGAATTGTTCGCTGTTTCATGTTTTGTGATATTAATTTCGCTTTGCTAAACCAGAATTTATAAAAAAATAACAACTATCTATACCATAACATATATCAGAGATCCACAATTTTGTGTTGTACGATTCTGTTCATGTCTTACCTTTGCCGTTACACAAAAGTCATACGGAAGGAAGAAGATGTCATACGCTACTCAAGAAATATAAGCTAACTACTTTAGTAAAAGTAATTATAAAAATCTCTAACAAGTCCATGAAAAGTCGCCCACCAGAGAAAGGTGTTTGTCTGGCGTCTATGAAATATATTTGACTTGAGTATTTATTGAAAGGGAACCATCTATTTGTAGACAGAGAAACAGCACGTCTTTAATACTCGTCGCATAAATCCATCTTTCTCTTTCAATATAGTGAATTACACACAATAACAAAGCACATTTGTACACTTCGTTATAATACAAAACAAATTGCAATGACGTAATGCCATAGAACTCTTGTTTTAACACGTGACGTCAAGTTACAACTTCCTAATGCAGTTCAGTTACATACAATCTTTACGTATATATTCTCTTCTTCAACTGTTTAAATATATACATTTATCCTCTACATACCTATATTTTACAGGTAAAGAACAGCAAAACGATATTAAATAAGAGCACACACGTAGGATGTTCACTAATTAATATTACTAACGCCTGTTTATCCGTTCGTCATTACTGATGTGATTGTAGACCAAATATTCTTTACTTTAGGTTTCTATAATATTATCCCTTCTAAGCACCAATATTTTGTTTTCCTGATACCATGGAAACACTTCACTGTCACGTCATCCCTCTTGTAGCTGTAACCCGACGTGTTATGAAACTTTCTCTAAATATCTTAAACTCGGAAATCAATAAGCATTCTTAGAAACTGCATTGAGAAACATATGGTAAGAAACTTTGTTTTAGTTACACTGATCGTCCGCTAGGGGAGACGTTTTGATGGACAAGCTATGCGAAAACAAACTAACCTCATCCTGTTGTCTAGAGATGGCACGACCTGTCATATTTTATCACAAGCAGCAATATTTATAATTATTCTCAAAGTATTATATTAAATTGTAACTACGTTTATTCATATATCATGGACTTAATTATGCTTTACATGTTTAAAACAATAATTAACTGCAGTATACTTTTAGCTAACAACAAAGTAAGATATTGTTTTGTCTGAGAATGCAATTCTTCTAAAGTTAGTAGATGTACGAGCACTTTACAGAAATGTGGCATAATAGGCTTCCATTATTTCAATAACCACTTTTGTTGACGACTGTAAACAATTATAATGAATACAACCTTCAAAATGCTTTTTTTTTTAAATTTCACATGTGGCATTTTGAGGCAAAGTGGAGAAGTACTTTCTAAACTTATCTCACGTTAAAGAGGAGCTTCAATCTTAGTCACCCCTACATTACACAAAACTCGTTCAGAGGACTTTTTCCATTTGTCATGTCTAGAATTACAACCTTATTTGTTTAACTCCAATACCGAGAAAAATATTTGCAGCAATAAACTGAATTCCTTTGTTGTCTTACTTATTCTGTTTGTATTCATTTCGGAATCTCTATACTCTCTATCTGTAAGGTAGAAGTTTCGTTAAACTAATATGTATATTTGCTTGTACATACAATGGGAATAGGAAAAACAGTAGAACTGTAACAACACCTCAAGTCAAAAATTTAAAAAATTATCTTTACTTGATATCTTCGGATGACGTGCCACCACACACTTGTGCCAGAGCGAGAGCGAGGATTTGCGATTATGAGAGTAAGTTAGCGTATGGGTGAGAGAGGTCTAAGCGCCCGTCGATAACTAGCTCATGGTTCGGGATATTTCTACTTATATTATATATGGAAATGTTCCAGCAACATTTTTATGTTAATATTTAAACGAAGATATAGTTTCGGTTGTCCACTTAATCTCTAAAAGCGTCTTTATACAAAGTTCCATGTGATTCGTGTCTCCGTGTATACGTTCAGCACGAGTAATAAACCGATATTTCCAAACAATTAAAAAGTCATTGTTAATAATTGTAAAGGATTGGAAATATACACGAATACAAATATCGAATTTTTTTGTTTTGTAAAGCATTACTAATAATTTCATCGAAATATAAGTTTAATATATTTCCTAGCATTAATCACAAAGTGTACATCTTACATTTCCTGGCAACAGTCTGTGAAACAATGTTGTATAATAGACATATTATATTAGTGCACAACAAATGCATATCTTATTAAACCACATTAGCCATATCTGTTTGTTTTATGTCATTAACCATTTCAAAGTTTTTCGTTGTCTTTACTTAAAATTTTACATCTTTAAATTCTTAAGCCACACTCTGCTGTTCATTGGAATAAAATGAAAGCTAAAAGACAAACATGACAACCCGCTTTTTAAACATTTCACTGTCACTTCATTCGCCTGCATAGAGTATCAACTACTAAAAGTGTAGTTGATCTACTTCTGCACCTTGGAGCAGAAAAGAGAATAAGTATTCCTTGAACAGAAGCTCGAGAATATAGTGTCAATTTATTCGAGTATTATAGCGATATTAGCAATATACTATATTGTTTAAGAGACAATCTTTTAGTTATATCTATTGTCCTTTGAAAGGAATTTTGGTTGACACGCAATATTATCAAATATACAATCTTTGCACTAACTGCGTATTGCTCTACAGAGATGGCACCACACGTAACATCTTATTGCCCAGATTATCGTTTAAAATTACCTGTAGGGCTTTTAGGTATAGTCTTACTTTGTGCATTGTTTATTTTTTTGTTTTCTCCATGTAGATATAAAGTAGATACAGTATGAATACAGACACAGTAATTAATGAATAAGTAACTGTATTCATGAAAGGAAGTCTATCAAACTAAGTATTTAATCACATTTTTCGAGATCTTGCTACATAGGTTCATTGATTATTAAGTTAAGTCCATTTAGTCTGAACTTTTCAGATGAATATCCAGTTGCAAATTCTTATATTTTGATCTGCTAGTTAGTCACGAGTGACGTACATTGTTAACGTCGTGTGGCAAGTGTCAGGAGAGTAGAGAAGCTTTATCAAATGATCTGCTTTCAGATTTAACCTGCAATCATACGTTTTCATTGAATATATTGTGTTTTTATTTTCAAATATTCCAAACTTTATTGAAATTGTTTTTTCAACGTTCTTCAACAATGTATTGTTACAACCTTACTCCTCCACTTCATGCGAATCGGGTTAAATATTTACTCAAAGTAAGTTCTTTGCTCTCTTAATTCTTCGGTTTTTATTCCTCTCATAAAATGTCTCTCTGTAGTTACCCGTAACGTCATAAATCACGACAGTAAATATATTTTTTCCTTATAGGAGCATACAGTAAACTTTGAGCAATTATCAAATATCTCAGGTACTATGTGGTAGATTTGAAATCAAAACTGTTACAGGAAATTCAACACTCAATGTTATGTCAGTAACTCAGACATAATAAACTCTCGAGTACTTAAAGGAATGCAATGATAAACAACAACCATGGAAAATATGGTGATACATGACCACGTAAGCTGTACGTCACTACCGCAGATTGATAAAGAATTTGTATTTCTTTTCTGGTGCAAACTTCCGTACGATCACATAACTCGATTCTAGCAATCCGTGAGTTTAGTTTTAATATCTCCGGTACAGGTAGCTATTTCCGCTCAACGTATAACAACAATCCCGTCTTAGCTAAATGTCTTATAGTTCCGTATTTCTGTAACTGCCCTTCGCGGCTGCGATCTCGTGTGTCAATTGTTGAATGTTAATCGTGTTATAAGAACTCCAAATGGAGACCGATCCTCTTTTGTTTATCTCATCCCAGTTTTTGTATCTATTTCGTACACAGTCAGTTGCTTATAATTACAAACCGCTTTTGCATACTTCGTTATAATACAAAAAAAGTTACAGTGACACAATGTCTTAGAACTCCGTTTTAACATGTGACCTCAAGTTACAATTTTAATGCAGTTCTTGTTACACAAACTTTCAAATATATTGTCTTCATCTGTTAAGATGTACCAATTTATACTCCTTATATATTGTGCAGGTAAACATGAGCAAACCGTTATTAAATGTGACCACATGCATTACACATACATTTGTTGTTTGCGTAGGATATTCAATAATTAATATTACTTACGCTTATTTATCCGTTGGTCATTACTGTTGTGATTGTAGACCAAATATTCTTTACTTTCTGTTCCAATATTACTATCATTTATACGTCTTCAAAGCTCAAAGTCTCAATCTTGTGTTTGTCGTGATATGAGAACATATTAATATCAGTTGTTTCCTCTGTATCTCCTCTTGTATCTCTAAGGTTACGTGTAATGAAACTATTTCTGTAAATATAGAGCCTAAACTTGGACAGCAATAAGCATTCTTAGAAAGTGGGTTCAGAAAACATATAAGAAATGTTGTTTTAGTTGTACTTATCGTCCGCTAGGAGAGACGTTTTGATGAGCAAGAAATGCCTGCGCAAACTGACCGCTTCCGTCTGTGTAGAGAGGACACCACCTGTAATATCTTATCGCGAGAAAAAATATCTATAATTATATAGAAAGTTTACAACGAAATAGCATCTGTATTTGCTAAATATAGCATGAATTTAATTGTGTGTTATAGGACAAGCGCTATAATGAACCATAGTTCAGTCTTAGCCAACAACGAAGTAACCATTTATTGAGAGTAAGAATGAGTCTTCTAAAGTGAATAGATATACAAGCAATTTACGCTGCATGGCGAGGTGGATTCCCACTTAAATTACACGGGTCATACCAGGGATAGAGGCCTTCTGGTGACTGGATAGATGTGTTTCCTGCACCATAAGCACTTGCAACTTGTTCACTGCAATGAAGTTTGCTGTTGGATGTCATAGGTCTGATCGCGCAGATGGATATGGTGGAAAAATTAGAAATAGAGAAAGAACAAGTGTAGGGTGCAATAAACCCGAGTATCAGAGGGCCTACAGGTAAGGGCGCCTAGAAACCAGTCACTAGGACTGTTGGCTGCAGCCTTGATACTCTGCCCAATCACTTTGTAGCTCAGGCTGGCACAATAATGCTGCTTCCGCAGGCTCGCAGACACAAAGTTGTCCCGAAGCAGCAGCTAGCTGGTGGCTGCTTGGTGTTGTCCAGGCATGACTACTGCAGAGCGTCTCTATGTGTCGATATGGTGGAACTGCTATATTCATTAGCCACAATATTCAACACCACAGGCTACACTTGCCACCTTCCAATTTTCTGGAAGCTACAGGAATACAAGTGGCCACAAACAAAGGCCCCCTCAAGCTGTTTTCCATCTACATTCCACCTAGCAGACCTTTTAATGTAAAGGAACTGGACACCATCTTCTCTGCAGGCTCACCTACCATAGCTTTGGGTGATTACAATGCAAAGAGCTCCCTGTGGAACCCTAACATCCGTAATCACAGGGGTTCTGCAATTGAGTACTACGTCGAAAAGCACAATCTTGCTGTACTTGCTCCCTCATCACCCACCATATCCTATGGGGATCGCCGTCCGCCAGACTGGCTGGACTTCGCATTACTGCAAAACATCCGCGGCCACCCCAAAGTCATGTCAATCCCTGAACTCTCTTCAGATCATTACCCACTCCTGTTCCTCTATCAGGGTCGGGCTAATCCTAAGGCCCCCCTATCTCACTTAATCCAAGACACACAAACTGGAGTAAGTACACTGAACTAATGGCCTTGCAGCCTGCAGAGGTTCTACCTTGTAATACCTTTGAAGAAGCTTAACAACTGGCCACTAACATCACAACCACAATGACAGCTATCATAGACCAAGTCACTCCAACACGGCGCACTACATTTAGCTACAAGAAACCTCTCCCATATGAGCTAAGGGGTCTTATTTCCGATAAAAACAAGGCAAGACGACGCTTTCGGCTTACACACAACCCTATTCACAAACGCGAATGGAACCGGCTGCAACATCTAGTAAAACTAGAATTACTTGAATACAGTAACGATGAATGGGAGAGGCGTTTAAGTTCTCTTGATGTAGAAGACAGATCTTTATGGAGAATGTCAAAGGCACTTCTAGGGATCCCTAAATCTGATCCGCCTCTTACTGATGGCAGGAGAGTTGCTACTTCAGTAAGAGTTAAAGTGGAAATCATGGCAGAACATCTTGCCTCCTCATTCCACCCTGCAGAATCTGTTGACCAAGAGATTTCAGATGAAATTACATTGTCTGTAAGGCAGTATCTCAGCACACCACACTTAATAGATGATGTGAAGCCAACAAGTGTAGCTGAAGTGAGGATCATAATCAACTCTGTGCGTCCAAACAAAGCAGCAGGTGTCGACAACGTACCCTACGCTGCCTTCAAAGCTCTGCCTCACTCATGGATCTTATTACTAGTGCATCTATTTAACAGCCTACTAGTATTAGCCTACTTCCCGGTAGCTTGGCGGCATGCTAAAATCATCACTCTCCCGAAGCCTGGCAAAGACTCACAACAAGTAAGCAGTCATAGACCCATCATTCTCCTTCCTACGATAAGCAAGCTCTTCGAAAAGGTACTCAGGCTACGCCTTGAAAACTTGCTAGACCAACATAATGTCCTGCGTCCTGAACAATTTGGATTTCGACGGCAACACTCCACCACGCATCAACTTTTGCGCATCGTGGATGAGGTGGTTAGAGGTTTCAACAACCGTCACTATGTTGTAGCCCTTTTCCTAGACATCTCCAAAGCCTTCGACACACACTTCATCATTATCTCAAAAATCGTACCTTCGCTGTATCAAAAGACAACATCCTCTCTCATACCTACGTCATAAATGCAGGGGTCCTTCAAGGTAGTGTCCTTGGTCCCCTGCTCTTCCTCACTTACATATACACCCTTCTAACCATAAGGGGCTGCAACCTATATCTATTTGCCGATGATACAGCCATCACAGTAGCATCTAAGCGCCATGAAAATGCAGTGCAGCGAGCGCAAATCTTCGCAAACATGCTACATGTCTGGTTCGCCACCTGGCGTTTGAAACTAAACGCCACCAAATCCCAAGCCGTCACCTTCACTAGAAGACCCCTCCAAGACGTTCAAAATCTGCATTTAGCAGGAGCGGACATTCCTTGTCCACACATGCCAGCTACCTAGGTGTAGTTTTGGACATGCATCTGACATGGAAGGAGCATATAACAACCGTAGCAAACAGAATAAACAGAAGGATGGCCATGCTCTATCCCCTATACAACAAAAAGTCAGCTATGACGCTTAGCAACAAACTTTTGCTATTTAAGCAGGTACTCAGACCTGCAATGACTTACGCTTGCCAAGTTTGGGGTGCAGCGGCCAAATCCCATCTCTACAAGCTACAGATTCTCCAAAACCGCTACCTTCGGTCAGCAGTTGCTGCCGATTGGTACATCCCAAACGAAAATATCCATTCTGATCTTTCCTTCCCAAAACTTTTTGACTACATATTGCAACTATCCCACGCCTTCTATGCAAAATTACCTTCCTGTTTCAATAACCTTATCCGAGGTCTCGGGAAATATGATCTTGTTCCTGGTGAGAGATACAAGCGTCCCAGACTTATCCTTGGAACTCAATAACTTCAAGTCCCTTTCCCATAAATTACAACATCCTTACTCTTACACTAATCTCAACTTTAATCGCCACCATCTAACCACCATCTCTTATAAATACCCATCACCATGCCAGTAAGGGACCTAGTTCCGGTATGGCAAGAATCGAAGGGCCCTCCTTCACGGAGGAGGATAACCCTTCAACGACCCCACGGCGTGTCTTCTTTTAACATTGTGATATAGTACTTGGAAGATATTTTAGTGGATCTTTCGTTGGAAGTTGTAACTTATAAGGAACAAAACCTAGGAAATTCCTATGGATTGGAAGTATATTAACAGAATTAACTCTAACGAAGTAGATAAGCAAGACCTGATCATCGGTAATTAAACTCTACACATTTCATAACACATCAAATGTATACTTTGAATTTACTAGAAATGTATCCTCAGAGTTTCTGACATTATAGATGTCGCTTATATAACTGATAAACTGTAAGAGATAAACAAAACAGCCCGCCTCGGTAGCGTGGTGGTAGCATGTCTGCCTCACGTTCAAGAGGTCCCGCGTTCGAATCTCGTTCAAGGAGAGCTACCTGGATACGGTATTTCCGAGGTTTTCCCTTATCTTGTAAGACGAATGTCGGGTAACTCTAAGCTCCATGGACCCCGGACTCATTTGAACATCATTTCACCCTCCTCATTCATTGTACAATCTGATTTAACGTGGGAGGGCGTAAATTACAAAATAATAATAAAATAAAAAATAAACAAAATGTTTATCCAAAAAATGTAAATCCCGTTAAAACATCCAATTTGTGTTAAATACAGTGTTTGTAGACATTTTAGATTTTTAACGAACCATACACCATAAGTTTCTCAACAGGAATAGTTGTGTGTGTGTGTGTGTGTGTGTGTGTGTGTGTGTGTGTGTGTGTGTGTGTGTGTGTGTGTGTGTGAGCAGCGCAACTCAAACAGGGCAAATCTATCAAATACCAAACTTGGCGTTTAGGTTCATCTTCCAAGTGTACAGCACGTTAGATTTTGCAGAAATTCCGTAAACTAACTTTTATAAGGAAACATTTTAGTAATATCTGATTTCCTCATAATGAATTTTGATAATTTATATTGAAATAAGATAAGTTTAAGATATTTTTGCAATACTCTGTGTTTAAGTTAATCATTTTGACACGATTTGCCCGTGTAAGCTAAATTCACAATTCATTTGTCAATTGTCATGTCAACAAGGCCGACACAGAGTTGTAGTTGTCAATATTTACGTTACCAGTAGAAAGCGTTAACTTTAGAGTCTGCAGTTGCAATCCTCAGTGGCGGCTCATGTCGTTTATACCTAGGGCGGCTGCACTGATTACTGACATTTCAGCTTACCTTCATTATTTCAAGATGAACTGCATACGACGACCTTTCTTTGTAGCAAACTTATTAACGACTCTCTCGTCAATATTCCTGAATTCTTCTCTTTAATAGATGACTGAAAGTTCTGTATGTAGTTTGTCTTTATCAAACACTGGGATAATTTTTTTTGTACTCATTGAAAGCATTTTCTGGAAATATTGAATTAAATTGTTCAAAGTGAAAAGATTATAGCAAGGAAGACACAGAAATATGTTTTGTAAACTTGAAGCGGAGATTCAATTGTGACAGTATAACATCACATACTTCCTTGGCTGCTGCTGCTCTGGTCTGTGTGTTTGAAACAATTTTTCTTTTGTGTGGATTTTCTGCTGCCAAATCAGATGACTTCACCTTGTTTCTTACTTTTATAATTTCTGCAGTGAAAGTAGATATGTCCACTGGAACTTTCTGTAGTTGATTGTACAGTATTTCTAGTAACACGAGTGCTAGGGCACCGCAGCGCCCTACGGGAACACCAAGATCACAGCCAAAGCAGCAAACACCAGCACGAACAACATTGAGCGCGCCGACCAAGTCCAGTCCTAAGAAGAAGGATTGAGCCAAGTCTCCGCCGAAAGCATCTACTTCAAGAACATGTGTTGCGGTAATATATAATGTATCGCCAAGGAAATTTAAGACCTCGTATGACAGAACGGACTTCCTCAAGGAAAATAGTAAGACCAGTGAAAGGAAAGCTAGCCAGCACAAAAGTCCGCGAACTTCTCCGTCAACAACATCTGAGGAATCATCTGTAGAAGACGCCGATCGACGACTTTCATCTTCGCCGGTCGCAGTTTCCGATCGTTTCGAGATACTCGATTCGAAGTTACCAGTAAGGAAACCGTCCTCCATTGAGGATGTAGAGCGGGTAGATCCTGCCCTCACTGCCCAAATAACAGTGAGGAAAAGGCAGGAAAAACAGCTGAAAGTGCTAGCCCTGCCCCAAAGAAAAGAAGCAAATTCATTCGACCAACACTGGGCAGGTAGCTTTTGTCATGGCAAGTTGAAATTGAAAGTAGTAATTTTTATACCTTTTGGTATTTTATTTGTAATTATAGCTTTTAAATTTTTTACCCACTGTGGCTTATTCATTTTATTTACATTTTGTTTTGGTTTGACAGCAAAAACTAATAAATAAAAGGTGAATAGCCAACCTTGTGTAGTTCTATCAGTATATATATTACGTTTTTCTGGGTAGTGAAGAAGTGCGTGAACAATCTTGTAAGGATAAATTGTTCAGTAATGAGTACAGAATACGTTTGATTTAAGATTGTGGGTGCAAGAAACAAGTACAGTTCCAAATGTGTAGTAATTAATCTAGGATACAAGTTCAAACAAAGATAAAGGACACAACTTATTGACTTTATAAATCCCATGACAAATTGTTTTTTTTTCTTTTTTTTTTTTATAGGGGCGGCCCCACACCCGCCGCCCGCGGTGACGATCGTCTCTGCCTTGAAGAGGCTACATCGTCTCCCCATGCACATGCAGTTAGTGAAGCTAAACGTGCAGCATGCAGGGGATGGATTTTTGTTAGTTTCATGCTAGGTGTGTTCGGGTTCCGCAGAAGCACCCCGGTTAGTAACGGTTGTGTGATTGCTGGCACCCAAAGGATGCGAGCGCGTCAAGGGTATGTCCAGGGGTTCATGCATTGCCGGGGCCCTGCATGAATCGCTGGGTGTCAGTGCATGCAGTGTGTGTTAGTGTAAATGCTAATAGGGTGTTATAAGTGGAGGTGGGTTAGGTTAATGTTGGTTAGGGAGTTCTATGCCGCGTATTGTTATACAGCTTAAACGTATGTACAAGGTGGGGGCAGAGGTCGACAGAAGTTATCGTTCTTTGGTCCTGGTGGCATCTTGGTGTCTGGCGGGTCCTGTAAAGACCAGATGTTGCAGAGGTTGTGGACTAAGGAATGGCTTGGGTTACCCTGGCTAGGTGTACGCGTGCGTCAATGGCATTGATGTTTTCTCTGAGTGTTCTTTCGAAGAGGTATAAGGGACGTTTGTACTTTCCGGGAATGTCAGCGTAAGAGCCGAGGCTGCTGATGAGTGGGTTCGAGTTGGGGGGTAGTTTGTCATACATGTCGGCGGCTAATTTCTTTATGAACTGCTCTATAGTGTGGGTCCTTAGCTCAGAGTGTAGTCTGGTTTCGGGGGCTGTGCGAGGTACTTTGGCAATGTGGCGGAGAATTCTGTTCTGTAGTTGCTGGAGTCGGGTGATATATGAGGGGGCTGCGTAGCCCCAGACAGGGGCTGCATACGTGAGTATGGGTCGTATAAGTGTTTTGTAAATGGTAAGTCCAGCACGTAATTGTAGGCTGTTGTTGTGGTTTAGTAGAGGGTATAGACTACGGAACTGTGCGGCTGCTTTGTTTCGTGCTGTACGGATGTGGTGTTGCCAGTAAAGTCCCTGGTCGAACGTGAGTCCCAGGTATACTATTGTGGGTTGCCAATGGATGTTTTGACCGAACATGGTTAGTGGTGGGTGTTGATGAGCGGGGTGCCGGTGGGATTTCCTGCGAGCGAAGATGGTGGCTTGGGTTTTGGCGGGGTTGACCTTGATGCGCCAGTTAGTAAGCCAAGGCGTGAGGGTGTCCAAGGTTCTCTGAAGGTATCGGTGGATCAATTGGGGCTTGGCCGAGTGGACCATGTAGGCGGTGTCATCGGCGTATAGTAGTTTGATGGTGTATGGGGAGCTGGGTATGTCATTCATGTATAGGTTAAAGAGTATGGGCCCAATCAGGCTACCTTGGGGGACTCCTGCATGAATGGGTCGTGTTGTGGAGTGACTGTAGTTGACAACTGATCTGAAGGATCGGTCCGAGAGGTAGTTAGCTATGAGTTTGATAAGTTTGTCCGGGAAGTGTAGCTCGATTAGCTTGCGTAATAGTCCTGGGTGCCAGACTCGGTCGAAGGCTCGCTCAATATCAAGGAAGACTGCCCCGGTGGATCTCTTTATGTTAAAGCCGTGTGTGATGAACTCGGTGGCGCGGAGGAGTTGGAGGGTGGTAGAGTGGTTGCGTCTAAACCCGAACTGCTCATTGATGAGAATGTTATGGCGAGTGATGTGTCTGTTTATGCGTTTAAGAATGACCTTTTCTAATAGCTTACTGATGGAGTTCAAGAGGCTGATCGGTCTATAGTTATAGGGATTCGTGTGGTCCTTGCGTGGTTTAGGAAAGTGGCGGACAAGTGCCACCTTCCAGGCGGTGGGGAAGGTAGAGTGTTGAAGTACGTAGTTGAAGATGCGTGAGGTGTACCGAATGCCTGTGGGTGGGAGGTGTTTTAGCGCAATATTCGGGATTTTGTCCGGTCCAGGGGCCTTGCGATTGGGTATGTGGCGTATGAGCCATTGAATTTCATGAGGGCTGGTGCAGCGGATTTGATCGTTTTGGTTGCGATTTAAGAACTGGCTGGTCAGTCGTTCGGTTTCGGCGGTGAATGCCGGGGAGGAGGGTTCCTCGTTGGGTTGCAGGATGGCTTGTAGTGCATCGGCTAAGGCCTCGGCTTTTTCTATATCGCTTGAGGCGGTAGTCTGGTTGTGTTTCAGAGGAGGGAACGTCTGTGGTTCGCGGACTAGGCTTTTGGCAATGCGCCAGAGGGACTGGTCTTCGGGTTTAATGTCTTGCAGCGTCTGTTTCCATTGTTGGTTGAGGGCTGCGGAGGTGGCGGCCTGGAGGAAGTGGTTTTGCCTGCGGTAATGGACCAGGTCGGCTGGATGGCGGGATCTTTGCCACTTGCGGCGGGCCTGGTTACGTAGGCGCCTTAGTTGCTGTATGTCTGCTGGTAAAGATTGGTTGTGGGGGCGTGCCTGTGTGAAGGGGACTGATTCAGTTATGCCATGTTTTATGGCGGTGTCGAGGGTGCTGACCGCTCGTTCTAAGTCTGCAAGGGAAACCAGGTTAGGTTCGTCCAGTTGTGAAGTGATTGTTTCTTGGAATCGGTCCCAGTTTGCTTTGTTAAAATTATGACGTAATGGTGGTTGGGTTGAAGTAAGGGATCCTTGGAGGGTGATCAGCACTGGAAGGTGGTCTGAGCTGAGGTCGTTGATGACCTTTAGCGAGGTTCGAAGTGTGAGGTTGCGGATGAGGGCAAGGTCAAGAATACTGGGGGAAGCGTTACGTCGGGGGGTATGTACGTAGGGGTTTTGGGCGGGCAGATGATGTAGTCGGAGTTGTTTTCATGGGCCAGGAGCTTAGTGCCTGCTGTGTTGTTGGTGTCGCAGTTCCAAATGGCGTGCCTAGCATTAAAGTCGCCAGCGATCAGTATCCGGTGGTCCAGTTGGAGAAGAGAGTCTAGGTCTGAGGGTTCTAAGTCATCAGGAGGGTTGTATACTGCTATGATCGTTGCATTAAGGCTGTTTAAGTTGACGCGAAGGGCAGTGGCTTCAATGCGCGTGAGTGGGGGTGTCTGTACCTGGTGATGGGCTATTTGGGACCTGATAACTATGGCGGTGCCTCCGCCTCGGCCGATGCGATCGGTGCGGTAAACAACATACCCTGGGATTTTGAAGCGGTGAGATTGCTGTAGGTGCGTTTCGCTGAGGAGGGCTATGTCAATGCTGTGTGCGTGGAGGAATTGTGTGAGTTCGGACTTCCGTCGACGTACCCCGTTCGCATTCCAAGTCATTAACCTTATCTTGCCATTGTCCATTTTTTTAAGTTGAGATGTGACGTGTGGTGGTGTAATCACAGGGTTCTAGCGACGGCGCCAGGATTCCTCAGATAGGAGGGAGAGTCCTGGCGCTGTGAATAGCGCCAGGAAGTCCCCATGTTCCTCAATTATCTGTGGGGTATCAAGGGCCCATACTAGAAGAGAACGGAGAAAGGCAAGGGCCTGCTCCCGGACCATGTGCCATGTCACTGTTTTGTCTTCGATAGCCTTACGTAAGGGCTTAAGCAGGGGTTGGTGCGGGAGAGCAGCATGAGTTGGGACAGAGTGGAAGGTGCTATTGGGACATATACTGGGGGGGATCCTGAAGGGGGCCGCCACAGGGGCAGGGGGGTTTAAGGGCACCGAGGGGGGCGGGAAGGATGGGGGCGCCACTGGGATCGTTGAGGACCGAAAGCAGAACACTTCAGACTGGTGTGCAGTCATAGAGCTGGGGGCTGGGTAGCGGAGTTGCTGAGGGCGTGGTCGGAGGGGTGCCCGGGCTGCGGCATTATCTCGGAGGACAGCCAGCTGTCGCCGGTACTCAGGGCAGGCTCTCCAGCGGGCACCATGTCCTCGCATCTTGCAGAGTACGCAATAGCGGTCTGGCGGTGGGAGATGGCAGGTAGATGATGAGTGCGGGCCCGCGCATTTGGGGCAGGTCTCATGGGGTGCCCGGCACTCAGTAGCTTTGTGTCCCAGCCTCTGGCACCGGTTGCACTGCACAGGGTACGTTGGGGGCCTAAAGTCCTCCACTAGGACCCTTCAGTGCAGCAACTCGTCCAGCGCCAGCAGCCGGGAGCGTTCTTCATCGGAGTGGACCTCCACTTTGTACATGGGTAGTGGCGTCCGCTGTCGGTCGAAGCGTCGCAACTGCTGAACACTTTCGGCGTGGATGTCCATGTCCCGGAGCAGAGACCGGATGCTATCCTCGACCCCATTCATAATAATATGTTTGATTACTAGCCGGTGGGTGCGGCTGGTACCAGTGGCCGTCATGTTAAATGCAACCTCGTGGGTCTCCAGGTACCGCACCAGGTGCGCGTAGTCGCGTGGGTTCCTGGTACGGACGAGGAAGTCTCCGCTTACTGGAGCGTTTTTAACAATATACCCTGCGTTTGGGAACTCGTTGTCAAATGTCGTCAGTAGTGTGTGGAGGTTCGATGCGTGAGCTTGGGATATGTAGATAGGGGGCTGCAAGGTGGTTGCTACTGCTGCGGCGTAGCTGGCCCGGCCAGCAACCCCGCTTGTCGACGGCCGGGCTTCCCCCGAGGGTGGGGCCGTAGCCCTCGCTGCAAGCCGAGGATCGCCACCGCGGGCAGAAGCAGCTGGTGCGGGAGATTGAGTAGGCTGTGTGGCTGTGCGAGGCACAGGAGGTGGTGTAGGGGAAGGAAGAGGGGAAAGTGGCCGGAAGTTCAAAGTTGGTTGATCAGTGGGAAGAGGCAGCAGAGAGTCGACCGAAGAGAAGGAGGCGTTTGGAGTGGAAGGGCCAGAGGTTGGCTCGGAGATCTCGGGAGAGGGAGATGGTTGGGCTCCAGGCGCGGTCTTGCTGCGTGTGGCAGGGGGCATCGTAGGCGCGCGGGGTCGCAAAAGACACAGAGCAAGAGGAAGGACTCAGGACGTGCTTAATGCTGGTTACCGCTCTATGGAGCACGCCTGAGTAGAAGTCTATAGGGGGATAGTTAGGGGAAGTACAGAAGAAGAGAAAAAGAGGTAGTCTTCGGACTGCTAATAAGCGTGAGGAGCAGCGGGCCGAGCACCGTGGGTGCGCCGTTACTCGTAACTAGTACGAGGGCTTTGGCCTTCCTCCTCGTCCGTCAGCCTACAGTGGCTTTCAGCGGAAAGCGTGTGAAGCTGTCGTTCGCCAGCGGGAGCCTGGGCCGTGCTAGCAGGGCGCAGGGCGTAACGCAGAACACTGGCTACACTTGAGGCTCTTCACGTGTTCTGCGCAGGCGTCCTTCTGAAGATCCGTTCCGCTCGAAGTCCGGAGAGTAAAAGTGAATGAATGCGAGATACGATGACAAATTGCCGTGAAAAACATTGAGATATATTTAATTTAGCAATATTCCTTTCTGACACATAATTGTTCGTTCGATATTCTCTCGTATATTCTGCAACTACTGCTTATTGCCAAGATACTAAAGGTTAATTATATTTAAAGTGTATCTAATAAATAAAATAACAACTTGCTATGAAACTTTGTAAATAATCAACAATATTCTTCCGCTTGATAATATATTACAGGTGGTGCCATCTCTGTGCCGCTGTCCGGTCTATAGAACTTATGTATAACTTGCCAACCAAAATGTCTCTCCTAGGTACATTCAATTGAACCAAACATATCTGTTATGACGTCACCAGCTCCCGGAATTTAATATTAAGTCACAAGACACATTCTCGTCCTTATGGAGTATGTATTGTTGTTATATATTAATACAGATAATCTTACTTTACTTAAAAAGTCTACATCACAATAAAGCACTCAGCTATTTCTGAGATGGCTATTACTTATTATTGGTTTCAATTTTAAATACTTACACTTTTTGTGTATTCTATCATGGACATAGCAGGTACAAAAGGTATTGCATTCCAACCAGAAATTATATACCAAGCTTTAATTGGTAATATAAGTTTTAAGGTGATAAGGTACTGCTTATCTCCACAATGATATTTACATGTTATTTGAGTGTACATTACTAAGACATCATTATTGATATGTACATGAAAGTTTTCATGCATATTCTTACAACATTTATCTTTAATTGCACATATTACTATTTGAAAATTTTGTACTGATAATTTATTATATCTGTTATTTAGTTTGTGTAAAAAAGAGCACTGAGATTAAAGATAATTTTATATTTTTAAAGAAGCATTAGGAATCTCAGAGAAAAATCCCTTCTTTATATCATTCTTAAAATTCTGCTTCATACACAAAAAATTATATGTTTTGGTGGATTAGTTTTTTTAAAAAAGTGTACAGTAACCTCAAAAAACGAGAAACTGAAAAAAACAGTTTTAAAATTTATATATTGATTACTGACTTCTGACATGAGTCAGAACATTCCTGCTGCACAGTCCTGCCCCTCTGTATTCTTACTTGTTCTTTTCATTTGTCTTGCCTTCTTAGTCAGTTCTTCAACTAATTTATCTGCTTTCTGGACTCGCAGCTCATCATTTCTGTATATGACTACTATCATGACTAACACATGTATTGTGTGAACTGCGTCTACTAACCTCAATATTTCATGTGGTTTTATTGTCTATTCAATTTATATTTTCTACATTTACTGTTCTGTTTTAAGTAAAAGCATTTCCTGTAAACTTTCTGTTTCTAAATATTTTTGGCTACCCATATCGTATATTCCCCAATAACTAGTACAAAATATTATTGAGAACATATAACTGTTCACATACACAGCCAAAGACAAAAGAAGAACATCATTGGAGTTACAGTGGTACCAGCAGAAAGCTTGAAAGATCTCTTACAAAACAAGGCTTAGTTCAGAATTATCTGTTCAGTATTACACAAGTTATGATCAATTTTCTGAAAGCTTACGAACAGCGTCGTGGCAAAAACTTAACACTCACTAATATAATTAGCAAATTAGATATAAAATATTGCTGCGATGAACTTTTTAACTATATATTTGTAATCTAGAGGGATGCCCCGTAGGGGAGGTGACCTTCAGCTGCCGTGGTGCGGGCGCTGTAGACCCCTAGCACTAGTGGTACCTCTGACGTTACTAGAGGAACCACGGGCCGAACGTTCGAGGCCCTCCTTGATAGGCAGTTGTTCGGATTGGGTTGGACATTAGGGGGCAGTGGTTCCCGATACCCGTGGTAGAACGGGTACGTCTCCGGACGGGGTTGAGGAAAGCCATATACTGCCGCGTGCTAGCCAGCATAGCTAGTAGAAGGTGTGCTAGACCACCAGGTGGCCCCACCAAGGTCATATCGGTAGTCTGCCCATTTTGGCGTTGCTGCGCGTAAGTGGCGTATTGACTTCCATCCCGTCTTGAGTCCACAGGACCAGATGGGGGGGGGGGCTTGTTAGTCTCTAGATCTTGCCCCAGGAATGAGCCTCAGAGGCGCCGGGCGCCCTTCTGGGTCAGCTCGGTAACTCCCTGGTCAAAGAAGGCCCGGGTCCTTGGTCCCACGGGTCTAGGACGTATGTGAGTAGGACCTCTGGCATGAATTGAATTGAATCTAGAGGGATGCCACTATAGTAAATTGTAAAATTAAAAAAAAAAGTGAATTTTACCTTCTCTCTTTAAGTCACTTTGATGTCATAACATCCATTTAGTTAAGAAGGTAATGACACGTTTGTGAGTTCATTAACTGCTAAACTCAAAGGTCCAGATTGGTACTGCTGCATCCAAACAGAGACACGAAGATAAAGTATAAAGTCTTGCTATACGTACAACTTGAGACTGTTTAATTGTGGTTCGTTTTGGGCAATTTCAGATCTATAACTTGTATTAGTTTGAAACATCTGAGCATCGCTTATGTCTGCTGCATTCCGTATGCAACTGCTTTTAGAAAGCTCTTCCTGTTAGAACAGCTGACTGTAAACATCCCCCATAAATACAATCAGAATAATAAAGGCAATAGGCAAGCTTACTTAATTTTAGAAAACGTTTCTCTCATTTAATATTTGAAGTAAATAGTTAAAGCACTCCTGTAATTTGTTTAATTAGAGTGGAGAAGGTAATGAAGTGAACCTCGGTAGATTAAATAAATATCAGAGGATATAAGCGACGAGGAGAATGTAAAACATAGTACACGAATTATTGCTACAAGCTCTTCATATACTTGCTGCTACCAAACATGAGATATTTTGGAAATGCTCTCACACAGCACTACTGTGTTAAAACTGTATAGCTCTCGTACATCTGTGATATGTGGAAACTACTTCCAAATGTTTTGTTGTTTATAAATTATACAAGTTTCAACAAATGGAAACGACAATGCTTATATAATTTGAGAAAGAACCATGGGGCAACTATATAAAACGTCAAAATATATTTTTGCTTCAGAAGACATCTTTCTCATGTAAACTTATTTATTCGTTCATTATTCTCCTGGCAAATATTACATCTACTTTTTATTCTCATGGATTTAAAGAACAAGTAAATCTAGTCCGTACTAAAAGAACGCAATTACAGATCGTTGAAAATCTGCATGCGTAACTACAAAGAAACATCTACGCTATACGGTATTACAGGTAGAGCCATCTATTGACAGAAAGACGAAGTTGGTAAGATACCTCCTGGTGAGTAATGAATATAATTGAAGGACCGTCGCTTGTGTAATGATATGTGTTTATAATGATAAGTTAAAATATTATACTCACATTACTTGCTCAACCCACTCTTCTAAAAGGACTAAACTGTTTACAGAAGTAACGTCATTACACATTTCGTTGTATATACAACAGAAATACGAGAGACTCAGAAGGTTTAAGAAGTAGCTGACTGTAAGTATTAATTTCAAAATGAAACTTGACTCACAAATAAAGCAGTTGTAACCAACTTTTTTATCAGAAGACTGACTTTACGTAGACTTCATAATGGAGAAGACTTAAACACTCATATGTCTACAACAATATGGCTGAGAAGATCTTACAGAGATTATCTGGTTATAACTAGTAATTTATGTGGACTTCTTGTTTATCTCATTAAGGAGAAATCGCTTGGTTTTTTTTTTTTTTTTTTTTTTTGTTCTATATTCTAATAATCTCTAAAGAGCTAAAGAGCACTCTTTTGTTTCTCCTGCTATTTTGAAAATAACATGAAATATGAAGTTAGCATTGAAAAATCTACTTTTATGACATTTAACTGTCACTGCAGTCTCTGGCTTTCCGCTTGTGTGTATATCTAAATATACAAAGAAACTACTTTTGTAAAGATTTATCTTAACATTTTAGCAGATAGTAAAATAGGCTTTGTAGGAAAGTGGATTGAGAAAAATCTTGTGTCACACAACAGACTTTCTGTTAGTTACATTGATTGTCCACTAGGAGTTACAAACCTTATAGCTACTGTCTTGCTGCTCGTAGATAACTCTGCCTGTCATATTAATTAGCGTAAAGGAAACTTGTAAGCATTTCCTAAGATATAGAATAAATTTTAATTATATTGATTATATTTAGTTTATGTTTAGCAGTTTAATGTTGTGTCAAAATAACAAATTCCACTCTCTTGGAGTGTCTAAGGCCTGGTTGCATAACACATAATTTAAGTTCAAGAAAATGAAAATTAACTTCAGTCAAGTTTAACTTCGAATTTTGTTTGTATAAGCATTGATGGAGGTTCATGGCCTCTTGATCTAAGATCAAATCTAATTTGTAAATTTTCTCCACTTATCTGGATTGAACTTAGAAAAGCAGAACTGCAGAATTTACACAATAGTTTCCTAGTGGTGGAGCTTTAAATAAATAAAAAATAAAGCATTTTTGTGGTTACTTGCATAAATAATTAGGCTATTTATTTCAAAAATGTATGTTAAAGATGCATTGTTTGTATTCATAACCTATGCATTTTTATTATTTTCAGAATTCAGATTACTCTGATATCTCTCATGATTAGAATTTTTAACTTGAAAGGTCCCCTAGTGTTTTCCAACATAGAGGAAACCCCATCTCAGAACTAAATGACAGAAAATTCAAAATGAGATTTCAACTATCAAGGCATGTAGTTGAAGAACTGGAGCATAGGCTACATGCACAATTAAGAACACAAACCCACTCAATCCAATATTTATGATCCTTCTCGCATTACGCTTCTATGCAACTGAAATCTTCCAGATTGTGATTGGGGATATATTTAATATAAATAAAGGGACTGCCTTTAGAACAATTCACAAAGTTACAAGTGAGATTGCAGGTTTAAGATCTCATTTCATCAGGATGTCTATGGAAAAGGGTGAAATAAGTTAAAGTTAGCTGAACGCAATTTCACTTTTGCTTGAACTTCCATTTTTTTGTTTATGTTTTCCAACTCACAGTATTGTAAACAGACGTGAATTAAAAAGATGGACAGTGTCCATATAATGGAGATAAAATAACGAAATAATTAACTTTTGATAAATGCTGTATCAATATTAAGTAAATTCTTGTACCGTTTATTTAAAATAACATTATTTCTAGGAAAAATAAGCATAAAGTAAAGGTTTATTTAGTTTTTGTTATGTCTACATTGGTTACTCTGTGCTCTTGAATTAAACAGAGTCGAATAGTCCCGATAATTCTCTAATCGTTTCGATATAACACGAAAGTTACATGTTTGGCGATGTTTCCTCATTTGTTTTTGTGATCTCAGATCAGTAGTAAACGGCGTTCATCTGTTCTACGATCAGCATTTTACGACTCACGCGGGTTCATAAACTTAGTTCAATTTTGATCTTCGATTATAAATGAACTTTTGTTAGTCAGTTTTATACAACCGAGCCTTAGATACATGACTTTCTCTACTCTTACAAAAAGCTATACTTACAGTATTTATTCCCCTGTCTACTTCATGTTAATCAAGATAAATGTTCTACCCCATTCAGCGACTCTGCCTCCTCCAAGATTGGTGCAGGCTTTGTCGGTTGCCCATCAACCCGGAGAAAAGCCAACTTCCCCCTCATTCATCTACTCTGGGCGAAGAATAAGATGGGAGAATTCTATCAAATACTTGAGAGTGAAATTGGACAAGGGCCCAACTATTCGGGAGCACATCCAGGAGCTGTCACATCGGGCGGGGGGGGGCGGCTCCGCCTCGTATGCTTCTTACTGCGGTCTGTGATGTCGGTTCCCTTAAAGTTGCATCTCTTCCGGGCTTTGGTCCTCCCGGTTACGATTTATGCGTGCGAGGTCTAGGATATGGCCGCAGTCTCTAAAGTCTGTCTAGTCAACACGAGTGCGGTTGCGTCTCAAAGGGAACTCATCCTCCCGCCGACTAATGACCGTCATTATTCTATCTCCACACTTCAGAAACGGAACACTGTCGTTGAGGACCAATAGTAACCCTGATTTGCTGGAAATAACAGTCGCATGTTTACTCCACGTGGAGTTTCAGTAGCCAAAGTTCCAACTTCCAGTTGATCTGTTTCATTACGTGCAGAAATTCGTTCTGTCACGATGTGTGACCCTGGGAGGGAAATGCAAAGGCAAATGCAAATTAAGTAGTAGATAACTTTCAGTCAAGTGAAAATAATCAAAGTGAAGACAATAGTGTGAATAACTGGGCCGAGTTATGTTACTGGAGAAGCCTCGAAAAACAAAGTTATAACGGGAAGTGTTTCTGAGCAAATTCAAGCGCTTGTTTGGAACATATATAAATATATGCTGACAAATAATTTTGGTGAGGGGTCATTCAATGAACCTGATGATAAATTTTGGGTATTCACAGAAATACAGTAAGAAATATTGTGACGAAAGGAATACGAAAGACGCCGATCAAGTGTGGAAACAGAAGCAAACCTTTCTCTAAAGTTTCGATAATTTCACATGCGATTTAATTCGTCAAGAAATTTATAGATTCTATGCAAAAAGGAGAGCGCCCATTTTAGACGAATTGGTTGCACATTTGCAAGAAATTTGTGATTTTCCTTATGGGCGCTTCACTTTGCGCGGTCTCCTAAAGCAGCTGGGTTTCAAATACCGGACCTTAAATAAGATAAGGGTTATTATAGAATCCAGTAGAATTGTAGCTTGGCAATACATATATTTGTCAAAACTAAGGAAGTTTTGCAGTAATGGACATAAGATAATTTATTTAGACGAAACCCCGTACGATACCCATGACGAATCGAGAAATGTGGCAACCTTGCAGAAAGGACTGGGAGAAGGAGGGTCTGTGTTGTAAAACGATTATAAGGATTCGTCAAAGGAAGGGGCCGAACTGCACACGCGTTGACTATACTCTTACTTCAACGTGTACTGAATAGTTGTCTTCGGGTAAACTATTCTGTATACAGAACACTTCAAGGCCCTCTCAGATTAGGAGTTGTTCAGATTGGGTTGGACTCGAGGGGGCTGTGGATCCCGATACGGGTAAGTCTCCGGACGGGGTTGAGGCAAGCCATCAATATTCCCGCGTACTACCTAGCATAGCTAGTAGAAAGTGTGTAGATCGCCAGGCGGCCTTAACGAGGTCATATCGGTAGCCTTCCCATTTTGGGGTTGGTGCGCGTAAGTGCCGTATCCACTTCCATCCCGTCTTGAGTCCTTCGACCAGATGAGCGGGGGGGGGGGGGGCGTGTTAGTAACCCAGGGCTTGTCCTATGGAAAGCCCCACGGAGGACGCCGGGCACCCTTTGGAACAGCTTGGATATTCGCTGGTTGGAAGAGGTCCGGGTATTGCTATACGGGTCCAAGACTAATTGGAGTAGAACCTCTGGACTCAATAACTGTATACAAAACATTCCCCGTGAGTTTACTCCACGAGGCCTTATCTCTCCACTCTGTGGAAGATGAAGTTAAACAGTGGGCCACCAAATTTTTTACAAGTTACTAGCACACCAGAGCGCGCTGGTTATTTCCCTAGGTAGTATATTCCCCGAAAACGCCGACTAAACCCATACCGGCTGTCCCGCATATCTTGTGGTCAATACCCGTAACACTTAGGCCACTACACCAGGATTAACGAAATTTACCTACCCGAGTTCTTTGTCTGGACTATCAACAATTATAGAAATTTCCTCTTCCAAAATTAATTATTTTTTCCACCAGCGGTACACGAGGACCTTTGTAGTTATAGTTTATGAATTATTTATTTTTCTAATCTAACAAAACTACCAGCGGTGCATTCGTATAGCTGTGAATGTTTACTTACGTAACTGTCATTGTATTCAACGTCAGAGGACTGCAAATTTATAATGATAAGTTCCAAAATCTCGTTACGTGCGGTTTCTTTCCAAAAGTCATCTTCTTGTAGTTTATCTGATGTCTTACCGCAAAACAATGGACGATCATTTGCCTCTCGCCACTTTTTAAACTTTTGCTTCGATTGTGTTTTATTTCGGCTGAAGTACCGGCCCGCTCCATGATGAAAAGCTTACTGATTTTAAATTGCATATACATAAGTGTTCTTGGGTTTGTGAGGTACGAGAGACGTACAGGAAATACAGTGTTAAATATCAGAAGTAACTCCACACTATAAACAATAACATCTTAATCATCATTCATCTCGATACAGACCTCGTTGTGAGAGAGCTGTCTGGTATAGGAATGCAACAATATTATATAACAGCAGTGTCCTTTAGTAATTGTTAAATAAAAAGCAGCTTAATTTAACATAATAAGTTAATAGTATATAATTTCACCTGTCTTCTGTCTAATCTGTATATAGTATACAGAACACATCTATGTGATGTGTGAAGCAGAAAGATAAAATGTGAGGCTATTACGTTTATAATAATCGAAACATTTGCATACTTTTCTCTCTCTTCAGTGTTTTCGTCTGTATTGTCGAAACGTTGGTATTATCCTACACGATTTGACCACCCTTCGGGCTGTTCCAAACAACCCGCCAGCATGGAGTTGAGTTGAGTTGAGAGGTTTATCGTACGTATGCAAATAAAAGAAAACGTCCATTAACTTCGCTAAACCAATCAACAGCTTAACCGTTTTAATTGCACAACCGAACTGATTTCTGTTAACGATGACTTTGGCAGTTTGGCGGGGAACAAGCCACTGTTTGGAGGAATCAGAAGTTTCGCTAATATACTCATTTGTCATCGGAAGTGACAATTCTCCTGACAAATCTGTCATCTATAGGATTACGGATAAGCTGACGACAGATATCCACTCTACGTTCAGCCTGTTGAGGTGTCAGTTCATGAGGTACAGATGTACAGCTTCTCTATGACTTCCCAAGTATCTTAATGTGTCGATGTCTGGTTCCTTTCATGTACTAAGTTCTTCTGAAAGACTACGGGTACCTTTTTGCGGATTTTCTCACAAAACTTGTATCCTCAATATTGTGACGTTAATATTTTGATACACTTTTGAAAAAGACAAAATTGGTAAAAATTTTATACTTGTAAGATGGAATAATATCGGTACACGTGACATTCGGTCGCGTAGGTTTGCTGGGCTGTTAGGCGGAGGTCGAAAGCCTTGCTGACATAGCTGACGAAGCAGTGAGTCAGTCGCTACTTCGGCAGAGTTTCGGCATTTAAACCCCAGGGTTTTGGCCCAGGCGGGAGTAGTCTCGCACGTGGTACCGGAATCTGCGTCGACCGATTCTCTGAAGACCACGTCTATAATCTTCAAGAATGAACATCAAAAAGCAAGGAGCAGGAACCATAGGCCAGGTAAAAGCCACAATTGTTCTCGTATAGATAATTTCTTTTGGTTTTGGGTAGATTGTAGAATAAACGATAGTTAGCCAGAACTACATGTAGAATTTTAACTTAAGCCAACCCTGCCTGGTAACCCAGACCTTGGTACGAACATCTCCCTCCTGAGCTACCCCGCTCTAGTAACGTTAAATGGGAAAGAGTAATTTACCTGCCAGTTGGCGGAACCGTGAACGTTACAATATTCCATACCTTAGGTCTTACGGAACGTGGTAAATCTTCAGTGTTTTCGTGTGTATTGTCGAAACGTTGGTTCTATCGTTGTGTCACACGCTCACTAACGACAAGTCCTCATTACACATCACATATCCTTCGAGCTGTGACAGTGACTTTGTATACTTGTTTCCAGTAATGTTTTAGAAGTTCTCTAAGTTCAGACTTTGTTATCTCCATTTTGTGATTGTTTATTAATAACTGAAGACTGATAAATGCTAGCAATGTACGAAACACTAGACATGGCATCATGTATATAACATTGCCAAAACAAAGAAAATCAATAAATTCCCCAAAACACCAAAATAAAAAATCTGAATTTACTTATGAAATCACCTAATACAAATGTCGACTGCAAACCGGAGATATTTGGCTAGTATTTCATTTATCAGAAGTAAATGTTTGTAAAATTGATCAAAAGGGAGGTCATGGTCACTACATGGGTTAGTGCCACTTTGTACTCTGTGGCCTAGAGTCGCATTTCGCGCCAAGCTTTCTTTAATTGCTGTGTTAGTATAAGCTATTTAGTTATTAATAATAACCAAACACTAGTAACACAACTTCACTTATCTTATTTAAATCCTGGGACCGGTTTCAAAGCAAACATCCGCTTTATCCTCAGCCACTCAGCTTGACACCCACTTACTGACTGACTGACTGACTGCTGACCTTGACCACTACCGGAGTTTGAAGAATAGCTCCTTATCTAACTGCCATCTACCGGGGACAACACAAAGTTATTGATGATGTCTATAGGAGGGATATCAAAATTCATTACGCGATCCTTATTTTTCAAAATAAATATCTTCTCCCAAAACATTAAATCTATCGGTTCCTTCAATTGTTTCAATAATTTAACTTCTGGATTTACTTCATGATTATATGACCAAAAATGATCAGCCACTGCCGATTTCTCGGTCTGCCTATATTTAATATTTCTAAAATGTTCCTTCGCTCTGGTTTCTAAATTACGCTTGGTTCTGCCAATATAGATCTTATCGCATTCTAAACAGTTAACTTGATAAATACCAGATTTTTTGTTGTCTGAAATTTTGTCTTTTTTAGAAAACTGTAGCAAATTCTTTATTCTGTATTGATAAACATACCTCTAAATGAAGAAGAATTTAATGCGGAATATAAACATATTGTAAACACTGCTTTAATTAACGGCTTTAATAAAGATTTTATAATTAGAAGAGTGGAAAAATTTAAATATCAAAAAAATGTTAATGATGTTTCCACTCTTAAAAATGTAAAGAAAGATTATATTTTCAAAATAAAATTACTTATCATCCATGGGCAAATAAAAAGTTCCAAAAAATTTTCAAAGAAGTGGGTATAATACTAGCACCTCATAATAATTACAGTATAAAGAATTTGCTACAGTTTCCTAAAAAAGACAAAATTTCAGACAACAAAAAATCTGGTATTTATCAAGTTAACTGTTTAGAATGCGATAAGATCTATATTGGCAGAACCAAGCGTAATTTAGAAACCAGAGCGAAGGAACATTTTAGAAATATTAAATATAGGCAGACCGAGAAATCGGCAGTGGCTGATCATTTTTGGTCATATAATCATGAAGTAAATCCAGAAGTTAAATTATTGAAACAATTGAAGGAACCGATAGATTTAATGTTTTGGGAGAAGATATTTATTTTGAAAAATAAGGATCACGTAATGAATTTTGATATCCCTCCTATAGACATCATCAATAAGTTTGTGTTGTCCCCGGTAGATGGCAGTTAGATAAGGAGCTATTCTTCAAACTCCGGTAGCGGTCAAGGCCAGTCAGTCAGTCAGTATGTGGGTGTCAAGTTGAGTGGCTGAGGATAAAGCAGATGTTTGCTTTGAAACCGGTCCCAGGATTTAAATAAGATAAGTGAAGTTGTGTTACTAGTGTTTAGTTATTATTAATAACCTAGTTTACTTCACTGTCAGCAGTTTCAGTTTTTTACATAAGTATTATGAATCTAAGAGAAAAATCCTTTCTTATTATTATTCTTATGAGTCTGCTTAATGCACAAAAAATTATATATTTTGGTTGATTAGTTTTTTAAGTAAGTGTACTGGAACCTGAAGAAATTAGAAACTGAGAAAAACAGTTTTAAGGTTTATATATTGATTATTGACTTCTCACAAGAGTCAGAACATTCCTGCTGCATAGCCTTGACCCTCTGTACTCTCACTTGTTCTTTTCATTTGTCTTGCCTTCTTGGTCAGTTCTTCAACTATTTTATCTGCTTTCAGGACTCGCAGCTCATCAATTTCTGTATATGACTACTATCATGACTAACACATGTATTGTGTGAACTGGGTCTACTAACCTCACTATTACATGTGGTTTCATTGTCTATTCTATTTATATTTTCTACATTTACTGTTCTGTTTTAAGTAAAACCATTTCCTGTAAACTTTCTGTTTTCAAACGTTTTTGACTACCCATATCATATATTCACCAATAACTAGTACAAAGTATTATTCGGAACAAATAACTTTTCACATACACAGCCAAAGACAAAAGAAGAACTAGCATCATTGGTGTTACAGTGGTACCAGCAGAAATCTTGAAATATCTCTTACAAAACAAGATTTAGTTCAGAAATACCTGTTCAGTATTACAGAAGTTATGATCGATTTTCTGAAAGCTACAAAAAGGGGCGTGGTAAAAACTTAACACCCACTAATATAATTAGCAAATTAGATATAAAGTATTGCTCAAATGAAATTTTTAACTATTTATTTGTAATCTAGAGAGATGCCCCGTAGGGGTGGTGATCCGTCCCCTTCAGCGGCCGTGGTGGGGGCGCTGCGGACCCCTAGCTGTCGTGTTACCTCTGAGGTTACTAGGGGAACCTCGGGCCGAACGTTCGAGGCCCTCCTTGATAGGCAGTTGTTCGGATTGTGATGGACTCGAGGGGGCAGTGGTTCGCGATACCCTTGGGAGATCGTGTACGTCTCCGGACGGGGTTGAGGGAAGCCATATATTCCCGCGTGCTAACCAGCATAGCTAGTAGAAAGTGTGCTAGATCTCCAGGCGGCCCCATCGAGGTCATATTGGTAGTCTTTGAATTTTGGTGTTGCTGCGCATAAGTGGCGTATCCACTTCCTTCCCGTCTTGAGTCCACTGGACCAGATGGGGTGGGGGGCTGTTAGCCTCTAGGTCTTGCCCCAGGAACGTGCCTCGGAGGTGCCGGACTTGCTTTTTGGACAGCTCGGTAACTCCTTGGTCGAAGAAGGCCCATGTCCTTGTTCCTTCGCGTCCAGGACGAATGGGTGTAGAACCTCTGGCATGAATTGATGGATGGCACTATAGTAAATTGTAAAAATAAAAAAGTGAATTTTACCTTCTCTCTTTAAGTCACTTTGATGTCATAAAATCCATGTAATTAAGAAGGTAATGGCACGTTTGTGATTCCATTAACAGCTAAACTCAAAGGTCCAGATTGGTACTGCAGCATCCAAACAGAGACACGAAGATAAAGTGTAAAGTCCAGCTATACGTACAACTTGAGACTGTTTAATTGTGCTTCTTTTTGGACAATTTCAGATCTATAACTTGTAATTAGTTTGAAGCATCATAGCATCGCTTATGTCTGCTGCATACCGTATGCAATTGTTTTTAGAAAGCTCTTCCTGTTATAACAGCTGACTGTAAACATCCGCAATAAAAACAATCGGAATAATAAAGGAAACAAGCAAGTTTAGTTAATTTCAGAAAACGTTACTCTAATTTAATATAAGGTAAACAATAAAAACACTCCTGTAATTTGTTTAACTAGAGTGGAGAGAGTAATGAAGTGAAACTCACTAGATTAAATAAATATCAGAGAATATAAGCGACGAGGAGAATGTCAAACAATAGTACACGAATTATTGCTACAAGCTCTTCATAAACTTGCTGCTACCAAGCATGAGATATTTTGGAAATGCTCTCACACAGCACTACTGTGTTAAAACTGTATACCTCACGTACATTTGTAATATGTGTAAAGTACTTCAAAATGTTTTGTTGTTTATAATTATATACAAGTTTCAACAAATGGAAATGTCGAACAAACTTAGAAAGACTCAGGAGAATTGAGAAATATAAAACGCGAGTATATATATTTACTTCAGAAAACCTTCTTTCTCATGTGAACTTATTTATTCGTTCATTATTCTCCTGGCAAGTATCACAGGTACCTTTCATTCACATAGAATTAAACAACAATTAAATCTAGTCCATTCTTAAAAAATGTAATTACAAATAATTGCAAATTTCCATAACTAACTACAAAGATTCATCTACGCTACACGATATTACAGGTAGAGCCATCTATGGACAGAAAGACCAGGTTGGTAAAATGATACATCCTGGTGGGTAATGAAAATAATTGAAGGACCCTCTCTTGTGTAATGGTATGTATTTATCATGGTAAGTTAAAATATTATACTCACATTACTTGCTCAACCCACTCTTCTAAAAGGACTAAAGTGTTTACATAAGTAATGTCATTACCAGTTCGTTGTATATACAACAGAAATACGAGAGACTCAGCAGGTTTAAGAAGTAGCTGGCTGTAAGTATTAATTTCAAAATGAAACTTGACTCACAAATAAAGTACTGTACTTAAAGGAGAGGTTTATCGTACGTAAGCAATTAAAAGAAAACGTCCATTAACTTCGCTAAATCAATCAACAGCTTAAGCGTTTTAACAGCATAACCAACATTATTTTGTGACCGAACTGATTTCTGTTAACGATGACTTTGACAGTTTGGCGGGAAACAAGCCACTGTTTGGAGGAATCAGAAGTTTCGGTAATATACTCATTTATCATCACAAGTGACAATTCTCCTGACAAATCTATCATCTATAGGATTACGGATAAGCTGACGACAGATATCCACTCTACGTTCAGCCTGTTGAGGTGTCAGTTCGTGAGGTACAGATCTACAGCTTCTGTATGACTTCCCAAGTGTCTTAATGTGTCGATGTCTGGTTCCTTTCATGTACTAAGTTCTTCTGAAAGACTACGGGTACCTTTTTGCGGATTTTCTCACAAAACTTGTATCCTCAATATTGTAACGTTAATGTTTTGATACACTTTTGAAAAAGACAAAATTGGTAAAGATTATATACCTGGAAGATGGAATAATATCGGTACACGTGACATCCGGTCGCTTAGGTTTGCTGGGCTGTTAGGCGGAGGTCGAAAGCCTTGCTGACATAGCTGACGAAGCAGTGAGTCAGTCGTTACTTCGTCAGAGTTTCGGCATTTAAACCCCAGGGTTTTGGCCCTGACAGGAGTAGTCTCGCACGTGCTACCGGAATCTGCGTCGACCGATTCTCTGAAGGCCACATCTATAATCTTCAAGAATGAACATCAAAAAGCAAGGAGCAGGAACCTCAGGCCAGGTAAAAGCCACAATTGTCCTCGTATAGATAATTTCTTTTGGTTTTGGGTAGATTGTAGAATAAACGCTAGTTAACCAGAACTACATGTCGAATTTTAACTTCAGCCAACTCTGCCTGGTAACCCAGAACTTGGTACGAACATCTCCCTCCTGAGCTACCCCGCTCTAGTAACGTTAAATAGGAAAGCGTAATTTACCTGCCAGTTGGCGCAACCGTGAACGTTACAATATTCCATACCTTAGGTCTTCCGGAACGTTGTAAATCTTCAGTGTTTTCGTGTGTATTGTTGAAACGTTGGTACTATCGTTGTGTCACACGCTCACTAACGACAAGTCCTCATTACACATCACATATCCTTCGAGCTGTGACACCGACTTTGTATACTTGTTTCTAGCAATGTTTTAGAAGGTCTCTAAGTTCAGACTTTGTTATCCCCATTTTGTGGTTGTTTATTAAGAACTGAAGATTGGTAAATGCTCGTAATGTACGAAACATTAAAAATTAAATCATGTATATAGCATTGCCAAACCAAAGAAACCCAATAAATGCCCCAAAACACCAAAATCTAAAAACTGATTTTACTTATGAAATCACCTAATACAAATGTCGACTGCAAACCGGAGATGCTTGACTAGAAATTCATGGATCAGTGGTATTGTTTGTAAAATTGATCAAAAGGGAGGTCATGGCCACTACATGGGTTAGTGCCACTTTGTACTCTGTGGCCTAGAGTCGCATTTCGCGCCAAGTGTCAGTTGCTTGGTTTCTATTTTTTTGTGTGTTAGTATAAGCTCCTAAGAGCGACCCTGTAGCATCGGACCTCTCCGCTAAGATCCAAGTCCAAGTCGTGTACTGGCAGGCTGTTAACAGCCAGAAAGTTTTTGCTGCGTACCCACCCAGGTTTTGGGTCTGACCGCAGGTTGTTAATTGTGATATTTGTAGGATGATGTGATATTTTTTGGTGAGGAAAATTTGTTGAGGTAGCTTTTTGCTTCTCTTTAATTTTGTACAGGATGCCAAACCGCTTTTGATTTTCACCCTGGTGTTTTATTATTCTAAATTGGGGTAAATTTTGTGGCCAAACAGCTCTTTTGGGGTTTTGTAATTTGGCTTGTGCTGCTGTAAGGATTAACTCCTTTGATACCTCGGATGCCCGCAAGCCATACGGGGTACCCGGTAACGCCTGAAGCGGCGTCTCGCAGCGTCGTAGTCCCCTAGAGACCAAACCAGGGCGCTTCTATGAGCAGGAATTTTATCGTAAAATTTTGTTGCCCGGCGTCTAATTTCGTCCTCCAAGTATGGGAGAAGGGAAGCTTCGTGAAGCAACCTCACGGAAAAGAACGGCCTACCGAATAGATGGGTCGGAGTCCTCTATTGTGTGCACGCTGAAGGTATGCTATCCAGCTATCGGTAGCCATGCCCCAGATTTCACAGGCGTACAACATAAGTGCGATTATCAGCGCTTTAAGCGGACTGGCATCGAGCGAGAACCCAGCATTGGGTACAGAGAGGCAATAGCCCCCTGCACCCGTGCCGATAGTTCCCTGATGTGTCCGCGGAAAGTTAGGCCTCTATCAAGTTGAACGCGCAGGTACTTGATGGAATTAGTTCACTCTATCCTTCGGCCCCAGAAGTGGAAGTTTGGTCGGTCAGCGGGGGTGTGGCGCTTCGTAAAAAGAATGGCGTGGCTTTTGTCCGGATTTACGGACATCCGCCAACGCCTGCACCATTCTTGTGTGAGACGGATGTGTCTGAATTGGCCATGCCATGCCATGCCATGTGGTGCTGACTGGCTGTATAAAGCCAGAAGGTTCTTGCTGCGTGCCCACCCGTTAAGGGTTTTACCGCAGGTAAGGTAAATACCGGGATATTGTAGGATGAAAATGATGGTTTTTATAATGGTGAATTTTTATGAGGTTTCTAGAATGTACCTGGGGGTATTTTAATATTCTAGATCTATTTACATAAGCAGTTCAAAGGCCAAGTATTTTAAAAATTACAACAAGTATGGATTGGAAGTACATTTACAGAATTAACTCAGATTGAGCTACAGAGAAAACAGAATCCTTCCACATATAAATAATGAATTAGATAAGCTTGACTGTAAGAAAAAGAAGATCTGATCATCGGTAGTTAAACACTACACATTTCATGACACATAAAATGTATATTTTGAATTTACTAGAAATATATCCTCAGAGTTTCTCACATTATAGATGTCGTTTATATAACTGATAAACTGTAACAAAATGTTATTCCAAAAAAATGTAAATCACATTAAAAGACCCAATTTATGTTAAATAGAGTTTTTGTAGAGATTTTATATTTTGAATGAAGCATACATAATTTTCTCAACCGGAATACGTTGTGTGTGTGTGTGTGTGTGTGTGTGTGTGTGTGTGTGTGTGTGTGTGTGTGTGTGTGTGTGTGTGTGAACAACATAACATGTTAAAGTATAAAATATTGCTACACGGTATAACGTACGACTTGAGACTGTTTAATGCTTTTTTCGTCAATGAAGGAGTGTAACCTGTTATTAGTTTAAATTTGCCAATACTTTCCTTTCTCTTACAAGAAGAGTTGTTAAATTTTTTTGTCTTTGAAATACAAAGAGATATTTGAAGGATTTGATAATCGCATAGGTCTACTACATTCCAGTATACAAATGATTTTACAAACAATTGCCGGTCAGTACACCGGAGTATGAACAACCAGAACAAATAAGATCAGAAGGACAAATGTGACAAACAGGTTTACTTAATATCAGAAAACGTTCATCTCATTTCACTGAGGTAAATAAATGAGTGAACTACTTCATTAATTAATTGTTTGGTTATTTAAATGAGTGTTAAAACAACGTGAATGAAATTCGGAAATTAAATGTAATCGCAGTACATGAGCAATTAAGTATTGGGACTAATTGATCTCAAACGAGCTCTTCCCAAACATGAGATATATTTTGCAATTGTTGTCATTCTGTGTTATGAGTCATTATAATTATATACAAGTTGCAAAAAAAAAAATTGATTAACTCTAAGTAGGTAACAATTTACATAGAAACCGTGGAAGGAATTTCCAAAATTTGTGAATATGTATAAACTTTAGAAGACTTTTTTTCTGGGTACAGTTCTTTATTCGTTAAATTTTTGCCTTAACATATGTTATAACTGTTTCTTGGCTTTATGGCATACATAAATTAAATCTAAAGCATATAAAAATATATAATTACATGTTATTGTAAGATTTTAAAAACAAATGTAAAGATCATCCTACCCTACAGTAGTTGGAATATGTCAACTTAGTGTTATAAGTATATGCTTTTAGATAAGAGACGATCTCTTAGTTATACTGATTGTCCACCAGGGTGCATTGTTTATAAGGACCTTGCCCTGTTGTTCATAGATAGCACCACCTGTAATATCGATTAGTACAGAAAAAAGTTTGTATTTATTTACAGAGCTCTTGACATGTTGTAATTATGTTTATTAATTATGGCTTACATTTTATTGAACCATGTGATATAAATATAAAGAGTACCCGTAATATATGTCACCATAATATTGAACGAATAAGTAATTGTACGTGAGAACACATGTCTTCTGAACGAAATATATATCTACGTGTTTTCTACAGTTTCAACATCACCCTCTAATTCGCGACTTAGGCGCATACGGTACACAACACGACGTACACAAAAGACCGCTCTCATTGTTTGACAGAACTCTTGGCCTGGGGGAACCAGAAATAAACATTCAAGATTACCTGAACAACTTAGTACCACCTTAATCAGAAGCCATGGCTTAGCAAAAACACTACTGACAGACCAGTGGCCCTGGAAGTCCCTGCTAAGGGTCGTTCTGGGGACCAGTGAAAATGACCAAAGCATCCCACATGGACATGAGAAGACTACTCAATTGTAGATGTATAAACAAAACAATAATCTAGCAAGATTAGCTCACATGACGTGGACCATACTCAATCTTGAGCATATGTCCAAAATATTTGGTTGTTATTTAGTTAACTTACATTAAATATATCCATTTTCACATTGAATGCATGTAAACCAATACCTAACAAATTGACGCCAGACTCAGCGCCGCTCTGGGCCTGATATCTTAAAAAACTTATTCTTAAGCACTAACAATTAATGACACCGTCCTTATGTTTCAGGACCTCACAGATATCTTGTAAGACGATGCCTCCGTCCCGAGGCACAACAATACTACGTAAACCAATTCCACATCTGAATTCCCAAGGGCGCAAGTAGGACCTTGGTCATGCTTGTGTCCTGGCGCCATCCTCACCCGGCCTAGGCTTTGCCTGGCCGTAATATCCTCTCCCAGAATCCGCAGGTGCAATAGCGGTACTGCTGCACTTCCTCTCCCGAATTCTCACCGGTGGAGGTTTTTTAGTGGGTAGGGCTGACGGATCTCTCTCCGTCAGAGGAGTCCCACACTCCGATCCCGGGACTAGTGCGTAAATGCATTTTTCCTCCACTCGAAAAAAAAAAAAAAAAGTTTCAACATCCTCATTCGATGCTTGTCACTCGAATGCTCGGCATCGCCCATCTCGAGTTCTTTCAGTGCAGTCCATTCGTCGAGAGAAGCAACATTCTAGACCGGTTGCGCCAGTTCTTCAGGGCACGAGCACGTGGACTGTAAAACGCGTGCTCTGGAGTGTGCCCATAAAGGAAGCAGCAGCCCGGCGAAGCAGCGCATTCTCTCTACGCAGCGTAGCCTGCGCAACAGCCTTCTTCTGCAGGCACAGCAGCGCCTGCCCTCTTCCAGCCAGCAGAGCCTTCTCCTGCACTGGCAAGCAGCAGCAGCCCAGCCAACCCTCTCCTAGCAGACTTGCTAGAGCTAACGCGGCGAGCAGCAACTCCAAGGTCCAGAGGAACACAGTACTTGGGACAGACAGACAGACGAAACTGCAGGCCCACAAGGTCAAAGCCAAGGGTCCCGACTTAGGTTGGGACCCGGGGTCCGCCCCAATCGGCGCGTGTAACAGCGCTCGACCCTCTGTGGGGAGCCGGATGGCACCTGCTACAGACTCAGACAAGCCAAGTACCAGCCGCCAGGTAAGTCCTGACGAGATGACTAGTAGAACCTCTGCATCCTCATCCTCTTCCGGCCCACGGGTGAACCTCGTGAAGGCCAAGGCCCAGGCACAAAAGAAACAGAAGAAGGCCTCCCGCCTTCTTAACCAAGGGATAGCTGTCCCGATCTCTCCAGTCCCCAAACCAGGGAGCTCCAACACCATCACTCCCCTCCAGGGCGTCACAACTCCCCTACCGGAGAGCGACACAGACGCCGAAGGCTTTGTCACCGTGCAGGGAAGGCGCAAGAGGCCCTGCGGTTCGAAGCCGGAGGGTGCTGCTCCCGGCACCCCTGCAGTGCATGCGGACGCCAAGAGCTCCCGCACACAAAAGGCGGCCAGAATCCCGCCAATTGTGTCGGACCCGTTCCCCAACCACATAAAGGTTATGAGGGAACTGAGGGCCAAGCTCCAGGCTAGCTTCCAGGCCACCCGTTTTCCAAGTCGGGTGATCCTAAAGACCACGACCCCGGAGGACCATGAAGCCGCCAGGGGGGTGCTGCGCGAAGCGGGGATAGAATTCCACACGTTCTCGCTGCAGCGACCTAACCTGGTGCGCAGAGTCATCCGAGGTCTTGGCTCTGACACCGACCCGGAGGACATAAAGGTGGGCCTGGCGGAAGAACACGGCATTACGCCGCGTACCGTGGTCCAGCTGACCAGGCAAGTCCGCGAGGAAGGCAAGGAGCCCGTAAGGACCCCCATGCCACTATTCCTCGTAATAGTGGAGAAGGAGGGAGAAGGTCTCCCCAAAATTGACGAGGTGTCCCACCTCTACAACACTAAGATCAGAATCGAACCGTACCATGGCAGAGAGGGGCCAGCCCAATGCTACAGATGCTTGGGCTTCCACCACTCGAGCCATGCGTGCGAGAGGAAGACCGCCTGTATAAGATGTTCAGGCCCTCACCATGTCAACGAATGCCCGAACCCCAGAGAGGAGAAAAAGTGTGCCAACTGCCGAGAGGCCCACATAGGCATCTACGGCGGCTGTCCCGCTAGACTGCGCATTGTGCAGGCAAGACAGGGCAGGAACACAATCAGGGAGCCAGCACAAGTTCGGCCTGGAGTAAGTTTTGCCCAGGCGCTGGGCAAGCACGAAAAAGTGCTGCAGCAGGCCGAGGCAAGCCAGACTCCGGCAGCGACCCAGTCAGTAAGCTCTGGATCTACCGCCAAACAACCACCAGCTGCATCTGCAGCAAAGCCACAGCGGCCTCCTCGCCAGAAGAAGGCCACCGCAGCCCGGCGGGAGAAACCGCCGGCAACTGCGGCAGCAACAGCCGCGCAACCAGCCCAAGAATCTGCGGGGAGACAGAGCGGCCCTGCTGCAACTGCTCTCCCCCCTCTACCAGTTCCAGCTACAGTGGCTGCAACAGCCAATGAGGGAGAGGCACCCCTCGCTACAACACCCGCGCCGATTTGGGACACTGGCGTCTCAAACGAGGACTTGGCGGAGTTCCATGAGCTTTCTGCCTGGTTCGCCGAACTAATTCATCGCTCCCTCCCCATTCTGAGGCGCTGCAGGGAGCAACTGACAGATCCCCGCATCCCTGCTCTGCAAAAACACAGCATTGTGCAACAGACTGCACGGCTCCTCTTCCCTGACTCCAGCTCGTAAATGGCGTTGAGAAGAACTCAGCGAACATTGAGAGCCGCGTTCTGGAACGCAAACGGAGTCCGGGAACAGAGACCGGGCATCTTGGAGTTTGTAAGTGACCACGGGATTGACCTCCTTATGGTATGCGAAACGCATCTGCATGCTGGTATACAATTTAACCTGCCAAGTTACGCCGTCCACCGAGCCGATAGAGTCGGCCGGCGGGGCGGCGGTACAGCTATATTCATCAAAAATCACATCACCCATACTCCCATTACCATCCCCCCGCTTCAACACTTGGAGGCGACCGCCATAAGGCTCTCCTTGGGCGGTTCAGACCTAGTGCTTGTGGCGGTGTATGACCCGCCCAACCATCCCTTCTATGAAGCGGATTACAGGGCACTCCTCAACCTAGACCACCGAGTGTGCATAGCCGGTGACTTCAATGCCAAACACCCAGGATGGAACAGCCGAACCCAGAATGATAGGGGAAGGAGCATCTACCGCTTCATCTGCGGAGATCCAACCCTTCATGCGCATGGCCCACGGGGTCCAACGCACTTCCCGCCTCGTGGCAGGGCGGACGTCATAGATTTCGCAATCACCAAGAACATTCCATTTCATCTGGACCTCACGGCGGTGAATGCTCTGGATTCTGACCACAACCCAGTTGTGATCAATTCAGACGTTACCGTCGCAGCTCTGGCAACGGCTGACTGGGTGGATGAAGTCGACTGGGATGCCGCCATTCTTCACATCCAAAACTCCGTGGAAGCCTGCCCTCGAATCGACTCTGTGGAGTCGCTCGAGGCGGCAGCCAGGGAGTTCTCCACATCCATCCTCAACGCGGTCCGTGCTCACACACACCGCATCCCAATAGACACGCCAAACCCCACAGATATCCCAGGACCCATCAAACAACTCATAAGGGCTAAAAACGCCGTAAGAAAGCTGTGGCAGAGATTTCGCCATCCCAGGATAGGAGAAGTACACCAGAGGTTCAAATCCCTGGCAAGACGACTCCTAAGAGCACACCGCAAAGAGGCCTGGGAAAACATGTTAAGGCAAACCAATCTCCAGGAGAGAAAACCATGGCGAATAGTCCGTAGCCTGCGGAAAGACAAAACCGTACACCAGCACCCCCTACATAGCCCTAGAGGTCGACTCGTCTACGAGTCGAAAGAAAAGGCAGAGGTGCTAGCAGATTATCTGGAGGCTCAATTCCAACCCAGGGTAGAGCCAATGGACGATAACCATGCTGACCTCGTGGAACAGGTGGTGGAGGACTTCCTAGAAGCTCCGCCCCCTGACCACGAGGAGTTCCACATTCCCATCGTTACCCCTAGAGAGTTAGCGACCACGCTTAACTCTCTAAGAACCAACAAAGCACCTGGACAGGACCGTGTGACAGCGGAAATGCTCAAGCACCTTCCACGAAGAGCCGTGATTCACTTAACCCGGATTTATAACGCGTGCCTATACATGCGCCACTTTCCAGCTATCTGGAAGGAGGCGCGCGTGGTGTGCGTTTTAAAGCCGGGGAAAAATCCGGTTTTTCCTTCCAGTTACAGATCAATCAGCCTTCTCCCAGTTTTATCGAAGGTATTCGAAAAACTGCTCCTCTCCCGGCTCCTTCCTCATCTGGAGGAAAGGGGCCTAATCCCGGAACACCAGTTTGGCTTCCGTTCTGGCCACTCCACGACCGAGCAGCTACTGCGGGTTGCCGAGAAGGCCTCCCTGGGTTTCCAGGAAAGGTCTAAAACGGTAGCAGTGCTGCTCGACGTGGAGAAGGCATTCGCCACTACCTGGCATGAAGGACTCATTTACAAACTCCTGGAGCATGAAATTCCCCGTCCATACATTTCCTTGGTGGCCGGTTTCCTCGGAAACCGAAGCTTCCGAGTAAAGATGGAGGGGAAGCTGTCCACCGAGCGGCCCATTGGCGCTGGAGTACCGGAAGGCAGCGTGCTGTCGCCGGCGCTCTTCGCAGCTTACATGGCCGACATCCCAACTCATCACAACACCCAAACCTGTCAGTATGCGGACGATCTCATGATCTTCGCAGTCAATAGGAATACACGGTACAGCTTCCGGCAAATCCAAACCCAGCTCCGGGCCATTGGCGAATGGACCGCAAAATGGCGAATGGCAATTAACCCGGAGAAGAGCTCTGCTATTCTCCTGGCGAAAACCATAGCAAACCGGTTGCAGCAGAACTTCGTTTTACGGCGCCGTCGAATCCCTTGGGTGCAAACGGCGAAGTATCTCGGGGTGACGCTGGACCGTAAGTTAACTTACGTTCCGCACGTCAAGGGCAAGGTCCAGCTGGGGCACGTCGCACTCCGGAGCCTATACCCTATCTTCAGATCAACCATGCCGATCCGTCTCAAACTCCAACTGTATCGGGCGATCATTCCGCCTATGATTCTGTACGGCTGTGAGATCTGGGGAACAGTGGCTAATACCACTTTCGTCAGGCTCCAGACGCTGCAGAACAAGGCACTACGCATCATCTACGATACAGGCTGGAGATTCCCGGCTCATATCCTACATGAGCACTCCCAGATCCCGTACATTGTCGATGTCATTCGCGAGAGGGCACGATCAATGTACGAGAAAATCCAAATTCACCCCAACCCTTTAGTGAACTCCCTGGGAAGGTATGACCCGAGAGATCAAAGGCGCTTGCCGTCCTTCAGACTGCCGAGAGACGTCCTGGGACCCCTTGGGTAACCCAAGGAAAACCCCAGATGTCTCTGGGAACAACTTCTACGCCAAAGGACAAGCGCTACACAACCCGTATCCAAAACGGGGCAAAAAACTAATTCGTGTCTCCCAAAAAGGGAGAACGATTAAGTACAGCTGCCCACGACAAAGAGGGGCAACCCATTCCAAACCTCTCCAAAATTTCAAACAGTAAACAAATTCAAACACCCCAGCAGAACATGGATCTACTAGTTCATTTCGCAGGTTAAGCCGCAAAGCGGCTAGGTACTGCGGCATATGACACCCGGACGGGGAAAGCCCCGCCCGACTAGGACTACCTCTGGACCTCTGGAGTTTCAACATGGTTATGTGGGACTTTTAAAGTCTGTGGATCTTTTGTTGGAAGTTGTAAACTTGTAAAGGAAAACCTAGGCAATTCCTATGGACTGGAAACCTTCCACATATAAATAATTAAGTTAATAAGCCTCACGGTAAGAAAAAGAAGACCTGATCATTGGTAGTTAAACACTACACATTTCATAACACATCAAATGTATATTTTGAATTTACTAGAAATGCATCCTCAGAGTTTCTCACATTATAGATGTCGTTTATATAACTGATAAACTGTAAGGAATAAACAAAATAGCCCGCTTCGGTAACGTGGTGGTAGCAAGTCTGCCTCACGTTCAAGAGGTCCCGAGTTCGAATCCCGTTCAGGGTGAGTTACATGGATAAGGTTTTTCCGGGGTTTTCCCTTATCCTGTAAGACGATGTTAGCTAACTCTAGCCTACATGGACCCCGGACTCATTTGAGCATCATTTCATCCACATCATTCATTGGCCAATATGACTTAACGTTGGAGGACGTAAATTACAGAACAATAATAAAATAAACAAAATGTTATTCCAAAAAATGTAAACCCGTTAAAACACCCAACTTATGTTAAATAGAGTGTTTATAGAGATTTTAGATTTTGAATGAACCATAAACCATAATTTTCTCAACAGGAATACGTTATGTTGTGTGTGTGTGTGTGTGTGTGTGTGTGTGTGTGTGTGTGTGTGTGTGTGTGTGTGTGTGTGTGTGTGTGTGTGTGTGTGTGTGTGTGTTGTGAAGAGCATAACTCATACACGGCAAATCTATCAAATACCAAACTTGGCGTCTAGGTTCATTTTCCAAGTGTACAGCATGTTAGATTTTGCAGAAATTCCGTAAACTGCCTATTATAAGGAAACATTTTAGTAAATTCTGATTTTCTCATAACGAAGTTTGATAATTAACTTTAAGATATTTTTGCAATAATTGATTTGATAGTTAATCATTTTGACACGATTTGTTCGTGTAAGCTAAATTCACAATTCATTTGTCAATTGTCATGTCAACAAGGCCGACACAGAGTTGTAGATGTCAATATTTATGTTACCAGTAGAAAGTGTTAACTTTAAAGTCTGCAGTAACAATACTCAGTGGCGGCTCATGTTGTCTATACCTAGGGCGGCTGCACTGATTATTGACATTTTAGCTTACCTTAATTATTTCAAGATGAACTGCATACGGCGACCTTTCTTTGTAGCAAACTTATTAACCACTCTCTCGTTAAAATTTTGGGATGTTTTCTATGGACAACATAGCCAGTGCAGTTAATCTATCTTCTCCAGTAATGTTCCTAAGGAATGTTTTAATTCTTTTCAGTGTGGAGAAACAGCGCTCAGATTCACTTGTTGTTAGAGAGTTGTTTTCAAAAGTTTTAACACTTCAGAAAAAGTAGAAGAAAGATTATTAGCTCTAAGATATTGAAGCAATTTTACAGCGCCATCAATATTACTGAATTCTTCTATTGAATAGATGACTGAAAGTTCTGTATGTAGTTTGTCCTTATCAAACACTGGGATCATTTTTTGTATTCATTGAAAGCATTTTCTGGAAATATTGAATTAAATTGCTCAAATTGAGAATGTTATAGCAAGGAAGACACAGAAAGATGTTTTGTAAACTTGAAGCGGAGATTCAATTGTGACAGTATAACATCACACACTTCCTTGGCTGCTGCTGCTCTGGTCTGTGTGTTTGAAACAATTTTTCTTTTGTGTGGATTTTCTGCTGCCAAATCAGATGACTCTACCTTGTTTCTTACTTTTATAATTTCAGCAGTGAAGGTAGATATGTACACTGGAACTTTCTGTAGTTGATTGTACAGTATTTCTACATGAGGTATAACCAAATGGAAAAAATTAAGCCAGAAACAAAACTCATTATTTTCAAGATACTCTAATAAAGCACTTGCCCCATTTATTGTCGCATTGTTTGAGGTCTCTGATTCTGACAAAATTTGAAAACATTCTTTAAATGCTTCCTTCTTTTCGTAAACAACATTTACAGTCCTAGGTTTGCAGTTCCACGTCGTTGATCCACCAGTGGGTATTCTCTTCTCAACACATGAATCTAACACTGATGATCTGTGTGGAGAGCGGTAAAAGAAGGCGGGTATAGCACAAAGATTTGAAAAAATAAATCTTGCTTTTGTGTTGTGCCTGGCAGCTCTCTCCGTTATTGCATCTTTTTATGCGTTTGAAATGGGAAGAGTTCTGAAGTTCAGCTAATCACATGCCATATCACACTCAGCGTTGCCAGCTTGTTACTGCACTCTTTTATATTTCCCTCTCCCTCGGACACTCATACAACATGCAGCTCTGCTTGGCGCAGACGTAAGGGCAAGCAAATTATATCTTACAAAATTTACAATGATGCATTTGCCAAAATCAAAGTTATAAATACCATATTCGCAAATTAACTATATTTTTAATACTATAAGTATAATTATAGTTTATGAATTACCTGTTTTTCTAATCCAATGGAACTGACAGTGGCTCATCCAAATCGCTGTCAATGTCACTTCCGTTAAGAGACAATTCGTCATTGTCACTGTCTTCATTGTCTGAGTATTGCAAATATATGATGATAGGTTCCAAGATCTCGTCACGTGCTATTTCTTTCTCAAAATCGTCTTCTTGAAGGTTTTCTGCATGCCTCACGAAGTTTTCCCAGTCCTGTTGTGTTACTTTGTCAATTTCTTCGTGAACAAGTTGTTTAACGTCCGTCAGTTTAAAAGTATTATTTCTGTTTGCAATTCCACTTTTTATTTGAGCCCACACCAACTCAATTGCATTATATTGGCTGTGGTAAGGTGGGAGGCGTATTACCTCGTGTCTCGTTTCAATTGCAAGTTGTACCAGCTGATACACTTTCTCCATGCTTTTAAACGGAAGTACTCTCTAAAATAACTCATTTTTAGTTTCTTGTTCCGAAAAATTGTTGAAGAAGGTGTACACCTTAACTACCGACTTAAACGAGGAAGTAATATCTGAAAGATCAATTACACCAAGATCGCACGTTAATCCCAGAGGTTCTACTCCCATTAGCCCTGGACCCGTAGTACCAAGGACACTGACCTGCTTAGACCAGGGAGTTACCGAGCTGTCCCAAAAGGGCACCCGGCGCCTCCGTGGGGCTTTCCATAGGGCAAGACCTAGAGACCAACAAGGCGCCCCCCATCTGGTCCTGTGTACTCAAGACGGGCTGGAAGTGGATACGCCACTTACGCGCGCCAACACCAAAGGCGAAGACTACCGATATGACCTCGGTAGGACCGCCTGGTGATCTAGCACACCTTCTACTAGCTATGATGGCTAGTACGCGGGAATATTAATGGCTTCCCTCACCCCGTCCGGAGACAACCCGATCACCCACGGTTATCGCGAAACACTGCCCCTTCGAGTCCAACCCAATCCGAACATCTCCCAATCAGGGAGGGGCTCGAATGTTCGGCCCGAAGTTCCTCTAGTAACTTCTGAGGTAACACGAGTGCTAGAGATCCGCAGCGCCCACACTACGGCAGCTGCAGAGGACGGATCCCCTACCCTACGGGAAAACCAAGATCACAGCCAAAGCAACAAACGCCAGCACGAACAACAGTGCGCGCCCCGACCAAGTCCGGTCCTAAGAAGAAGGATTGAGCCAAGTCACCGCCGAAAGCATCTACTTCAAGAACATGTAAACCGGTTTTATATAATGTATCGCCAAGGAAATTGAAGACCTCGTATGACAGAACGGATTTCCTTAAGGAAAATAGTAAGACCAGTGAAAGGAAAGCCAGCCAGCACAACAGTCCGCGAACTTCTCCGTCAACATCTGAGGAATCATCTGGAGAGGACGCCGATCGGCGACTTTCATCTTCGCCGGTCGCAATTTCCGATCGTTTCGAGAGACTCGATGCGAAGTTACCAGTAAGGAAACCGTCGTCCTTCATCGAGGATGTGGAGCGGGTAAAACGACAGCGAGGACAAGGCAGGAAAAACAGCTGAAAATGCTAGCCCAGCCCCAAGGAAAAGAAACAAATTGATTCGACCAACACAGGGCAGGTAGCTTTAATCATGGCAAGTTCATATAGAAAGTAGCAATTTGTATGCCTTCTGGTCTTTTTTTTTTTTGGTAATTATAGCTTTTTATTTTTTTACACAGTGTGGCTTATTTATTTTATTCACATTTTGTTTTGATCCGATTTTTAAAATTTTGATTAATTTCTCTCTGGCTATTGCCATTAATTAATTTTCTAAGGTCGCTGATGACCAAGTTGTTGAGCGCCCTTATATACAAATCATCATCATCATCATCATTATCATCATCATCATCATCATCATCATCATCATCATCATCATCATCATCATCATCATCACGACCTTTGTTTGACAGCAAAAACTAATAATAAAAGGTGAATAGCCAAACTTGTGTAGTTCTATCAGTATATATATTACGTTCTTCTCGGTAAAGAAGAAGTGCGTGAACAATCTTGTAGGAATAAATTGTTCAGTAATAAGTACAGAACACGTTTGATTTAACATTGTGGGTGCTAGAAACAAGCACAGTTTAAAATGTGTAATCATTAATATAGGATACAACTTCAAACAAAAATTAAAGACACAACCTATGAGCTTAATTATTCTAATGACAAATAGCAGTGAAAAACATTGACATATATTTAGTTTAGCAATATTCCTTTCTTACACATAACTGTTTGTTCTTTCGATATTCTCTCGTATATTCTGAAACTACTACTTATTGCAAAGTTACTAAATGCTAATGGTATTTAAAGTGTATCTAATAAATAAAATAACAACTTATTATGAAACTTTGTAAATAATCAACAATATTCTTCCCCGTGATAATATACTACAGTTGGTGTCATCTCTGAGCTGCTGGCCGATGTAGATGTATAGACGTTTTGTATAACTTGCCAACCAAAATGTCTCTCCTTGGTAGATTCAATTGAACCAGACATATATGTTATGACTTCAACAGCTCCCGTAATTTAATGATAAGTCATAAGACCCATTCTCGTCCTTATGGAGTATGAGTGAGTGAGTGTGGTGTTTTGAGGGCCCGTCGACAACAAGGTCATTTGGGCCCCTTATGGAGTATGTATTGTTGCTATGTATTGATACAGATAATCTTACTTCACTTAAAAAGTCTACATCACAATAAAGCACTCAGCTATTTCTGAGATGACTATTACTTATTATTGGTTTGAATTTTAAATACATATACTTTTTATTTATTCTATCATGTACATAGCAGGTACAAAAGGTATTGCATTCCATCCAGAAATTATATACCAAGCTTTAATTGATAATATAAGTTTTAAGGTGACAAGGTACTGCTTATCTCCACAATGATATTTACATGTTATTTGAATGTACATTACTAAGACATCATTATTGATATGTACATGAAAATTTTCAAGCATATTCTTACATTTATCTTTAATTGTACGTATTACTATTTGCAAATTTTGTACTGATAATTTGTTATATTTTAGTTTATTATGTGTAAAGGAAAAAGCACTGAGATTTCAGATTATTTTATTTTTTTAAACAAGTATTATGAATCTCAGAGAATATCCCATTTTATTATTATTCTTATGAGTCTGCTTAGTACACACAAAAAATTATATGTTCTGGTTGATTAGTTTTTAAAAAAAGTGTACAGGAACCTCAAAATACGAGGAACTGAGAAAAACAGCTTTATACTGACTTCTCACATGAATCAGAACATTCATGCTGCATAGTCTTGACCCTCTGTATTCTCACTTGTTATTTTCATTTGTCTTGTCTTCTTGGTCAGTTCTTCAACTATTTTATCTGCTTTCATGACTCGAGCTCATCAATCTCTGTATATAACTACTATCATGACTAGCACATGTATTGTGTGAACTGGGTCTACCAACCTCAATATTACATGTGGTTTCATTGTCTATTCTATTTATATTTTCTACATTTACTGTTCTGTTTTAAGTAAAATTATTTCCTGTAAACTTTCTGTTTCTAAATATTTTTGACTACCTATATCGTATATTCCCCAATAACTAGTACAAAATATTATTGAGAACATATAACTCTTCACATACACAGCCAAAGACAAAAGAAGAACCAGCATCATTAGAGTTACAGTGGTACCAGCAGAAAGCTTGGAAGATTCCTTACAAAACAAGGTGTAGTTCAGAATTATCTGTTCAGTATTACAGAAGTTATGTTCAATTTTCTGAAAGCTTACGAACAGTGGCGTGGTAAAAACTTAACACCCACTAATATAATTAGCAAATTAGGTATGAAATATTGCTGCAATGAACTTTTTAAGTATATATTTATAGTCTAGAGGGATGCCCAGTAGGGGAGGTGGCCTTCAGCTGCCGTGGTGCGGGCGCTGTAGATCCCTAGCAATCGTGGTACCTCTGACGTTAGTAGAGGAACCACGGTCCGAACGTTCGAGGCCTTCCTTGATAGGCAGCTGTTCGGATTGGGTTGGACACGAAGGGGCATTGGTCCTCGATACCCGTAGAAGAACGGGTACGTCTCCGGACGGGGCTGAGGGAAGCCATATATTCCCGTGTACTAGCCAACATAGCTAGTAGAAGGTGTGCTAGATCACCAGGTGGCCCCACCAAGGTCATATCGGTAGTCTTCCCATTTTGGAGTTGACACGCGTAAGTGGCGTATCCACTTCCATCCCGTCTTGAGTCCACAGGACCAGATGGGTGGGGGCTTGTTAGTCTCTAGGTGTTGCCCCAGGAATGAGCTTCGGAGGCACCGGGCTTCCTCTTGGGACAGCTCGGTAACTCCCTGGTCGAAGAAGGCCCGTGTCCTTGTTTCTACGCGTCCAGGACGAATGGGTGTAGAACCTCTAGCATGAATTGAATTGGATCTAGATGGATGACACTATAGTTAACTGTAAAAATAAAAAAGTGAATTTTACCTTCTCTCTTTAAGTCACTTTGATGTCATAAAATCCATTTAGTTAAGAAGGTAATGGCACGTTTGTGAGTCCATTTACAGCTAAACTCAAAGGTCCAGATTGGTACTGCAGCATCCAAACAGAGACACGAAGATAAAGTGTAAAGTCTTGCTAGCCGTACAACTTGAGACTGTTTAATTGTGGTTCTTTTTGGACAATTTCTGATCTATAACTTGTAATCAGTTTGAAACATCTTAGCATCGCTTATGTCTGCTGCATTCCGTATGCAAATGTTTTTAGAAAGCTCTTCCTGTTAGAACAGCCGACTGTAAACATCCGCAATAAAAACAATCAGAATAATAAAGGCAACAAGCAAGTTTAGTTAAATTTAGAAAACGTTTCTCTAATTTAATATAGAGTAAACAATTAAAACACTCCTGTAATTTGTTTAATTAGAGTGGAGAAAGTAATGAAGTGAAACTCGCTAGATTAAATAAATATCAGAGAATATAAGCGACGAGGAGAATGTCAAACCATAGTACACGAATTATTGCTACAAGCTCTTCATAAACTTGCTGCTACCAAACATGAGATATTTTGGAAATGCCCTCACACAGCACTACTGTGTTAAAACTATATACCTCACGTACATCTGAGATATGTGGAAACTACTTCGAAATGTTTTGTTGTTTATAATTGTATACAAGTTTCAACACATGGAAATGTCGAACAAACTAACAAAGTTGTACCCGATAGAGAAATAACCATGCGGCAACCATGCCATGCCATGTAGTGCTGGCTGGCTGTATAAAGCCAGAAGGTTTTTGCTGCGTGCCCACCCGTTTTTAAGGGTTTTACCGCAGGTAAGGTAATATCGGGATGTTGTAGGATGAAATGTTGATTTTTAGGATGATGAATTTTTCTGAGGTTACTAGTAGTACCTGAGGGTTGATGGACAGGATGCAACACCTTGCACCCTGGTGTTTTGTTTATTTAAATTTTGGGTTTATAATTTTTGATGCCAAGCAGCTTGGAAGAATTATGTGGAGCTCAGCTTTAGCTGCTGTTTGGATTAGCTCCTTGGTTATCTCGGATGCCCGCAAGCCATGCGGGGTAACCGGTGCTGACTAGAGCGACGTCTAGTGGGGTCATAATCTCCCAGGGATCTGACAAGGGCGCTTCTATGAGATGGTAAACTTGCGTAAAATTTTGATGCCCGGCGCCTGATTTCATCCTCCACGTATGGGAAACTCGAGGCCTCGTGAAGCAACCTGGTAGGAAAATAAGGACCCACAGAATATATAGACCTGAGTCCTCTATTCTGTGCACGTTGGAGCCATGCTAGCACGCTGTCTGCGGCCATGCCCCAGATCTCACAGGCATACAGCATAACCGGGATTACCAGCGCTCGGAAAAGGTATAACTTCATGCCAACTGGCATCGAGGTTGACCTCAGCATTGGATACAGTGAAGCAATTGCTCCCTGTACCTTAGCCGCTCGGTCCCTGAACGTTGGCGAAAGGTTAGACCCTTGTCCAAGTTAACACCTAGGTACTGGACAGAGTTAGTCCACTCTATCCTTCGACATCGGTAGCTGAAATTGGGGCAGTCTGCGGGGGTGTGGCGCTTTGGGAAAAGTATGGCGTGGCTTTTGTCCGGATTAACGGACATCCGCCAACGCCTACACCACTGCTGTGTGAGACGCAGATGTCTTTGTAGGGGGTTGAAGGCTCTGAGGATGTGTTAGTCTTTGCAGAACAGAAGCACGTCGTCAGCGTATTGTGCCATTTCGACTCGTGGCTCTGTTGGGAAGTCTGCCATAAAGACGTTGAATAGTGTGGGGGATAGTACAGAGCCTTCGGGGACTCCGCCTCTCACTGGTCTGAGTGTAGATGTTTTCCCCGCGACTGTGACTTTGAATGTGCGGTGTCGCAAGAAGCTGTGTATAATGTTGAGAAGTTGTGTTGGTATCCCCAGGTGGATCAATTTGTAGAGGAGCCCGGCGTGCCATGTCGTGGAGAAGGCCTTCTCGACGTCCAAAGAAACTGCAGCAGTGAAGGCGCCTTCCTGGAATCCCAGGGCAGCAGTCTCCACCACCCGCAGCAACTGTGTGATTGTCGAGTGCCCAGGACGAAAACCAAACTGATGTGCGGGAATGGCTTGAAGGTCTCCCAATATTGGGGACAAGCGGATGAGAATCAACCTCTCGAGAACTTTCGAGAGGGTGGAAAGGAGGCTGATGGATCAGTAGCTGGAGGGGTGAACCGGATCTTTCCCAGGTTTCAATATGCAAATCACCCGGGATTCTCTCCACTCTCGTGGAAAGTACCCAACGGTGAGGCACATGTTGAAAATCCTAGTGAGGAATAGAACCGCGTTGAAGGGGAGATGGCGGAGCATTAGGGGGGTCAGCCCGTCCGGCCCCGCCGCCTTTCTTGCTTTGAGACGCTGAAGTGCGCCCTGGACTTCACTGGGACGGATGGTGGAGAGTCGAGCCGCGTCCTCAGGAGGGCGACGTAGGAAACGACGCACCTCCCGGCGAACGCGTTCGGAAAAGTTATCGTCCTGGGGGTCATCTCTTGGACATAAGGTACGTTCAAGGTAGTCAGCGAAAGCATCGGCTTTGGCTTGGGGATCGTAAGCCAGGCCTTGGGTGCCATGGATGGGTGAGTTGTATTGGCCTCCGTGATTTCTGAGGGCTCTGGCTATCCTCCACACTTCGCCATCCTCGACGCGCAATCTGACCATCTTGTCCTCCCACGCTTGCACCTTGTGCTCGCGCAGTCGGGCACTGACCTCACGACGCAAGCGTCTTAGAAGCGCTCGATTATGTGGCGTGCGGTGACGCTGATATAGTCTCCGTGCAGCCCAGGATCTTTTGATGAGAAGGATGATGTCCAAAGGAAGGACATCAGGGTGGAGAGGAGCCGAGTGGACTGTCAGATTATGGGTAGTCCGCTTCACGATGGATGTGAAGGATGAGATTGCATTCTCCAGGGTGGCTATGTTTGTGATCCTTGGATTTGGCGGGATGGAAGTGCGGAGACAATTCCTGACGCCTTCCCAATCGACTTCTCGCGTCTGAAGCGAGATGTCATGACTGGCAACCCTGGTGTTGATCTCTGTCAACACCGGATTATGGTCTGAATGTAATGCGTTTAAGGATGTTAGGGTGATATGAAATGGTAGATGCTTTGTGATGGCGAAGTCTATGACTGAAGGCAGTCCTCCTCCTCGCGGGTAGTGAGTGGGTTGCCAGGGACCCTGCACTTGAAGTAGCGGGTCTGCATCTATCAGGCGAATGATTTCAATGCCTCTTGCATCGTCCCGACGACCGCTATGCCAACGTTGATGTTTAGCATTGAAGTCGCCGGCCATGATTGCATTGGGACGTAGGGCTAGGATGGAGAGGTAGTCATTTGGGACAAACTGTCGTCGTGGTGGATGGTACACGGAGACTACTAAGACCTCTAATCCGCCAAGGTCCATACTGATGGCCGTGGCCTCCAGGGTTTGCAGAGGTGGGAGCTGCATGGGTTGATGGACCACATTCTGCCGTACCAGGATCGCAGTTCCGCCACCCGGGCGTCCCTGTCGATCCGTACGATGGCAGAGGTAACCCGGAAGACGGAACCGGGAGTCTGGACGGAGGTGCGTTTCGCTGACTAGGATGACGTCCAGGGCATGAGCTCTAGCAAAGTAAAGCAGCTCGCTCGCCTGACCGGCTAGGCCGCACGCATTCCAAAATGCGAATCGAAATGAGGTTCGAGACCTAGTTCGATACGCCATCACGGAGTTGCTGCGTACCTGCTGTCAGGAGGGCCATCGCCTCCATTGCTACCAACATCTTGCCAGCCGGGTCGGAAGAGGTGAAGAACTTCACGACGAGCTCGCAGATCTTCTGTCCATGCGTCAGCAGCAACTGCTGCAGCCACGTGAACACATCTGAGAGGTCGAGTGTAGCTGTGAGAGGAGTGGTTTGAAGTGTAGCCGGCTGGGCGACTTGGTTGGGTGGCGAGGGTGTGCGAGTGCGAATGGGAGCAGGTCTTCCTCCCGCCCTCTCATCCCTTAACTGTCTAGGAGGCATGGGTTTGCCATGCTTCTCCTGAACAGTAGGATTTCGGGGCTCGCGAGAAAGCCTCCCACCATTCCTACTCTGGTTGGTGTCAGCGTGTTTTGGGGTTGGGGTACGCTTTTGTTTGCGTGGCTGTGTGGGAGCATTGTGTGCCTCCCGTGACATTTTTGGTCCATCAGAGGCCCCTTGTGCTACTTTAGCGTACGACGGTCTCTCACTTTCCTGTTGTTCCTGCCGGTGGTTGTGCCGGGCGCTGGTGGTCGTTGTTGGGAGCGGTCTTTGCTCCACCCTGGTTGTAGCTGGCTGCTGCTGTCTTGAAGGGTTCCTTCGATTAGCAGCTATGACTGCCTTACGGGCAGGACATCCGCCGTAGCAAGCCACATGCTTGCCGTTGCAGTTGGCACATGTAGGCTCATCGGTGGGTGACCTGGGACATACCTCTTTCTCATGAGGTCCACTGCACCTCAAGCAGCGGGGAGTCCTCTTACAGAAGTGACTGGAATGGTTAAATCCCAGACACCGGTGACATTGGGGGGGACCGCCAGAGCTCCTGACTGCCTCTATCCTCACTCGGAGGTAGCAGATGGTTGTGACACCATCCAGCTTGCCCTCCGGATCGTTGGCACGTTCCACTATCACCAGGAATAGGGGGATGGGGACAGGGCCGGGTTGACCCTCCGGAGCTGGTTTGGTCCGCTGCCTGACCAAACGGGGCTGGATGCCCTGACGGCTGAGGTCGTCCACAATATCACCCACCGGTGTGTCCACTGGTAGGCCTCTGATGACCCTCTTGATGTCACGGCTCTTGTCTAGGCCGAAGGTGAAGTAGGGAATAGACTTCTTGTCCAGTGCCCTGAGGAGTAGTTGGTAGTCTTCGGCGTTGCTGGCCTGGAAGACAAAGCGGCTCTTCCGCCTAGTAACCCTGCACGACACCGACAGGGTAGGCATGACTTCCTTCAGGAAGCCCACCATACCCCGGAAGTCGTCCACGATTATAGGTGGAATGTGCTTCTTGGATGGACCAGATTGACTGGGCCCTCCAGTTGTCTCCAAACGAGCGGCCCGTCTTTCCCTATGTCGGTTGGTTACTCTTTGAAACTCAGCCTCGTCAACATCTGTGGAGACATTAGACGAACTGAGCTCCTCCTCGGCGACGTCCCTTCTGGAGGATGAGTTAGCATTGTAAAATTCTGCTTCAGAATCGGAGCAGGAATCTGAGAGCTCACTCTCTGAGTTTTGGCCTATCCGCTGCGAAATAACGCGGGAAGTGCCCTTATCAGATTGCTGCTTGGCGACAGCGAGTCTTTTGGCCTTGCCATTTACGCTCTTTTCGAGCTTTCGTCGAGGCCGCTTACTACCTACCGTCTGGGTTGGGGCCCTGACTGCAGGGTGGGTTACACCAGTGCTGGTGCTAGGTATTGCATCCATTACTTGATGGTTGGATGCTTGGGATGGTGGGGTTGGACCCTTTTGATCGGGCATTTTGCCCTGCACCGAAGTGCAGTGCGCAGCTAACCTTAGGCTATATACGTACCAGTCAGCACAGACTTGCTAATAAGCGTGAGGTACAGAGGGCCGGACCCGAAGGCGCCTTATAAAACCGTCTTTTAAGACGTTGGCTTAGGCCGTATACCTGGAGCTGGCCGGCTGTTTTCTTGGAGGTCGTTCTTGTCGCTCGCACGCTGCTGCCTTCTCTTGGAGAATTAGCGAAAATTGCCGGGAGCTTCCCGAAGGTCCCTCCCGATGCTGGCAATTCGCTGACTCCGAAGTTCTGGACGCTGGCAACTCTCGCAGGCGATGTGTACTCCACGACGTCTAGAAGCAGAGTCGAGCCGGCATGCCATGTGGTGCTGGCTGGCTGTATAAAGCCAGAAGGTTTTGCTGCGTGCCCACCCGTTTTTAAGGGTTTAACCGCAGGTAAGGTAAGTATCGGGATGTTGTAGGATGAAATGTTGATTTTTAGGATGATGAATTTTTCTGAGGTTACTAGTAGTACCTGAGGGTTGATGGACAGGATGCAACACCTTGCACCCTGGTGTTTTGTTTATTTAAATTTTGGGTTTATAATTTTGATGCCAAGCAGCTTGGAAGAATTATGTGGAGCTTAGCTTTAGCTGCTGTTTGGATTAGCTCCTTGGTTATCTCGGATGCCCGCAAGCCATGCGGGGTAACCGGTGCTGACTAGAGCGACGTCTAGTGGGGTCATAATCTCCCAGGGATCTGACAAGGGCGCTTCTATGAGATGGTAAACTTGCGTAAAATTTTGATGCCCGGCGCCTGATTTCATCCTCCACGTATGGAAGACTCGAGGCCTCGTGTAGCAACCTGGTAGGAAAATAAGGACCCACAGAATATATAGATCTGAGTCCTCTATTCTGTGCACGTTGGAGCCATGCTAGCACGCTGTCTGCGGCCATGCCCCAGATCTCACAGGCACACAGCATAACCGGGATTACCAGCGCTCGGAAAAGGTATAACTTCATACCAACTGGCATCGAGGTTGACCTCAGATTTGGATACAGTGAAGCAATTGCTCCCTGTACCTTAGCCGCTCGGTCCCTGATGTGTTGGCGAAAGGTTAGACCTTTGTCCAAGTTAACACCAAGGTGCTGGACAGAGTTAGTCCATTCTATCCTTCGACCTCGGTAGCTGAAATTGGGGCAGTCTGCGGGGGTGTGGCGCTTTGTTGAGCCGGCAGCTGAGTCCGCTTCTCTCTTATTTATAACACAACAATCGCTTCTCGAAACTTGTCGAAGTATCACGATCTTTCACGATGGCGAGAGAAAGGGAAGAATTATCCAGTTTATCTCCGTCTCTTTCCCTCTCGTTCCCATACGTGCGGGTCGTACTCCGCCGCAAAACAATGCCTCGTGACAGTATATATAATTTCGAAAGCTGTCGTACACTGAGCGCATTCATTCGACGCTTGTCACTCGAATGCTCGGCATCGTCCGTCTCGAGTTCTTTCAGTGCAGTCCATTCGTCGAGAGAAGCAGCATTTTAGACCGGTTGCGCCAGTTCTTCAGGGCACGAGCACGTGGACTGTAAAACGCGTGCTCTGGAGTGTGCCCATAAAGGAAGCAGCAGCCCGGCGAAGCAGCGCATTCTCTCTACGCAGCGTAGCCTGCGCAACAGCCTTCTTCTGCAGGCACAGCAGCGCCTGCCCTCTTCCAGCCAGCAGAACCTTCTCCTGCACTGGCAAGCAGCAGCAGCCCAGCCAACCCTCTCCTAGCAGACTTGCTAGAGCTAACGCGTCGAGCAGCAACTCCAGAGTCCAGAGGAACACAGTACTTGGGACCGACAGACAGACAGACGAAACTGCAGGCCCACAAGGTCAAAGCCAAGGGTCCCGACTTAGGTTGGGACCCGGGGTCCGCCCCAATCGGCGCGTGTAACAGCGCTCGACCCTCTGTGGGGAGCCGGATGGCACCTGCTACAGACTCAGACAAGCCAAGTACCAGCCGCCAGGTAAGTCCTGACGAGATGACTAGTAGAACCTCTGCATCCTCATCCTCTTCCGGCCCACGGGTGAACCTCGTGAAGGCCAAGGCCCAGGCACAAAAGAAACAGAAGAAGGCCTCCCGCCTTCTTAACCAAGGGATAGCTGTCCCGATCTCTCCAGTCCCCAAACCAGGGAGCTCCAACACCATCACCCCCCTCCAGGGCGTCTCAACTCCCCTACCGGAGAGCGACACAGACGCCGAAGGCTTTGTCACCGTGCAGGGAAGGCGCAAGAGGCCCTCCGGTTCGAAGCCGGAGGGTGCTGCTCCCGGCACCCCTGCAGTGCATGCGGACGCCAAGAGCTCCCGCACACAAAAGGCGGCCAGAATCCCGCCAATTGTGTCGGACCCGTTACCCAACCACATAAAGGTTATGAGGGAACTGAGGGCCAAGCTCCAGGCTAGCTTCCAGGCCACCCGTTTTCCAAGTCGGGTGATCCTAAAGACCACGACCCCGGAGGACCATGAAGCCGCCAGGGGGGTGCTGCGCGAAGCGGGGATAGAATTCCACACGTTCTCGCTGCAGCGACCTAACCTGGTGCGCAGAGTCATCCGAGGTCTCGGATCTGACACCGACCCAGAGGACATAAAGGTGGGCCTGGCGGAAGAACACGGCATTACGCCGCGTACCGTGGTCCAGCTGACCAAGCAAGTCCGCGAGGAAGGCAAGGAGCCCGTAAGGACTCCCATGCCACTATTCCTCGTAATAGTGGAGAAGGAGGGCGAAGGTTTTCCCAAAATTGATGAGGTGTCCCACCTCTACAACACCAAGATCAGAATCGAACCGTACCATGGCAGAGAGGGGCCAGCCCAATGCTACAGGTGCTTGGGCTTCCACCACTCGAGCCATGCGTGCGAGAGGAAAACCGCCTGCATACGATGTTCAGGCCCTCACCACGTCAACGAATGCCCGAACCCCAGAGAGGAGAAAAAGTGCGCCAACTGCCGAGAGGCCCACATAGGCATCTACGGCGGCTGTCCCGCTAGACTGCGAATAGTGCAGGCAAGACAGGGCAGAACGCAAACAGGGAGCCAGCACAAGTTCGGCCTGGAGTCAGTTTTGCCCAGGCGCTGCGCAAGCAGGAACAGCTGCTGCAGCAGGCCGAGGCAAGCCAGATTCCGGCAGCGACCCAGCCAGTAAGCTCTGGAACTACCGCCAAAAAACCACCAGCTGCATCTGCAGCAAAGCCACAGCGGCCTCCTCGCCAGAAGAAGGCCACCGCAGCCCGGCGGGAGAAACCGCCGGCAACTGCGGCAGCAACGACCGGGCAACCAGCCCAAGAACCTGCGGGGAGAGAGAGCGGCCCTGCCGCCACTGCTCTCCCCCCTCCACCAACTCCAGCTACAGTGGCTTCAACAGCCAATGAGGGAGAGGCACCCCTCGCTACAACACCTGCGCCGATTTGGGACACTGGCGTCTCAAACGAGGACTTAGCGGAGTTCCATGAGCTTTCTGCCTGGTTCGCCGAACTGATTCATCGCTCCCTCCCCATTCTGAGGCGCTGCAGGGAGCAACTGACAGATCCCCGCATCCCTGCTCTGCAAAAGCACAGCATTCTGCAACAGACTGCACGGCTCCTCTTCCCTGACTCCAGCTCGTAGATGGCGTTGAGAAGAACTCAGCGAACATTGAGAGCCGCGTTCTGGAACGCAAACGGAGTCCGGGAACAGAGACCGGGCATCTTGGAGTTTGTAAGTGACCACGGGATTGACCTCCTTATGGTATGCGAAACGCATCTGCATGCTGGTATACAATTTAGCCTGCCAAGTTACGCCGTCCACCGAGCCGATAGAGTCGGCCGGCGGGGCGGCGGTACAGCTATATTCATCAAAAATCACATCACCCATACTCCCATTACCATCCCCCCGCTTCAACACTTGGAGGCGACCGCCATAAGGCTCTCCTTGGGCGGTTCAGACCTAGTGCTTGTGGCGGTGTATGACCCGCCCAACCATCCCTTCTATGAAGCGGATTACAGGGCACTCCTAAACCTAGACCACCGAGTGTGCATAGCCGGTGACTTCAATGCCAAACACCCAGGATGGAACAGCCGAACCCAGAATGATAGGGGAAGGAGCATCTACCGCTTCATCTGCGGAGATCCAACCCTTCATGCGCATGGCCCGCGGGGTCCAACGCACTTCCCGCCTCGTGGCAGGGCGGACGTCATAGATTTCGCAATCACCAAGAACATTCCATTTCATCTGGACCTCACGGCGGTGAATGCTCTGGATTCTGACCACAACCCAGTTGTGATCAATTCAGACGTTACCGTCGCAGCTCTGGCAACGGCTGACTGGGTGGATGAAGTCGACTGGGATGCCGCCATTCTTCACATCCAAAACTCCGTGGAAGCCTGCCCTCGAATCGACTCTGTGGAGTCGCTCGAGGCGGCAGCCAGGGAGTTCTCCACATCCATCCTCAACGCGGTCCGTGCTCACACACACCGCATCCCAATAGACACGCCAAACCCCACAGATATCCCAGGACCCATCAAACAACTCATAAGGGCTAAAAACGCCGTAAGAAAGCTGTGGCAGAGATTTCGCCATCCCAGGATAGGAGAAGTACACCAGAGGTTCAAATCCCTGGCAAGACGATTCCTAAGAGCACACCGCAAAGAGGCCTGGGAAAACATGTTAAGGCAAACCAATCTCCAGGAGAGAAAACCATGGCGAATAGTCCGTAGCCTGCGGAAAGACAAAACCGTACACCAGCACCCCCTACATGGCCCTAGAGGTCGACTCGTCTACGAGTCGAAAGAAAAGGCAGAGGCGCTAGCAGATTATCTGGAGGCTCAGCTCCAACCCAGGGTAGAGCCAATGGACGATGACCATGCTGACCTCGTGGAACAGGTGGTGGAGGACTTCCTAGAAGCTCCGCCCCCTGACCACGAGGAGTTCCACATTCCCATCGTTACCCCTAGAGAGTTAGCGACCACGCTTAACTCTCTAAGAACCAACAAAGCACCTGGGCAGGACCGTGTGACAGCGGAAATGCTCAAGCACCTTCCACGAAGAGCCGTGATTCACTTAACCCAGATTTATAACGCGTGCCTATACATGCGCCACTTTCCAGCTATCTGGAAGGAGGCGCGCGTGGTGTGCGTTTTAAAGCCGGGGAAAAATCCGGTTTTTCCTTCCAGTTACCGATCAATCAGCCTTCTCCCAGTTTTATCGAAGGTATTCGAAAAACTGCTCCTCTCCCGGCTCCTTCCTCATCTGGAGGAAAGGGGCCTAATCCCGGAACACCAGTTTGGCTTCCGTTCTGGCCACTCCACGACCGAGCAGCTACTGCGGGTTGCCGAGAAGGCCTCCCTGGGTTTCCAGGAAAGGTCTAAAACGGTAGCAGTGCTGCTCGACGTGGAGAAGGCATTCGCCACTACCTGGCATGAAGGACTCATTTACAAACTCCTGGAGCATGATATTCCCCGTCCATACATTTCCTTGGTGGCCGGTTTCCTCGGAAACCGAAGCTTCCGAGTAAAGATGGAGGGGAAGCTGTCCACCGAGCGGCCCATTGGCGCTGGAGTACCGGAAGGCAGCGTGCTGTCGCCGGCGCTCTTCGCAGCTTACATGGCCGACATCCCAACTCATCACAACACCCAAACCTGTCAGTATGCGGACGATCTCATGATCTTCGCAGTCAATAGGAATACACGGTACAGCTTCCGGCAAATCCAAACCCAGCTCCGGGCCATTGGCGAATGGAGCGCAAAATGGCGAATGGCAATTAACCCGGAGAAGAGCTCTGCTATTCTCCTGGCGAAAACCATAGCCAACCGGTTGCAGCAGAACTTCGTTTTACGGCGCCGTCGAATCCCTTGGGTGCAAACGGCGAAGTATCTCGGGGTGACGCTGGACCGTAAGTTAACTTACGTTCCGCACGTCAAGGGCAAGGTCCAGCTGGGGCACGTCGCACTCCGGAGCCTATACCCTATCTTCAGATCAACCATGCCGATCCGTCTCAAACTCCAACTGTATCGGGCGATCATTCCGCCTATGATTCTGTACGGCTGTGAGATCTGGGGAACAGTGGCTAATACCACTTTCGTCAGACTCCAGACGCTGCAGAACAAGGCACTACGCATCATCTACGATACAGGCTGGAGATTCCCGGCTCATATCCTACATGAGCACTCCCAGATCCCGTACATTGTCGACGTCATTCGCGAGAGGGCACGATCAATGTACGAGGAAATCCAAATTCACCCCAACCCTTTAGTGAACTCCCTGGGAAGGTATGACCCGAGAGATCAAAGGCGCTTGCCGTCCTTCAGACTGCCGAGAGACGTCCTGGGACCCCTTAGGTAACCCAAGGAAAACCGCAGATGTCTCTGGGAACAACTTCTACGCCAAAGGACAAGCGCTACACAACCCGTATCCAAAACGGGGCAAAAAACTAATTCGTGTCTCCCAAAAAGGGAGAACGATTAAGTACAGCTGCCCACGATAAAGAGGGGCAACCCATTCCAAACCTATCCAAAATTTCAAACAGTAAACAAATTCAAACACCCCAGCAGAACATGGATCTACTAGTTCATTTCGCAGGTTAAGCCGCAAAGCGGCTAGGTACTGCGGCATATGACACCCGGACGGGGAAAGCCCCGCCCGACAAGGACTACCTCTGGACCTCTGGTACACTGAGCGTCGGCGGACAGGACACCCTGCTGGTAGCGGCATATGATCCACCTGGCAACCAGTTCTTTGAACCTGACTACACTACCCTTCTCAACCTACACCCAGTGGTTTGCATTGCAGGAGACCTCAACGCGAAACATGGGCTCTGGCACAGCCGCACAAGCAACCAGAGGGGACGAGGGCTCTACCGCCTCATAAGCGGAGACCCAAATCTCGCCGCGCACGGGCCGAGAGGTCCAACTTTCCATTCGGCTCGTGGCAGGCCGGATGTCATCGACATCATGATCACCAAGAACTTTCCATTCCATCTGGGCTCTCGGCGGTGAATGAATTGGACTCAGACCATGACCTTGTCACGGTCGATTCCGATGCCACGATGCCAGCTCTGTTAAACTCAGACTGGGAGCTAGAGGTAGACTGGGATGCAGCCATCCTCAAACTTAACCAAACCATCGACCCTCGTCCACGCATCGACGACGTCGAGGCGCTGGAGGCTGCGGCGATGAGTTTTTCCCAGCAGGTACGCCTAGCGGTGAGTACACACACTCACCGTATACCCACCAACACACATAATCCTCTGTCCATCACAAACGAGATCCGGCAGCTGCTAAAAGCCAAGGCAGCTGTTCGGAAGCTATGGCAGCGCTTCCGTCATCCCAGGATAGGAGCAGTTTACCAGCGGTTCAAATCCCTGGCAAGGCGGCTGCTCCGTGCCCACCGTAAGGTGGCCTGGGAGAACACATTCCGAAACGTCGACCTCCAGGAAAAGCACCCCTGGAAGATCATCAAGTCCCTCAGGAGGGACAAAACTCTGTACCAGCATCCGCTGCATGGCACTCGAGGGAGACTCGCTTACGAGCCCCAAGACAAGGCCACAGCTTTCGCGGATCATTTGGAAAGTCAATTTGAGCCGAGGGAGGACCCCCAGGACGAAGACTTCACTGACCTCGTGGAGGCTGCTGTGGAAGACCTCTATGAGGAGCCACAGCGGCGCCATGAGGCGATCCATATCCCAATAGTCACCCCAAAGGCGGTGACTACTGAAATCCGAAAAATGAAACCTAACAAATCCCCTGGACATGACGGTGTCAGCGCACTCATGCTCCAGCAGCTTCCCAAGAGGGCCGTTATCCATTTGACGCGGATCTTCAATGCGTGCCTCCACCTCCGCCACTTCCCAGCCTGCTGGAAAGAGGCGAGAGTGGTGTGCATTCTGAAGCCCGGCAAGGATCCGGTCTTTCCGTCTAGCTACCGATCCATAAGTCTTCTCCCAACCGTCTCAAAACTATTTGAGCGGTTGCTCCTATCCCGCCTGACCCCTCTCTCCTACCCGATCACCAGTTTGGTTTTCGTCATGGACACTCCACGACCCTACAGCTACTGCGCCTGGCCGAGAGGACAGCCCTGGGTTTCCAGGAAAACCTCAAGACAGTTACGGTGCTGCTAGACGTAGAGAAAGCCTTTGCCACAACCTGGCACCAAGGCCTACTGTACAAACTCAGGGAGGCCAACCTACCTCCTCCCTATCTTGCCCTGATTAGCAGTTTCCTCAGAAACCGCACTTTCAGGGTGAGAGTGGAAGGAAGGATGTCATCTATCAGACCAATAGCCGCGGGAGTCCCGGAGGGCAGTGTACTGTCTCCGATACTCTTTGCGGCCTACATGTCTGACTTACCCCTGGAACCACAGACTGTTACGTGCCAATATGCTGACGACGTCCTCATAATGGCACGTAACAAAAACTTACGATATTGTCATCCTCCGCTGCAGCGCCAACTCCGAGCCATTGGCCGATGGAGTGAGATGTGGAGAATGGCCATTAGCCCCGAGAAGAGCTCTGCACTTCTCCTGGCTAAGGTCCGATCTAGGCGACCAGACTGGTCACTGAGGTTGAGGCAGAGGCAAATCCCTTGGGTTCCCACTGCCAAATACCTTGGCGTCCACCTGGATCGCGGACTCACCTACGCACCTCATATCCGGGTCAAAGCCGGACAAGGGCATGCAGCGTTAACTCAGCTATACTCCATTTTCAAGTCCACCATGCCTACTCACCTCAAACTACGCCTGTATCGGGCGATCATACCGCCCCTGATTCTGTACGGCTGCGAAGTCTGGGGATCAGCGGCTCCAACCAATATTCGCAGACTCCAGTACGTCCAGAACAGGGCATTGCGCATGATCTACGATACCGGGCGGAGATTTCCTTCCCACATCGTACATACTCACTCTGGAGTCCCGTATATCGTCGACGTGGTGCGGGAGAGATCCCGCACCATCTACGATAAGCTGGACTCCCACCCCAACATACTGGTAAATACCCTAGGCCGTTACGACCATAGGGTTCCTCGCCGGAGACCAAGCTATCGGCTACCCAAAGATGCCTTGGGTACCTAGCACTAAACAGGGCCACATTCCCCTGACTCCAACTTCCTAAGCCCAGTAATGGGCTTGGAAATACCTTATACAATAACACAGATCCTTTCCCTCTAGCCTGTTTAGCGGACTGTGCTCAGAAGCCTCCCAGCAGGCGGAAGTGCGCAGCCAGCATTGGCGCATCCCCCCTTCACGGGGCGACGGCGCTCACCAAGGCTAGACATATCCACTGCCCAAAACAATCGCCTGTGACATTAAAAATTCTTCTACACTGCCCAGATAAAGACGCTAGAAGCGGCTAGGTGCTGGGCAGCATACACTCCGTCCAGGAAAACCTGGACGACTCGACTCTTCTGCTGGTCTGCTGGTCTGCTGCTGGTACACTGAGCTTATTCTGTGGGCAAAGTAACATGTCCTTTTTGGAAAACGTGTGTAGTCCTGGGATGGTGAACACCAGAAATATATGTAGCATCGAGTGCCAGTTCGAATCAAAATTATACTAATATTCGAAGAATGTTACACATAAGGAGCTGTAGTTCAAGAGGGCAAGTATCGTTGGAGAGCTCTTGCAAGGCGGGAAATTTAAATGCCCAGTTTAGTTGTCCTAATTTATAAAAATGTTACATATAAGGACCTGTTATCCGAGAGGGCATATGTCATCACAACTTCATGCAAACCTCTGTACTTAATTGACATGTTTACTATTTAACTGACACACATGTTCACGTAAAAACATTTATAGCTATGTACTATGTACTTTAAATTACACGCTCTTTTAGTTCTTAACTAACCGTCAGGGTGACAAACAATTGAACGAGGGGAATGGTCACACCTCATTGGCGTTTCACTGAATAAAGGTAGACAGTAATTAGAATAAATGTTGACATAAATTGGACCTAAAGAGTAATTCTGTATGAGAATGGAAGTAATACAAATTAAACATATAAACAAGAAACTTTCTAACTTTCTTTCATGGTATAAATCGAATTGTGATCTTAACCCTTGCGAAGACTTGAATAGTGCAATTATTGTGCCCTAAGAGAGGTAGGGCCACCGTTTAGTTTTACATCCCGCCTTGGTAGCGTAGATGTAAAATATCTCTTATGATTTCCTTACCTATCTTGTTTCCATGGTTACTGCAGATCCACAAGATATTTATGAACTACGCAAAAGTGGCTTTTCATTTAGTGGCTTGATAAACTTGAGGTTCTGAATCTTTGTACGCGGCGTGTCTGAATGGTTAAACTGCTCTACCCTCACCAAAGCTACTCGGGTTCCATCCTATGCCACCAAAAGTTAAAATTTGTTAATGACAGCACGCTGCTGGGACGAGTTTTCTCCGGGTTCTCCGGTTTCCTCCGACATCTCATTCCACCATTGCATCTTCATCTCTTGTAACATCAGTGTCACCGCCTGCGGTGACGCGTTTAGTAAAAGCGGGCTTTAAGCACTACACATTTCATTTATGGTTCTGTTCAAAGGTGGCGTCAAAATTGGTCAGTTTTTCTCCATACTGCGTGGTTAATTCAGTTGGAACCTGAACACTTTTTAATAAAGGTATTTATTGTTCTCTATCGTGATTCTCATTTCATAAATGGTACGCTACTGCCAATGTTACTGTTCTTGAAGTTTCTAAAACTCACTTTCAGCCTAATATTCAACTTACTTTTTGTTTTGACAATGTAAGAGTTGACAGTCTTTGTAGTTTATCCGGTGCATACTTGAGTTTTTGTCTGTGGGGTTTTACTTTGTACTAATTACAAGATTTTAAAAGAAGTACATTGAATTTGATGTGTGGGGCCAAATTTATACACTCTTATGGAAAAGTTGTGTAGCCCTGCGATGGTAAAACTAGCAATATATGGAGCACTAATTCCTCTTAAATTTATGTTAATTTTAGAACAATGTTACACCTAAGGACCTGTTGTGTGAGACGGCAAATTACATCGAAAATTTCTTGCAAGGCACTGAATCTAAATGTCCAGTTTAGTGTTTAAACGACACACAGACGTTACAAGTTTTATAAATACTTACCATGTATGTTGTAATGACACGCTCTCTTAGTTCTCAATTAACCTCCAAGAGGCAACTTCAGTTGTGAAATAAATTAACAGAGGCTAATGTTCCGACCTCGTCTTCCTGTCAAAAGATGGCTCTACCAGTAATATCCTACCACCTTGAAGAAAATTTGTATTTATTTACAAAGTGTTTTATTGAAAGGTATTTATACTGTTTACCTATACCTAAAGTTTATTTCCACCTAGTTCTGTGAAATTAAACAGTAATTGGGATATATATTAATATAAATTTTACCATACAAGTAATTTTCTTTGAGAATGGAAGTCATCTGAAATAAATATATAAGTAACAATTTTGTAACTTAATTTCATGGTTTGAATCCAATTCAAAGTGATACTTTTCATAGCGCATGAGCTGTACAATTACCTTTCCATGCTACATCTTTCTTAAATTCTCACTGCACTTGACATTCAACATGCTTTCACAAGATTTATTGGATTGATCATTGACATTGACCACATCCTACTTTGTCATTGGGCACTTGTTTACTAGAATTGCGGTACTCGGTTTCCATCATCTCGTCTGTAAGACTGCATTACACCATGAGCCAGCAGAGACGAGTGAGTGGAACTTTTGTGGACAAAGATGTGAACGTTACCACATAGAACTGTGCAGGAAAAGAACCAAATCAAAGATTATGTAAACCATGGCGTCAGTGCGCAAAACTGAATAATTTGCAATTGTTTGCAGTTGAGTTCTTATTGTATAGCCATTTGACTGCAATAAAAGTTTATTATATAAATAATTATTACTGTTATCTGTAGCAACACAGATTACTAACACCCGAAAATTAGGATAATATTGAGACTCTGTGGATTACGTAGATTCGGGAATACGTCTTTCAGAAATACTATTTCTGTTGCAGTAAAAAGTCGTGAAATTATCAATCAGCCATCTACAAAGTGGGGTGGGTTAAAGAGGTCACTTCGGTACACTTTAAACGTCGGCTGTCACAATAAACATCATACAACTGCTCTTCTAACACCTGCGCGGTATTTATAGCCACCAGCCATTGTTTCTAGGATGCGGGCAACAACAATAAACTAAAGAATCAGGAGTCTCTCTCTATCTCTTTCTCTTCTGCCCACGAGCCCCGAATACTTTTTAAGAAAAGTATGTCTTGATCTATATCGTGACGCTTATTGCATAAAAGGGCCGCAGCTGCCAATTTGTCGGTTCTTGATGTTTCTAAAATGTTCTTTAAGCCTAATGTCCAATGATACGCTCCTTTAGTTCTTAATTAAACGTCAGGAGGCAACTTTAGTTGAGAAACAATTGACAGATGCTAATGTTCCAATCTCGTCTTCCTGTCCACAGATGGCTCCACCTGTAATATCCTGCCGCGGTGAAGAAAATTCGTAATTATTTACAAAATTTTAATGTGAGCTGCATGTCTACTCATTGCATATACTTTAACTTTGTTTGCATTTAACGCTGTGAAAGTAATCAGTAATTAGATTATATTTTGACACAAATATGACCACAAACGTAATTCTATACGAGAATGGAAGCCTTCTGAATTAAATATATAACCCACAATTTTTATAATTGTTTTCATTGGGCGATTTCAAGGACTTCAAAGATGCCTTGGGTACCTAGCACTAAACAGGGCCACACTCCCCTGACTCCAACTTCCTAAGCCCAGTAATGGGCTAGGAAATACCTTATACAATAACACAGATCCTTTCCCTCTAGCCTGTTTAGCGGACTGTGCTCAGAAGCCTCCCAGCAGGCGGAAGTGCGCAGCCAGCATTGGCGCATCCCCCCTTCACGGGGCGACGGCGCTCACCAAGGCTAGACATATCCACTGCCCAAAACAATCGCCTGTGACATTAAAAATTCTTCTACACTGCCCAGATAAAGACGCTAGAAGCGGCTAGGTGCTGGGCAGCATACACTCCGTCCAGGAAAACCTGGACGACTCGACTCTTCTGCTGGTCTGCTGGAAGGACTTCTCTTCGAGACTTTGAAGAGGCAACATCGACACATAGAGACGCTCTGCAGTAGACATGCCAGGACAACAACGAGCAGCCACCAGCTAGCTGCAGCTTCGGGACAACTTCGTGTCTGCGAGCCTGCGGAAGCAGCATCATTGTGCCAGCCTAAGCTACAAACATAGTGATTGGGCAGAGTATCAAAGCTGCAGCCAACGGTCCTAGTGACCGGTTTCTAGGCGCCCTTACCGGTAGGCCCTCTGATACTCGGGCTTATAGCACCCTACACTTGTTCTTTCTTTATTTCTAATTTTTCCTCTATCTATTAGATATAAGATCCCCCGAGACATTCCCCTAGTAACAGGGCGTAGCCCTGCTACTCTCTCATTGGCCAAAACTGCCCTCTCATTGGTAAGTGTATTGTGGGCTGCTATTGGTCGTGCTGCACGACGACATGGAGGAAGACGAAGTCGCTTCTGTTTCCGAAGCTCTTGACCAATTTTTGCCAGCTCCGGAAAATGATAATGAGGCTTCCGATGAGCCGGAATGCCTCCTCTATTACGTCAAGGGAGGAGACTTTCGCTATTTCATGGACAGTGAAATCATAGTTGGTCCTCTCATGCCCTTGTCTAAAGGAGATGTAAGAATACTGACTCTGGAGAAGAAGGCCAGACAAAAATTCCTGGATCTAGCTGACCGGGAACTACATAACACTATAGTAAATGCTAAACCGGAAGAAACACTAAATGCATTTCAGCTCTACTCTGCACACAGAGTGAGTGTAGAAGATATAGCTAATATCTTGCTTCTCAATGAGAAGTTTACGACTACTCCACAACAGGGAGTCACACCTAATAAGCCACGTGGTAAAGCTCTGAAGCATCCGCATCAACCTGAGCCTATACCTACTACAAACCGTTTCAATGGTCTACCCATGGTAACCGATGAGGAGGCATCTACGGTGCCCATAAATAAACGGAGATACACAGAACTTTCTGCCTCCTTACATAACAACACCCCTGCAGTAGCAGCAGCTCCAACCACTTCTGCTACAACCTCAGGAGTTCCACCAGCACAGGGTAATGTTACAGCCCGTTCAGGAAAGGCCACACCAATCTTTCTAAGAGACCCGAGTAAGGCTAGGGATCTCACAGCACATCTAAATGCAAAATACACAAATGTAAAATACTCAGTCCGCAACATGAGCGGCACTGTTGCTTTCCTACCGGAGTCATCTGACGACCATCGTCTCCTCCGGAAAGTGCTCACCGAAAGCAACACCCAATTCTTGACCACTCTACTGCCAGAAGAGAAACTTCTGTACGTAACTCTTAAAGACCTGCCCATGTACATAACCGAGGCAGACGTCACTGAAAAGCTCAAGGAGCTGCAGTACCCAGTGGAGAGAGTTGGGCAGCTACGCTCTAATCGTAGCCAAACCCCGCAACTTCTTCCACACTTCAGAGTAGCCTTGAAAAAGGAAGGGAGGTACCAGCAAATATATAAGGAGACGAGGATGTTCAACGCCACCATCCGAGTTGAATCCTATCGCCCACCAGCTAAGCCTCTGCAATGCACCAACTGTCAGCAATTCACACACAGTGCTGCAGGTTGCCGTTTGGAGCCCGTGTGTTCTTTCTGCGGAGAGCCAGGGCATAAAAGAGCAGATTGTCCATAGTTAGGAGTAACTGGAGCCAAACCAACCTGTTACAATTGCGGCGGCGATCATTCTTGCCGATATGCCAAATGCCCTGTTTGGCAAGAAGCTCGAGTTGAAATGCAGCTCAACAAAAATGGACAGCGCGCCAGATTTGACGCAGCTCCAAAGGTACCTAATCCTATGGGTCTCCCTAAGGAGGCTTTTAAGGGTACCCGATATCCTGGTCTGCCACCACCTACCAGGATTCAATACACGAGCTATGCAGCAGCTCTTCAGGCCACCGTCGCTCCCAGCAAGACTGCTACTACCGCAGCAACCACAATCTCTGAAAACTCGCCTCCGGTAGTCGCCAAACAACAGGAGTCTGCAAACACATTGCCTAAAGCAAACCCACCATCCCAACCACTGAAGGCAGCAAGTAACACTGCACCAAACACAGCTTCCAGGAACATTACTGCTAGTTCCAAACCAAAACCTTCTCTTGGGACCCGCCAACTGGCTCAACAACGTCTGCCAGCGCACCACTCTATTCCAAATCCCATGCCCTCATCATCTTTAAATCCGTCCATCCCAGATGCACAATTTTTAAAGCTCATGGATAAAATCCCAGTAAACTTTCAACCTGACTTCGCAATAGCGTTGGCTGCAGCATTAGCCCAGCGACCTGCGAACATCCCTTATGCAACCATCCTTGTACACACCGTTTATAACTTCTTGACTAATTATGGCGGACAGCAATAAAATAACTGCCAACATCCTCAGTTTAAGAATTTGCTCCTGGAATGCCAACGGGTTGAGGAACAAATTAAAGGAAACAGCAAACTTCATTGCAGTGAACAAGGTGAAAGTGCTTATGGTGCAGGAAACACATCTATCCAGTCACCTGAAGGCCTATATCCCTGCTATGACCTGTAATAGGTCTGATCGCGCAGATGGATATGATGGTAATGCGATATTCATTAGCCACAATATTCAGCACCACAGGCTACACTTGCCACCTTCCAATCTTCTGGAAGCTAGAAGAATTTAAGTGGCCACAAACAAAGGCTCTCTCAACCTGTTTTCCATCTACATTCCACCTAGCAGACCTTTTAATGTAAAGGAACTGGACACCATCTTCTCTGCAGGCTCACCTACCATAGCTTTGGGTGACTTGAATGCAAAGAGCCCCCTGTGGAACTCTACCATCCGTAATCACAGGGGTTCTACATTTGAGTACTACCTAGAAAAGCACAATCTTGCCGTACTTGCTCCCTCATCACCCACCATATCCTATGGGGATCGCCGTCCGCCAGATTGGCTGGACTTCGCAATTCTGCAAAACATCCGCGGCCAACCCAAGGTCATGTCAAAGATCATTACCCACTCCTGTTCCTCTATCAGGGTCGGGCTAGTCCTAAGCCCCCCCTATCTCACTTAATCCAAGATATACAAACTGGAGTAAGTACACGGAACTAATGGCCTTGCAGCCTGCAGAGGTTCTACCTTGTAATACCTATGAAGAAGCTGAAGAACTGGCCACTAACATCACAACTACAATGGCAGCTATCATGGACCAAGCCACTCCACCACGGCGCACTACATTTAGCTTCAGGAAACCTCTCCCATATGAGCTAAGGCGTCTTATTGCCGATAAAAACAAGGCAAGACGTCGCTTTCAGCTAACACGGAACCCTATTCACAAACGTGAATGGAACCGGTTGCAACATCTAGAAAAACTATAATTACTTGAACACAGTAACGCTGAATGGGAGAGGCGTTTGAGTTCTCTTGATGTAGAAGACAGATCTTTATGGAGAATGTCAAAGGCATTTCTAGGAATCCATAAATCTGATCCGCCTCTTACTGATGGCAGGAGAGTTGCTACTTCAGTAAGAGATAAAGTGGAAATCATGGCAGAACATCTTGCCTCCTCATTCCAGCCTGCAGGATCTGTTGATCAACAGATTTCAGATGAAATTACATTGTCTGTAAGGCAGTATCTCAGCACACCACACTTACTAGATGATGTGAAGCCAACAAATGTAGCTGAAGTGAGGAACATAATTAACTCTGTGCGTCCATACAAAGCAGCAGGTGTCGACAACGTACCCTACGCTGCCTTCAAAGCTCTACCTCACTCATGGATCTTACTACTAGTGCGTCTATTTAATAACCTACTAGTATTAGCCTACTTCCTGGTAGCTTGGCGGCATGCTAAAATCATCACCCTCCCGAAGCCTGGCAAAGACTCACAACAAGTAAGCAGTCATAGACCCATCAGTCTCCTTCCTACGATAAGCAAGCTCTACGAAAAGGTACTCCAACTACGCCTTGAAAACTTGCTAGACCAACATAATGTCCTGCGTCCTTAACAATTTGGATTTCAACGGCAACACTCCACCACGCATCAACTTTTGCGCATCGTGGATGAGGTGGTTAGAGGTTTTAACAACCGTCACTATGTTGTAGCCCTTTTCCTAGACATCTCCAAAGCCTTCGACACTGGCATGAAGGTCTTCTCCATCGCCTTATACATTACAATATCCCGTCATGCCTTATTCACACACTGCATCATTATCTCAAAAACCGCACCTTCGTTGTATCAAAAGACTACATCCTCTCTCATACCTACGTCATAAATGCAGGGGTACCTCAAGGTAGTGTCCTTGGTCCTCTGCTCTTCCTCACTTACATAAACACCCTTCCAACCCTAAGGGGCTGCAACCTATACTTATTTCCTGATGATACAGCCATCACAGTAGCATCTAAGCGCCACGAAAATGCAGTGCAGCGAGCCCAAATCTTCGCAAACATGCTACACGTCTGGTTCGCCACCTGGCGGTTGAAGCTAAACGCCACCAAATCCCAAGCCGTCACCTTCACTAGAAGACCCCTCCAAGATGTTCAAAATCTGCATTTAGCAGGAGCGAACATTCCTTGGTCTACACATGCCAGCTACCTAGGTGTAGTTTTGGACATGCATCTGACATGGAAGGAGCATATAACAACCGTGGCAAACAGAATAAACAGAAGGTTGGCCATGCTCTATCCCCTATACAACAAAAAATCAGTTATGACGCTTAGCAACAAACTTTTGCTATATAAGCAGGTACTCAGACCTGCAATCACTTACGCCTGCCAAGTCTGGGGTGCAGCGGCGAAATCCCATCTCTACAAACTACAGATCCTCCAGAACCGCTACCTCCGGTCAGCAGTTGCTGCCGATTGGTACATCCCAAATGAAAATATCCATTCTGATCTTTCCTTCCCAAAACTTTTTGACTACATGTTGCATCTATCCCACGCCTTCTATGCGAAATTACCTTCCAGTTTCAATAACCTTATCCGATGTCTCGGGGAATATGATCTTGATCCTGGTGAGAGATACAAGCGTCCCAGACTTATTCTTGGAACTCAATAACTTCAAGTCCCTCTCCCATAAATCAAACATCCTTACTCTTACACTAATCTCAACTTTAATCGCAACCGTCTAACCACCATCCCTTATAAATACCCACCACCATGCCAGTAAGGGACCTAGTCCCGGTATGGCAAGAGTCGAAGGACCCTCCTCCACGGAGGAGGATTACCCTTCAACGACCCCACGGCGTGTCTGTGTCACCAGGGCCATCTATTCTGTTTGCTGGAGTTTTCCCGTGAGATACCTTCATGAAGCCTCATCTCTCCACTATGTGGAAGATGTCATTAGGCGCCGGGCCACAAAATTCTACGCGAGTTTGCCTCAACATCAGAGCGCCCTTGTTAGGTCTCTAGGGAACTATAGAACAACCGAAAGACGCTACAAGCTCTACCGGCTTCCCCGCATGTCATGATGGCACACCCGGTAACAATAAAATTCTTATTACAACCTTAAAATTATTATTAATTATTAATTATTACTGTTTGTAATTAATAGACTTCCTAAATTAAACTCTTCCTAAAATTATCACACCAGCGGTGCTCACATAGCGTTGCACCCGAGTTGGCTACCATGAGGAGCTACGGCTACCTCCCTTTTTCTCATCTACCTGATCTTAAACCACCAACCTGCAAAACCCCACATTACCTGTCGTTAAGTGGTTAAGTCCGTGTAGGACAGGTACACGAATGACACATATCGTGCTGACCCTCAGTCAGCCGCCAGCTGCTTGAATAAATGAATGAATGAACTTGTGTCATAGGTTCATTGATTATTCAAACAAATAAACTTCTTCATTTGAAACTTTTTATATGGATATCCAGTTGGAAATTCTCGTTTTCTGATATAGTAGTTGGTCAAGCCAGCCATACCATGTTAACATCGTATGACATGTGTGAGGGGAGTAGAGAAGCTTATCAAATGTTGTGCTTTCAGATTCAGCCTGTACTCATGTTTCACTCTAATGATTTTATTTTAAAATATGCCAAACCTAATTGACATTATTTTTGCACACATTCTTCAGCAATGCATTATTGCAAGTTTACTCCTTCACTTCGTATAAATCGAGTTATACATTTACTCAGAGTAAGTTCTTTGTTCTTTTTAATTCTTCTGTTATAATTCCTTTCATTAAATGTGTATCTCTATAGTTACCTGTAACCTCACAGATCACAACAAATATAGCCACTTCCTTATAGGAGCATACAGTAAAACTGCATTGACGCAATATCATAGAACTACGCTTTAAGTCGTGACGTCAAGTTACAGCTTCATAATGCAGTTCTTATTACACACATAATTTACAAATATATTTTCTTCTTCAACTATTTTAATATACATATCTATACTCTCATATGTATTGTCCAGTTAAGATGAGCAAACCAATATTAAATTTGACACACACGTTTGTTGCTTGTATAGCATGTTCACTAATTAATATTACTAACACTTGTATATCCGTTGGTCATTATTGTTGTGGCTGTACCCCAAATATTCTTTACCTGAGGTTTCAATATTATTTTCCTTTCTAAACTCCAATATTTTGTTTTCCTGATACCATGGAAACATTTCATTGGCACTTCATTCCCCCTGTATTCTCTCTTGTATCTGTAACGTTATGTGTTGTGAAACTGTTTCTCTAAATATACATCTCAGACCTGGAGAGGAATAAGCATTTTAAAAGACTGGCTTCAGAGAACATATGATAAGAAAGTTTGTGTTAGTTATATTGATCGTCCACTAGGAGAGACGGTTTGGTGGACAAGCAATGCGAACACAAACTAACCTCATCCTGCTGTCTAGAGTTGACACTACCTGTCATTTTATCACAAGAAACAATATTTTTAAGTATTCACATATTATATTATTAAATTGTAATTAACGTTTGTTAATATAGCGTGGACTTAATGATACTTTACATGATAAAACATTAATAAACTGCAGTGTACGTTTAACTAACAACAAGGTAAAAAATTATTTTCTGTGAGAATGGAATTGTTCTAAGGTAAGTTGATCTACGAGCACTATACAGAAATATGACATCACCGGTTTATATTACAAAGCTATAATTCAAAACACTTTTGGTGACTTTTCGAAACAGTTATAGTGAATACATTCTTGAATATACTTGTTTTTATATTTGACATGTGGCATTTTAGGAAAAAGTAGACAAGTAATTCCTAAACTTATGTCACGTTATAGAGGAGCTTCAAACTTGGTCTCCCCCACATCACACGAATCTCGTTCTGAGGGCCTTTTCCCTTTTTCAAGTATAGAATTAAAACCTTATTCATTTAATATCTACAAAAACATTTGCAGCGGTGATCTGAATTCCTTTGTTGTCTTACTTATTCTGTTTGTATTCATTTCAAAATCTCTGTACTGTTTATCTATAAGGTAGAAGTTTCGTTAAACTAATATGTATATTTCCTTGGACATACAATGGGAATAGGAAAATCAGTAGAAGTGTAACAACACCTCAAGTCAAATCTTATAAAAAATGATCGATACTTGATATCTTCGGATGACGTGTCCCCACACACTTGTTCCAGAGCGAGAGCAGGGATTTGCGATTGTGAGAGTAAGTTAATGAGTGAAAGAGGTCTAAGCGCCCGTCGATAACTAACTCATGTATGTTCGATCGAATAATGGTTCGGTATATTTCTACTTATATTATATATGGAAATGTCCTACCAAAATTTTTATGTTAATATTTAATCGAAGATATAGCTTTAAGTGTCTACTTAACCGCTAAAAGCGTCTTTAGACAAAGTTCCATATAATTATGTACGTGTCTCCGTATGTACGTTCAGCACGAGTAATAAACCGATAGTGCAAAACAAATAAAAAATCGTTGTTAATAAATGGAAAAGAGCGAATCTACAGACTAATATAGATGCTGAGAGTTTTTGTTTTGTAAAGTATATCTAATAATTACATCAACATATTATAAGTCTAATATATTTACTAGTATGAGAGAAATTCTCTGGCAACAGTCTCTGAATCAATGATGTATAATTGGCCTATTACGTCATTAACGATTTCGGAGTTACGCGTTCCCTTTAGTTTAAATTGTCCATCTTCAAATTTCTCAGCTGCACTCTGCTGTTCATTAAAATAAATATTAAAAGGCAACAAATGGCAACCCGCTTTTTAAACATTTCACTATCACTTCATTCGCCGTATCTGGTCCCTTGTATCTACAGGTGTAATTGATTTATTCTGCAACTTGGAGCGGAAAAGAGAATAAACTTTTCTTTAGCAGAAACTCCAGAAGATAGTGTTAATTTTATCGAGTATTTTAGCGTTAGAAACATTATATTATAATGTTTATAATGACTTCTCCCTTATACTTTCCCTCTAGAATGCTTGCTTCGATCAAGACGTTCAGTAATATTTTTCACAAAGTCGTGTTTGGCTGCTACCTCCCAACATTATGACCACCGAGCCCTTTATTTGAGGATCGTTAGGCTGCAATCCTGGCAAATCTAGTAACTTCAGAAATTCGGGTGAATAGTTGACCGCAAAATCTTGGTTTGTTGCGGCATTTAGCGATTTATATGTCCTCAATTCACCGGAAATTTCATTTTGAATTGTAATTCCTTAAGTTGATCAACTGGCACTGACCTTGGCAATGTTTGACGAAAATCTCCTGCTAACAAAGTTATCGCACTAACAAATCGCAGATCTTGTATAGTTCAAAACAAATTGCAATGACACAATGTAGTAGAACCCTGTTCTAACACGTGACGTCAAGTTACAGCTTCATAAAGCAGTTCTTATTACACAAAAAATTTACAAATATATTCTCTTCCTCATCTGTTTAAATGTACATATTTATACTCAGTATATAATTATATTATTAAAATAAAGATGAAAAATCCGATATTAAATTTGAGCACATACGTAGGATGTTCACTAATTAATATGACTAACGCTTGTTTATCCGTTGGTCTTTACTGTTGTGACTGTACACCAAATATTCTTTACTTACAGTTTCAAAATTACTATCTTTTATACGTCTTCAAATTTCAAAGCTCCAATCTTTTGTTTCTCGTGATATGAGAACATTTCATTATCAGTTCTTTCCCCTGTATTTCCTCTTGTATAAGTATATTTACCTGTAATTAAACTATTTCTCTACATATACATCTTAAACTTGGAGAGGAATAACCAATCTTAAAAGAGTGGCTTGACAAAACATAAGATATGTTTTAGTAATATGGTTCGTCCACACAGAGACGTCGTTGTAGTTACACTGATTGTCCGCTAGGAGAAGCGTTTAGGTGGACAAGCAATGCGAACACAAACTGACCTCATTCTGCTGCCTAGAGATGGCACTATCTGTCATATTTTATTGGGAGGAAGAATGTGTATGACTATCTACAACGTTTAGTAAGAAAGTTTAACTATGTTTGTTAAACCTGCTTTGAAATTACTTGCGACTTATAGAGTGAAACCAATCATTAATTGTAGTTTATTCTTAGCTAATAACCAAGAAACAAATTATTACGTGTAAGAATGGCAGTCTTCTAAAGTAATTAGATATATCAGCACTTTGTACAAATATCACACACTAACTTCTATTCGAGACTTCGAGGAGTAAACATCGTTCAGCGAGCACCGCAGCAAGGCCAAACCAGCCCTTCGCAGGGCTTGGCCCTTGCCTACCAGCGCTCATCGCCGAGAATTTGCGGATCCAGTTTGATTGCTGCTCTGCAGAGACAACATCCAGCCTGCGAGTCTACAAGAGTTCCTTCTAGACTACCAGGAAGAGCACAAACAGCACTGTAATTGGATAGATTAGCAAGGCCGCAGCCAACAGTCCTCTGGACTGGTTTTTAGGCGCCTTTCGGGGTAGGCCCTCTGCTCTTCGAGCTTCTTAGCGCCCTAGACGTGCTTCTTTTTTTCTATCAGCAGCAGCACAAATCTGGCAGGCTGTTTGGAACAGCCCGAAGGGTGGTCAAAACGTGTACCTGCTCTGGGAAGAGCTTAACCACGTAGTGGCGGGATGTGGATGTTGCAGAATGACGGGTGTAATTTAAGTGGGGTTAGTGTAGGGAGGTAGCTTTTTGCTCCTCAGGGAATGATGAACCGGGTGCTACGGACAGCGAGCACCGCTGGTGGGTTAGTTAATAAACTAGGAAGAAGGTATGTATAATTTTGGATATTCCATAATAACAATTTTGGAGTAGCTGAAATTTAATTTAGGCTGGAATGGAGATCATGTGGTTACCGGTAGTGACCGCAAGACATGCGGGGTAACCGGTATCGCTTATAGCGATGCTCACGAGGAACATAATCCCCAAGGGATCTGACTAGGGCGCTCTGATGTTGGGGCAAACCCTCGAAGAATTTTGTCGCCCGGCGTCTAATTTCATCCTCCACATATCGGAGGGATGAAGCCTCATGAAGTAATCTCACGGGGAACCTTGTACAAACAGAATAAATAATCCGAAGACATTTATTCTGTGCACGTTGGAGCAGAACTAGATGTGAGCCTGCGGCCATACCCCAGACTTCACACGCATAGAGCATGATAGGGAGGACCACAGCCATAAAGAGGCGCAACTTTAGGGGAACAGACATCGCAGACCGAAGCACAGGGTATAGTGATGCCACGGCACCACACGACCGATGAGCTTGCTCCTGGATGTGCTCCCGAAAAGTTAGGCCCTTGTCCAGCTTGACTCCCAAGTACTTGATTGAATTCTCCCACCTAATCCCTTGCCCGAAGTAGGTAAATTGGGGGAAGTTGGCGGGAAATCGGCGCTTGGTGAACAATATCGCTTGGCTTTTCTCCGTATTAATGGACAATCGCCAAAGCGTGCACCATTCCTGGAGGAGGATTAGATATCTTCGGATGGGGTTGAAGGTTCTGCGTGGGTGTCTGTTTGTTGAGATTAGCAGCACGTCGTCAGCATACTGTGCTATGTTGACGTGCTGTTCAGTGGGAAGGTCAGCCACATAGACGCTGTACAGCGTCGGGGATAACACAGAACCTTCGGGGACTCCGCCGTGGATAGTCCTTCGTGTAGATGTTTTTCCCGCCACTGTGACAGTGAAGAATCTATGCTTTAGGAAAGAGTGAAGAAGGTGTATGACTTGAGTGGGTAGCTCCAGTTGGATGAATTTGTACAGAAGACCCGCGTGCCAGGTCGTAGAAAAGGCCTTTTCCACGTCCAGAAATACCGCCGAGGTGAATGCCTTGTCCTGGAAACCCAGGGCTCCAGCCTCCACCACGCGCAGCAACTGCTGTGACGTAGAATGCCCAGGACGAAAGCCAAACTGGTGAGGAGGGAAAGCTTGTATGTCACCCAGAAGGGGGGACATGCGGGCTAAGAAAAGTCTCTCGAAAACCTTCGAGAGAACAGAAAGGAGACTGATGGAACGGTAGTTGGCAGGATTAACCGGGTCTTTCCCTGGCTTCAAGATGCATATCACCCGAGCCTCTCTCCAACTACGTGGAAAGTGACTCAGAGAGAGACACATATTGAAGACTTTGGTTAGAAATAACACGGCTCTCCATCCTCGAGGTTCATACGAGACATCGTGTCCTCCCACGCGCGCACTCTGTGCTCACGGAGGCGGGCACGAACCTCTCGGCACAGTCGCCGATGAAGCCCTCGATTATGAGGCGTGCGGTGTCTTTGGTATAGCCGCCTTGCTGCCCAAGAACGGCGAATGTGAAGTAGGATGTCTTGGGGAAGAACATCCGGATGAAGGGGGGCTGGAGTGATAACTGTAATGTTGCGGACCGTTCGCTTCACGACTGAGGTGAAGGACGAGACCGCAGCCTCAAGGGAGGGAATGTCGGTTATGTTGGGGTTGGGAGGAATGGAGTCATTCAGGCAGACTTTGACGCAATCCCAGTCCACATCCCGGTTTTGAACCGAGACGTCATGATTGGCAATCCGTGTATTAACCTCAGCAAGTACTGGGTTGTGATCTGAATGTAATGCGTTAAGCGAAGTGAGTGAGAGATGAAATGGAAAGCGTCTGATGATAGCGAAGTCGATATGAGATGGGCGACCCCGACCACGCGGGTAATGAGTGGGTTGCCATGGGCCCTCAACTCGAAGGTGAGGGTCCGCATCTACCATGCGGATAATGTCACTGCCTCTCCTATCCGCTCGGGGACCATGATGCCAACGCTGATGTTTGGCATTGAAGTCCCCGGCCATAATGACATTAGGATGTAAAGAAAGAATGGATTGGTAGTCATTGGCTATGAACTGTGAGCGGGGAGGATGGTAGACTGATACTACCAGGACTTCAGAACCGCCAAGGTTCACGCAGGCTGCCGTGGCTTCTAGTGTCTGGAGTTGTGGAAGCTGGACAGCTCGATGGACCACACTTCTCCTCACCAGGATCGCTGTGCCACCTCCTCGGCGACCAGCGCGATCCGTTCGGAGACAGTGATACCCCGAGAGATGGAAGGGGATCTGGGGGCGGAGATGGGTTTCCGACACCAAGATGAGGTCCAAGACATTGGATCTTGCAAAATGTAGGAGCTCGTCCCGTTGATCCGCCACTCCAGCCGCGTTCCAGAACGCGAACCTGAACGAGGTGCTTGACCTAGTTCGTGCTGCCATTCTGGGTCGGGGCGGTAAAGGAGGTCAGAAGGGCAAGCCCCTCCATGGCTGTCACCATGCGGGTTGCGGGGTCTGTCGTGGAGGTATACCGCACCAGCAGTTCACAGAGTCGCTCACCGTGGGACTGTAACAACTGATACAGCCACGTCAGCAACTCCGACCGTGGTAAGGTGGAGGGAGTTGTGCGTGAAGTTTGGGACTTCGAAGGTGAGGAGTGTCTTGGGGCTGGCCTACCTTTGGCTTTCTCGTCCCTAATCTGTCGAGCGGGCTTGGGTTCACCAGACCCGCTCCCAGCCTCGGAATCCGAGTCCGCCCTTTTGGCCGCCTCACGACCCTCCTCCTTTCTGGGAGTGGCTCTAGGTGGGGCTGGAGCTTTGTGTTGTTTATTAGGTTTGACTGTGCGTGTATGTGTATTCTTGGGGGGTTGTGTCTTGCCCCGCAATGTCGTCGAGTCACCGGCTGGTTTGCGCAGCACCTCAGCAAAGGATGGGGCACTGTTGGAGTTAGGCAATTGTTGCCGTGGTGCTATGGAAGAGGTTGCCCTCTCCGCTTCTGGCTCAGAACGGGTGTTCTGGGCTATTGGCCCTGGAGCTGGTCTCCTAGAGGCAATAACCGCCTTCCTGGTAGGGCAACCTCCATAGCACGCTATGTGCCCTCCTTTGCAGTTGGCGCAGGTTGGAACTTCCGTGATGGCACGGGGGCAGTCCTCTCTGAGGTGGGTGCCACCGCACCTCAAGCAGCGAGGATTACGGTGGCAGAAGAGGCTGGAATGATTAAATCCCAGACATCTGTAGCACTGTGGGGGCCCGCCAGAGCCTTTTTTTTCTATCATTCTTATTTCCTCTACTCTATCTTTCACCTCCCCCCAACACACAGACGGACGATTGACGTACTGACACCTGATTGGCCTTTGCATTAACAAATGTCATTGGCCAATATGGACCCAGCCAGCAGCACCACCACCACTGCCTCGTACACGGAGGTAGACTACTATCTCCTAGGTGGAGATATACGCTCTTTTATGGGTAAAGAGCTCATCACAAACCCATCGATGCCAATGAGTCAAGCATGCCATGACATGCTTCAGCTGGAGCTTCGTGCTAGGCAGAAATACCTGAACAAGGCTGATGAAAGCCTTATTAACAGCGCTAAAGTCAGCAACACCATCGCCATCTCAGACTTCCGAGTCTACGTGGCCCACCGCTCCAGAATTGAGGCTATCCTTAATCTGCTCACGAAGCACGACCACAGCAGTGCTTCCACATCATGGCAGACAGTCAAAACGAGGACTGCAAAAACAACCCAAGCTGCTCCTTCCACCACTACCACTAAAACCACCACCAGCAACAAGTTTGCGCCTCTTGAAGCGGGTCTCCCTGATGAACCCGCTTCATCACAAAAGAAGCGTAAGTGCTCCACAGACTCACATCAACCACAACCAGAGCAGATGGAAGAAGATCATCATGCTCCTACAGCTACACCAGCTGCAAACACAACGCAGCAGACAGTTCCTACTGCAAGGGCTAGTCGTCCAACGCCCATTTTCCTGCGCAATCCCGCAGATGCCAGAAAAGTACTATCATCTGGTGTGTCAGCAGAATACACCATTAAGAACCTCCGTGGCACTGTGGCTCTCTTACCTGCCACGGCCAATGATCATCACCGACTTAGGCGTCACTTAGAGGAGCAGAATATAGAAGCTGTCACCACTCTCCTCTCTGAGGACCGTCACCTACACGTGACAATCAAAGACGTGCCTTCCTTTGTTACGGAAGAAGAAGTGCGAGACCACCTTGTAGCAAAAGGCTACACTGTAGAGAGGGTCGCACAACTGACCACCAGAGGTCCCAAACCTCAACCACTTCCACACTTCCGCGTGGCACTCCAAAAGACACCAACAGTGCGTGAGATCTATAAAGAGACGCACATGTTCCACGCCACAGTGAGAGTGGAGTCATATAAGCCACCACCAAGACCACAACAGTGCACAAACTGCCAGCAGTTTACCCACAACTCAGCTGGATGTCTACTCCAACCAGTGTGTGCTTTCTGCGGTGAAGTTGGACATAAGCGTGCCAACTGTCAGAGACTCGGCATCCAGGGAGCTACTCCTCGATGCTACAACTGCGGGGACTCCCACTCCTGCAGATACGCAAAGTGCCCAGTCTGGCAAGAGGCACGAATTGAGTTGCTGGCAACAAAGGACGGGCAAATGTCCAAGTATAATGCCAAACCCAGGGTTCGTCACAGCACAGAGCTACCCAGGGAAGCCTTTAGCGGAGCACGATATCCTGGACTGCCACCGCGTACTCCAATACAGTACCCGAACTACGCAGCTGCAGTGACTAACACAGTCAGTCCAGCTCCAGTAGCAGACAAGGTGCCGGAAGAGCAACACCTGAAGCCACCGCAATCCTCTTCCTACACAGCTCCAACTGCAACATCCACACCGCCTTACATGCCCCCACGGCCAGCCTCAACCAAGACAAGACAGCCTCCGGCGCCCAGACCACCTAGGGCAGAAAACCCGGAACCGCTGCGGCCTGCTCCTACCACCAATAAATCAACGTCTCATCCTACCATTCCAGATGAGGCGTTCCTCAACACCATGGGACAGATCCCCATTAACCTGCAACCTCTGCTTGCCGCATACCTGGCTGAGGCCCTGAGAACTCGCCCCTCCAAAGTTCATCCCTATACCATCTTTGTACATGCCGTCCTCACGTTCATGATTAATAATGGCTGTTAGAGGGGGAAATACTACAGATCTTCTATCCCTCAAAGTTTGCTACTGGAACGCTAATGGACTTAGACGGAAGTTGCACGAAACCTCCAACTTCGTAGCAGAGAAAGGGGTGCATATTCTACTTGTGCAGGAAACCCATCTGTCTGCGAATATCAAAGCTCCAATACCTGGCATGACGTGCTATCGCACAGACAGAGCAGATGGTTATGGTGGCACCGCCATCTATGTGCGCCGCAACATTGCCCATCACCCATTGGTCACCCCACAGACGCCCAACCTGGAAGCTACAGGTGTACAGGTGGACACAAACAGAGGGCCTCTTCATCTTTACTCCGTTTACATCCCTCCCGGCAAACCCATAGTTGCTGGAGAACTGGACCAACTGTTCACTTCCACTGCTGCCACCCTGGCTATGGGTGACTATAACGCCAAAAGCCCAGCCTGGAATTCCAACATCAGAAACGCGCGAGGAGTAACCTTGGAGCACTACGTCAACAACAGATGCCTCGTGGTACTCTCACATTCATCTCCCACAATTCACCATGGTGATCGCAGCCCGCCGGACTGGCTAGATATAGCCTTAGCTAAAAATGTCCGATACCATCCACGGCTTTTCACCCTTCCCGAACTATCTTCTGACCACTATCCTGTCCTCTTATTATTTCAATCTCGTCCAAATTTCAAGGCAAAACGCCTATTACCAAACCCCCGGCGCACCAACTGGGAGGAGTTCAGTGAGATAATGGCAGCAAATCCACCGGCCTTCAATAGATGTGAGACCACCAATGACGCTGATGCTGTGCTCATGAAAATTTCATCCAGCATCGCGGATGCAATTACCAGGGCTACACCACCTACCCGCAACACCCATGGCACAGTCCGGAAGCTCCCTCGCCACCTGCGCGATCTAATCGCAGCGAAAAATAAGGCTCGGCGTAAAGCACAGCACTCAGGTTGTCCCCTGGATCGCAGGGAGTATAATAGATTGAGGCGTAATCTCAAACTAGAGCTTCAAAGGCATGCCAATGCAGATTGGGAACGCCGGCTCTCTACCCTGGATACAGAAGACCAGTCTCTCTGGAGAATGTCCAAAGCTCTCTTACGCCTCCCGGCACAGGACAAACCTCTTCGCCATGGTAACACCATAGCACAGTCTGCCAGAGAAAAAGTGGGACTGATGGCCACTTATCTGGAAACCACTTTCCATCCAGCTAACACCTGCAATCAGGACCACATCCAGCAAACTAACGAGGCAGTTAGGGCATACCTCTCCCGACCACATGATCACGAACAACCCCCACCTACAAACCTGACTGAACTGCAACAATGCCTATCCTCTGTCCAACCTTTCAAAGCAGCAAGCTACGACAACATTCCATACAAGGCGCTACAACAACTACCAAACTGCTGGAAGAAAGCCTTAGTCAATCTCTTCCATGATCTGCTACGACTGGCATACTTCCCGTCCATCTGGAAACATGCCAAGGTGATCACCCTCCCGAAACCAGGAAAGGATTCCTCCACCCCGGAGGGTTATCGACCTATAAGCTTGCTCCCCAGCTTGAGCAAGATCTTCGAGAAAGTCATCCAATCTCGACTTAAGGAATCATTGGAGACACTTGAGATTCTAAGACCAGAGCAGTTTGGTTTTAGGAGGCAACATTCCACAGTCCACCAACTTCTCCGCCTAGTGGATCACATCACCACTGGCTTCAACAACCGCCACTTCGTCGTAGCCCTGCTTCTCGATTTAACTCACGCCTTCGACTCTGTCTGGCATGCAGGCCTGCTCTATGGCCCTATACAATATAACATTCCTTCTTACCTTATTCACCTTATCAATACCTATCTCCATAACAGAACCTTCAGTGTCACTATTGAGGAAGTCACTTCTGACACCTTTCCAATTCACGCCGGTGTACCTCAAGGCAGTGTCCTTGGACCCGTTCTTTTCCTCATCTACATAAACACCCTGCCATCCTACCTCAGCTGCACGCTTTACCAGTTTGCGGACGACACTGCGATTGCCACCAGCTCTGTACGCCATGAACTTGCAGTGCGTAGACTACAAAAATATGCGGACCAACTAACAACCTGGTTCAACACCTGGCGGCTTAGTGTAAATCCCACAAAATCACAAGCCATCACCTTCACCAGGAGAAGGGAAGACAACGTCCCGGAACTACGCATTGCTGGCAGTTCTGTTCACTGGGCAACAAAAGTAAAATATCTTGGTGTCATTCTTGACAACAGGCTTACATGGCAACCGCACATAGAATATGTGCACAACAAGATCTCCCGTAGGATGGCCCTACTCTATCCCCTCTACCATCGCAATTCCTGCATGTCCCTTCACAATAAACTCTTGCTCTATAAGCAAGTCCTTCGTCCCGCCATTACCTATGCTATACGTCGAGCGGAAATGACTACCTGTACCGGAGATATTAAAACTAAACTCACGGATTGCTGGAATCGAGTTATAATGTGATCGTATGGAAGTTTGCACCAGAAAAGAAATACAAATTCTTTAGCAATCTGTGTTAGTGACGTAGAGCTTACGTGGTCATGTATGACCATATTTACCATGTTTGTTATTTATTATTGCATTCCTTTAAGTATTCGTGAGTTTATTATGTCTGAGTTACTGACATAACAGAGATTGTTGAATTTCCTGTAAAAGTTTTGATTTCAAATCTACCACATAGTATCTGAGATATTTGATAATTGTTCAAAGTTTACTGTAATCTCCTATAAGGAAAAAATGTATTTACTGTCGTGATTTATGACGTTACAGGTAACTACAGAAAGACATTTTATGAAAGGGATATATACCCAAGAATTAAGAGAGCAAAGAACTTATTTTGTGTAAATGTTTATCCTGATTCGCATGAAGTGGTGGAGTAAGGCTGTAACAATAAATTGTTGAAGAACGTGGAAAAACAATTTCAATAAAGTTCGGTATATTTCAAAATAAAATCAAAATATATTCAATGAAAACGTATGATTGCAGGTTAAATCTGAAAGCAGATCATTTGATAAGCTTCTCTACTCTCTTGACACTTGCCACACGAGGTTAACAATGTACGTCAGTCTTGACTAACTAGCAGATTAAATAATAAGAATTTGCAACTGGACATTCATATAAAAAGTTCCAACTAAATGGACTTAATATAATAATCAATGAACCTATGAAGCAAGATCTCGAAAAATGTGATTAAATATTAAGTTTGATAGACTTCCTTTCGTGAATATAGTTACTTATTCCTTTATTACTGTGTCCGTATTCATACTGTATATACTTTATATCTACATGGAGAAAGCAAATAAAATCTAAGCCACTAACAATGCACAAAGTAAGCGTAAACCTAAAAGCCTTATAGGCAATTATAAACGATAATCCGGGCAATAACGTGTTACGTGTGGTGCCATCTCTGGAGAGCAATACGCATTTAGTACAAAGATTGTATATTTGATAGTATTGCTTGTCAACCAAAATTCCTCTCCAAAGGACAATAGATATAACTAAAAGTGTGTCTGCTAAACAATATAGTATATTGTTAATATCGCTATAATACTCGATTAAATTGACACTATCTTCTCGAGTTTCTGTTCAACGAATACTTATTCGCTTTTCTGCTCCAAGTTACAGAAGTAGATCGATTAGACTTGTAGTTGTTGATACTCTTTGCAGGCGAATAAAGTGATAGTGAAATGTTTAAAAAGCTAGTTGCCATGATTGTCTCTTATCTTTCATGTTATTACAATGAGCAGCGGAGTGTGGCTTAAGAATTTAAAGATGTAAACTTTGAAGTAAAGACAACGAATAACTTTGAAATGATAAAAAACAAACAGATACAGCTAATATGGTTTAATAAGATATGCATTTGTTGTGCACTAATATAATATGTCAATTATACAACATTGTTTCACAGACTATTGCCAGGAAATGTATGATGTACACTTTGTGATTAATGCTAGGAGATATATTAAACTTATATTTCGATGAAATTATTAGTAATACTTTACAAAACAAAACATTTCTCCATTTGCATTCGTGTATATTTCCATTCTTTTACAATTATTAACAATGACTTTTTATTTGTTTGGAAATATCGGTTTATTACTCGTGCAGAACGTATACACGGAGACACGAATCACATGGAACTTTGTATAAAGACGCTTTTAGAGATTAAGTGGACAACCGAAACTATATCTTCGTTTAAATTTTAACATAAAATGTCAGTAGAACATTTCCAATATAATATAAGTAGAAATATACCGAACCATTGTTCTATTGAACATGCATGATCTAGTTATCGGCTCTTACTCTCATAGTCGCAAATCCTCGCTCTCGCTCTGGCACAAGTGTGTGGTGACACGTCATCCGAAGATATCAAGTATCGATTTTTATAAGATTTGACTTGAGGTGTTGTTACACTTCTACTGAATTTGCTATTCCCATTGTATGTACAAGCAAATATACATATTAGTTTAACGAAACTTCTACCTTATAGATAGACAGTACAGAGATTCCGAAATGAATACAAACAGAATAAGTAAGACAACAAAGGACTTCAGTTTATTGCTGCAAAAGGTTTTGTCGATACTAAACGAATAAGGTTGTAATTCTAGACCTGACAAAGGGAAAAAGTCCTCTGAACCAGATTTGTGTAATGTAGGGGAGACTAAGTTTGAAGCTCCTCTTTAACGTGAGATAAGTTTAGAAAGTACTTGTCCACTTTGCTCCAAAATGCCACATGTCAAATATAAAACCAAGCATTTTGAGGTTGTATTCATTATAATCGTATACAGACGTCAACAAAAGTGTTAACCTTGCTTAGTAGTAGCCTATTATGCCGTATTTCTGTAAAGTGCTCGTACATCTACTAACTTTAGAAGAATTCCATTCGCACACAAATCAACTCCTTACTTTGTTATTAGCTAAAAGAATAATGCAGTTAACTATTGTTTCAAACATGTAAAGCACAATTAAGTCCACGATGTATGAATAAACGTAGTTACAATTTCATATAATACTTTGAGAATAATTATAAATATTGTCGCTTGTGATAAAATATGACAAGTTGTGCCATCTCTAGACAGCAGGATGAGGTTAGTTTGTGTTCGCATTGCTTGTCCATCAATACGTCTCCCCTAGCGGACGATTAGTGTAACTAAAACAACGTTTCTTACCACATGTTTCTCAACGCAGTTTCTAAGAATTTTTATTGATTTCCGAGTTTAATATGTATATTTAGAGAAAGTTTCATAACACGTCAGGTTACAGATACAAGAGGGAATACAGGGGGGTGAAGTGACAGAGAAATGTTTCCATGGTATCAGGAAAACAAAATATTGGAGCTTAGAAAGGATAATAATATAGAAACTTAAAGTAAAGGATATTTGGTATACAATCACAACAGTAATGGCGAACGGATAAACAGGCCTTAGTAATATTAATTAGTGAACATCCTACGTATGTGCTCTTTATTTAATATCGTTTTGCTGATATTTTCCTGTAAAATATAGGTACGTTAAGAGGTTAAATTTATATATTTAAACAGTTGTAGAAGAGAAGATATATGTAAAGATTGTATGGAACTGAACTGCATTAGGAAGTTGTAACTTGACGTTACGTGTTAAAACAAGAGTTCAATGACATTACGTCATTGCAATTTGTTTTGTATTATAACGAAGTGTACAAACGTGTTTTGTTATTGTGTGTAATTCACTATATTGAAAGATAAAGATGGAATTATGCGACGAGTATTAAAGACGTGCTGTTTCTCTGTCTACAAATAGATGGTTCCCATTCAATAAATACTCAAGTCAAATATATTTCATAGACACAAGACAAATGCCTTTCCCTGGTGGGCGACTTTTCATGGACTTGTTAGAGATTTTTATAATTACTTTTACTAATGTAATTAGCTTATCTTTCTTGAGCAACGTATTAGATCTTTTTCCTTCTGTATGACTTTTGTGTAACGGCAAAGGTAGGACATGAACAGAATCGTACAACACAAAATTGTAGATCTCTGATATATATTATGATATAGGAAGTTGTTATTGTTTTATATGTTCTGGTTTTGCAAATCGAAATTAATATCAGAAACATGAAACAGCGAGCTATTCTTAATTTTGAGTCGCCCCAAGCCAATTTTACTAAAAGGAAAGAAATAGTTAATAACAAGAAGTAAATACAGCAATGTGAGCTTTTGTAAATAATAATTTGTACAGGAATGACTAGAAAAGGCATTTGATATGACTTTAAAATGCTTTTACGTGTAATAATGCAAAGAGCACCAAATATATTTGAAATGCATCCCCTGCAACGAGTTCTCTAAACATTTGACTGTCACTGGCCGTAAAGAAAATAAGTAAACACGGAATAGGACAATAAATGGTTTTATTATTTCCTCCAAACGTTTATCTCGATTTACACAAAGGAAACGAAAAAACTTATATAAGAATTTCTTGAAGGGTTGGAGAAGTTATGTGAATGAACTTCGTAATATTTGAAAATAAAAACCGTTGTAATATGTAATAAGAAGATTTAGTTAGTCGAATATTAGTGTATATAATAATTGTTTCTTCTTTGTTATATTCTGACAGTGATGTTGTATTTTAACAAATGATATTGTCATTATACAAACTACACACGCAGTTCTCAGAGTGACTGTGGTATCTCGTGTTGATTCTCTTTGGTCTAGTCTCGACCGTCCATAGAATTCTATATGTATCTCAGCTGGTCTGTTTGGTAGTGCCAAGCTTAGATCTACTATACAAGTACGTACATCAGTCTACCTGGCGCTGCTATTACAACTCCTTTAAAGAATTTGGCTTCATTTTTTGTTTTCTGATGTTCACTCGTGGATAATTTTTGTATAATATTTGGATGCCCTACGCGACAATAGGTATATGGCATATGAAACTCGTGATTGCAAACAAAGAGAACGCTGCTACCAACCTGACAGAAATTTATGTAATGCCTATCCTCTTTTCACACAAACACTATGCTGCATTAAAGGACTATTCCTAGTTACTATTATTGCAATTTATACAAGTATTAAAACGAAGAATTGAGAAGTGTCCAATGAAATATATTTGCAGCTTCTATGTATTTATTTTAGAACATTTCTTTTCTCGTACAAAATCATTTGTTAGTTTCTTATTCTGTTAATATACGTTATAGCTAAAGATTCTTTCCTCAGAATAAGATACAATGAAATCTAAGCTGTATCTGAGGAGCATAATTAGTATTTGTTATAAAATTTTATACATAACAGATCATCCTTGCCGAGATAAGATATTACTGGTGGTGCCATCTCTAGGCAGCAAGACAGGTCGGTACAAAGATGGTATTTCTGTTAGTGTTATTTCTAAATTAAAATTTTTGTCTTTGCGGACAATCGATATAACTAAAGTGAAGTAGCCCATGTAATATGTTTATAACAGAAACTTAGACATTAAATTCACACTGCTGATTGGACTCGCACAGTGAACTATTTTGTTAATAATGAGAACGAAGAACCAGTAACTTATTGACATTTAGGTGTAAAATGCGGTTTCTCGTTACCCATTGTGGAGATAAATAATGTTCCTTACTTTCTTTGTTATTCGTTGGAGCTCTGGGATGGTGTGCTTTTAAATAGTAATGCATTTTTTTCCATTTTTTAACCCGTAGTTATAAAATAAGAATGCAGTTTTTATTATCATCACATAATGAGCAGTTCCTAACAGGTTTGGCCAACTTTACTTAAAGAAATAGTAAATACAAAAGTTTGTATCAGTTGACGCGTAGTAGACAGAAGAATACATGAGATCTCGTAAAGTGTGAGTAAATATTGAGTTTCATAGATCTACTTTCGGGATTACAGTTATTTGTTATTCACATTGTATCTACTTTATCTGTAAACGGAGTAAACAAATAAAATCTAAGCCATAACCAATGAACAAAGTAGGACTATTCCTAAAAGAATTATAAACAATTGTAAACGATAATCCGCTCAATAAGATGTTACGGGTGGTGCCATCTCTAGACAGGATACGTAATCAGTGAATATTTAACGATAGGGCTCCTCAACCGAAATTCCTCTCCAATGGACAATAGACGTAATTAAAAGATTGTGTCCTAAAGAATATAACACTAAAGTACTTGATGAAATTAACACTGTCTTCTCAAGTTTCTCTTCAAGAAGAGCTAAATCTCTTTTCGTCTCCAAGTTGCAGAAGTAGATTGATTATACTTGTAGTTGTTGATACATGAGAGATACGGGCGAATGGAGTCGTAGTGAAATGTTTAAAGAGCGGGTTGTCATGTGTTGCCTTTTAATTATGTTATTGCAATGAACAGCTGCAGCTTCGGAATTTAAATATTTAACATTTAAACTTACTTAAACTTTAAACATTTAACTATTTAACATTTAAAATGTAAGTAAATATATTTTTTGTGGTGATGTCTGAAGTTACAGGTAACCTTAGATATACATATTTTATAAAAGGAATAAAAACAGAAGAATTTAAAGAACTTACTTTGAGTAAATGTATAACCCGTTTATACGAAGTGGAGTAAACTTGTAATAATACATTGTTGAAGAATGCGTGGCAAATATAATGTGAATAAGCTTCGGAATATTTTAAAATAAAATCATTAGAGTTAATCTCATATGGATACAGGTTAAATCTGAAAGCAGATCATTTGATAAGCTTCAAATGTTTCAAAAGCTCTCCTCACATTTGTCACACGAAGTTAACATGGTATGGCCCGCTTGAACAAGTACCAGATCAGAAAACGAGAATTTCCAACTGGATGTTCATATAAAAAGTTCCAACTAAATGAGATAAAGATTGTAATAATAGTTGAACCTATGAAACAAGATCCCGATAGGTGTGGTTAAATATTTTGTTGGATAGACTTCCTTTCTGGAATACAGTTACTTGTTCCTTTGATATTGCCTCTGTATTCACATTTTATCTACTTTTTATACACATGGAGAAAACAAATTATATCTAAGCTATAAACAATGAACAAAGTAGGGGTATACCTAAAATATTTCTAGATAATTATGAATGGTAATCAGCGTGGTTATATGTTACGTGTGGTGCCATCTCTTGACAGTAAACGCACTCAGTGGGAAGTTTGGATATTTGATGTTATTGCTGGTCAATCAAAATTTCTTTCCAATGGGCCATATACGTAACTAAAAATTGTCTCCTAAACAATATAATAAAATGTTCATAACCCTTTAATAATCGACTAAATTACACTATCTTGTCGAGTTTATGTCAAGGAAAGCTTATTCTGTTTTCTGCTCCCAGGTTAGAATGAATGCTTGCAGAAGTAGATCAATTACAATTTAAAGCGGGTTGGTATGTTGCCTATGAACCGAAATTCCTCTCCAATGGAAAACAGACATAACTACAAATTGTGTCCTAAACAATATAATATAAGTTCATAGCATTAAAATACTTGATGAAATTATCAGTATTTCCTCGAGTTTCTGTTCAGGGAAAAGTTATTTCTTTTTCTGCGCCAGTTTAAGATAATTGTTTGCAGAAGTAGTTCAATTATACTTTAAAGCGAGTTGCTATGTGTTGTCTTCTAATTTTCATGTTATTGCAATGTACAGCAGAGTGCAGCTTAGAAATGTAAAGATGGAAAGTTTAAACTAAAGACGACGAATAACTCTGAAATTGGTTGATGACATAAAATAACTAGAGATATCATGTGTTTTAGTAAGATAGACATTTATTGTGCAGTAGGACTTGTTTATATCATATGATAGCTCAATTATAAAACATTTTTTCACAGACTTTTGTCAAAAAATTTAAGTTAATCAGTTTGTTTCTCGTGTAGTAGATATATTATTTTATTGTATGCCATTTTGACGAAATTGTTGGATATAGTTGACAAAACAAAAACAATTTCACCATTTGTATTCATGTATAGTTTCATTCTTTTCCACTTATTACTACGATTTTCTATTTTTATCTATTTTGAAATATCGGTTTATTACTCGCGCTGAACGTACACACGGAGACACGTACATAATCACATAGAACTTTGTCTGAAGACGCTTTTATCGGTTAAGTGGACACCCAAAACTACATCTTCGATTAAATATTATCATAAAAATGTTGGTAGAACATTTCCTCATATAACATAAATAGAAAATATGCCGAACCATTATTTGATCGAACATGCAGGAGCTACTTATGTCAAATAATGAAGTTTAATTATTTTAATGCATTGTTTGTTATTGGAGTGAGTTTTCAAATATTTATATTATATTTATGTCGTGGCAATGCAAATAGAATCCAATGTCAAGGCCATTACATAACTACCAACTGTTAAAGGTGTTGACTCGTTCAACTCTACTTTTAAATACATAATCAATATACGCGGCCAATGAGAGTAATGTAAGAGCAGAATAGAATTGAGTAATATCTGTAAGAGATGTGCTAGTGAAGCAAACATTATATACTATATACTATAGTAGTTTGGCTTTTGTAACGTTTATTAAAGCTATAATGCATATTGTATACATATATATCTCAAAATGTTTAGAGAGTTCCTACAAACGTTTATCTCTATTAACACAAAGGAAACGTATACATTTATTTAACAAATTGTTGAAAAGTTAGAGAAGATATGTGAATGAAGTTGGTAATATTTTAAAATAAAAACGTTGTAGGTATATAATAATAAGGTTTAATTAGTTGAATATTAGTGTATTGAATAATAATTGTTTATTCTTTGTTATATTCTGACAGTGATGTTGTATTTTAACAAATGATATTGTCATTATACAAAGTACACACGCAGTTCTCAGTGTGACTGTGGTATCTCGTGTTGATTCTCTTTGGTCTAGTCTCGGCCGTACGTAGAATTCTATATGTATCTCAGCTGGTCTGTTTGGTAGTGCCAAGCTTAGATCTACTATACAAGTACGTACATCAGTCTACCTGGCGCTGTTATTACAACTCCTTTAAAGTATCTTGTCTTCATTTCTGTTTTCTGAAGATCACTCGTCGATAATTTGTGTATATTATTTCAATGACCTAAATGAGAATAAGTATTTGGGGTAGTGAAGCTCGTGATTATAGAGAATGCTTTTGACCAACGTGACAGAAATTTAGGTGATGTCTATCCTCTTTTCACACAAACACTATGCAGCGTTAAAGGACTGTACCTAGTTACTGTTGTACCATTAGTACGTAATCTGTATTCTGCATTTATACAAGTATTAAAAAATCAAATTTAAGATGTATGCATATAACAATAAAATATATTCATTCAAGCAGCTGGCGGCTGACTGACGGTCTGCACGACGTGTGACATTAGTGTACCTGTCCTACACGGACTTAACCACTTACTGACAGGAAATGTGGGGTTTTGCAGGTTGGTGGTTTAAGGTAATGTAGATGAAAAGAAGGGGGGTAGCCGTAGCTCCTCATGGTAGCCAACTCGGGTGCAACGCTATGTCAGTACCGCTGGTGTGATAATTTTCAGGAAGAGTTTAATTTAGAAAGTCTATTAAATTCAAACAGTAATAATTTTAGGTTGTAATAGGGTGTCTCCGCATGCCATGCGAGGAAGCCGGTATAGCTTGTAGCGTCTTTCGGTTGTTCTGTAGTTCCCTAGAGACCTAACCAGGGCGCTCTGATGTTGAGGCAAACTCGCGTAGAATTTTGTGGCCCGGCGCCTAATGACATCTTCCACATAGTGGAGAGATGAGGCTTCATGAAGGTATCTCACGGGAAACCTCCAGCAAACAGAATAGATGGCCCTAAGACATCTATTTTGTACACGCTGAATTTGTCGCAGATTGGATCCTGCGCCCATGCCCCAGATCTCACAAGCATAAAGCATGATTGGAAGAATTAAAGCCTGAAAAAGGCGCAACTTAAGGGGTGTCGGCATTCCTGAGCGCATCATGGGGTATAACGAAGCCGAAGCTCCGCACGCCCGATGAGCTACCTCCTGGATGTGACCCCGAAAAGTTAGGCCCTTGTCCAGCTTTACACCTACGTATTTTAGAGAATTTGTCCACTCTATCCTTCTGCCAGAATAGTTAAAGGCGGGGAGGTTGGCGGGAAGGTGACGCTTAATGAAGATTATGGCTTGGCTTTTCTCTGGGTTGATAGACAATCGCCAAAGCCTACACCAATCATGAATGAGGCTTAGGTGTCGCTGTATTGGGTTGAAGGCTCTGCGTGTGTTTCTATTTGTGTTGTATAGTAGCACGTCGTCCGCATATTGGGCTATGTTGACGTGTAGCTCCGTGGAGAGATCCGCCACATACACGCTAAAGAGTGTAGGGGATAAGACAGAGCCTTCTGGGACGCCTCCTCTGATGGGTCGTCTGGTAGATAGCTTTCCCGCCACAGTAACTGTGAAATGTCTGTGTTTGAGGAATGAGTGTAAAATGTGTATCATGTGTGCAGGAAGCCCCAGGGTGATTAGTTTATGTAGGAGGCCTGCATGCCAGGTGGTAGAGAAGGCCTTCTCGACATCCAGAGATACCGCCGCAGTGAATGGCCTTTCCTGGAAACCCAGGGCAGCGGCCTCCACCAGACGTTGCAGTTGCTGTGATGTCGAGTGCCCAGGACGAAGACCAAACTCATGGGGAGGAATACCTTGAATGTCCCCCGGTAGGGGCGACAAGCGGGCTAAAACAAGCCTCTCGAAAACTTTCGAGAGGACTGACAGGAGGCTAATGGAGCGGTAACTGGCGGGGAGAGCCAGATTTTTACCGGGCTTCAAAATGCAAATCACCCGAGCCTCCCTCCACTGCCGTGGAAAGTGGCCCGGGGCGAGACAATGTTAAAAACCCGAGTAAGAAAAAGAACGGCTTTGAATGGAAGATGGCGAAGCATGATAGGTGTCAACCCATCAGGTCCCGACGCTTTTTTGGGATTTAGACGCCGGAGTGCGCCCTGGAGCTGACTGGGTCTAATGACAGGTAGTCGTTCCGCCTCAGCAAGAAGACGTCGAAGGTACTGACGAACCTCCCGCTTGACGCGGCCAGTGAAGTCTAGGTCCTGGGGGTCATCTCGTGGCCTCATGGTCCTCTCTAGGTAGTCGGCAAACACATTTGCTTTAGCTTGGGGTTCATACACCAGGTCTTGGGTGCCTTGGATAGGGGTGTTTGGTGCTCCTCCACGATTCCGGAGTCCTTTTGCAAGCCTCCACGCCTCGCCATTCTCAAAATTCACTCGAGACATCAACTCCTCCCACGCGCGCACACGGTGCTCGCGTAGTCGAAGTCGAACCTCTCGGCGCAAGCGCGCGAGCAGAACCTGATTATGGCGAGTGCGGTGTCGCTGATAGAGTCTGCGAGCCGCCCAAGAGCGACGAATGAGAAGATGGATGTCTAGCGGGATGACGTGAGGGTGTAGAGGTGCTGGAGTGTGAACGGTGAGGTTGCGAACTGTTCTTCCTACGATGGAGGTGAAGGAGGAGATCGCCGTCTCCAAGGTCGGTATATCTGTAATGTGTGGGTTAGGAGGTATGGAGTCATTTAAGCAGACCCGTACGCAATCCCAATAGACTTCACGGTTTTGAACCGTGAATTCATGACTGACAACCCGTAAGTTGACCTCAGCCACAACTGGGTTGTGGTCGGAATGTAAGGCGCGTTGTGAATTGAGTGATAAGTGAAATGGAAAATGTTGGTGATTGCGAAGTCAATGACCGAAGGACGGCCTTGAATTCGCGGGAAATGAGTGGGTTGCCAGGGACCCTCTACTCTCAGTTGAGGATCTCCATCTATGATGCGGATGATTTCTCTGCCTCTTGCGTCTGTCCGGGGACCCGAATGCCAACGCGGGTGTTTAGCATTCAAATCCCCAGCCATAATGACGTTGGGATGTAGGGCGAGGATGGAGAGATAATCATTAGCAATGAACTGTTGGCTAGGAGGGTGATATGCAGATACTATCAGGACTTCGGAACCGCCCAGATTCACGCAGACGGCAGTGGCTTCAAGGGTTTGAAGAGCGGGAAGCTGGACAGGTTTAAAGACAACCCCCCTCCTCACAAAGATCGCCGTGCCGCCGCCGCGACGGCCCACACGGTCGACCCTGAGGCAGTGGTAGCCGGAAATGCGGAAGGACATTTCAGGTCGGAGATCTGTTTCCGATACCAATATGAGATCCAAAGCAAATGACCTCGCGAAATGCAGGAGTTCATCTTGTTGACCATTGATGCCACTCGCATTCCAGAGTGCGAATCTGAACGAGGACAGAGACCTAGTTCGACCCGCCATCCTGGCTTGCGCGGCTTACTGCGGACAACAAGGCAAGCGCCTCCATGGCAATGACCATTCGGGCTGCAGAATCCGTTGTGTCAAAGAACCTCACCACCAGTTCACAGATACGCCGGCCGTGGTTCTGCAGCAAGTGCTGCAACCATCCCAGCATCTCCGAGGCCTGTGTGGTGGGGGGAGAAACTTCTATTGAAGTGGAAGCTTTGGTGGGAGAGGGGGATGCTGAAGAGTGCCTGGGCGCCGGCCTACGATTAGCCCGTCCGTCCCTCAGCTGGCGATCGGGTTTGGGAGTACCTCGCCCGCTCGACGCCTCGGAAACAGACTCTCGCTCTCTGGCAGGGCGTCTTCCCTGTGCTCTATCAGAGGGGGTGGTATTAGGGGCTGTTTCTGTAGCCTTAGGTGGACGTGCGTGTCTTTCCCGTGATGCCGTCGGCAAATCCGCAGGCTTGCGCACCACCTCCGCAAAGGTAGGCACACCACGTGCTTTCTGAGTTGTACCAGAAGCAGCAGGCTGCACTGGTACGGTGGGGGCAGTTTTCTGCCTAGCCGATGGTGCTGGCGCCTTCCTAGAGGCTATCACAGCCTTCCTAGTCGGGCAGCCCCCGTAGCACGCAATGTGATCACCCTTGCAGTTAGCGCAGGTGGGCACCTCAGTGATGGCACGCGGACAGATATCTTTGGAATGGGTGCCACCGCACCGTAAGCAGCGTGAGTTACGGTGGCAGAAGTTGCTGGAGCGGTTAAACCCCAGGCATCTGTAACATTGAGGGGGGCCGCCAGGGCCCTTTGCTGGTTCCATCTGAACCCGGAGGTAGCAGATGGTTGTGACTCCGTCCAACTTAATTTCCGGGTCACTGGTTCGCTCCACCACTAAATAAATAAATAAATAAATAAATAAAATCTGAATATTCTACCCCGGCACCTAGACAACTATACCGGGGCATATATCCAAATTTTCTCTTTATTTTTCCATAAAATCCTTACAAATGTTATAATTATACAAATCTCTCAGAAAGCTACTCTACAAAAATAAAATGAAATAAAATAACAGAAATAAACACAAAAAAGCAAAAAACAAAAGAAAACAACTATAAAAATTACAAAATCCTTATTTCCTAAATCTATATCTAAATCTACTAATTCTGTAGTCCACCATGGCCTCTGCCATCACTCTCTCCCTCCGCCGACCATGCAGTCAACTCCATTGTTAGATTATTCAATAATTCTTCCCGTCTTATCCTATTTTGTATTCTAGAACTCCTTCTTGGATCTTGTACTATTCTTCGCCCATTATCAACTCTTTCTCCTTTGAATATTTTTACCTCCCATGCTTTCTTACTTACAAAGTTAGTCAATACTTGTAATTTATTTACCAATTGTTGATCTCGAATTATGTCATATACGATATATCCTGTTAGCGCATGCCTCTCTTCTTGTTGGTGAATTGCATATCTTCCACATTCAAATACTACATGTTCAGGATTATCTTGTTTGTTACATAATTCACATATATCATTTTCAGTTTTATTGATTTTCTTCCAATAGGTCTTATAAGGTCCGTGTCCTGTTATATAATGTATAAATCCCTTTGTTGGTTGAATAAAATTCAATTTTAGTCTCTCTTTGACGTTCTGAAAAATTTCGAACACTCTTCTACCTTCTAGACTTTCTGTCCATTCTTTTTGCCATTTATCTTTTAAACTATTTTTAATCACCCAAGATTTGTTTGTTCTGACTCCAGTTATATTATAAACTTTTTCTAAGTTTCCTTTTTTCGCCCAAAATTTTGCGCCCTTCAATCTTATTAATAAATCAATCGGCCAAATGGCCGTTGTTCCTAGCAATGCCATACAGCTCCTGTCAGACGTAATAATACTTTTCTTTGCGTTCTTCTCAACAATCTTCTTATTTGCACATCATCCATCCTTTCTGCCCAAACTGCTGCCGCATACGTCATAATTGAAGCAAAAATGGTGTTATGATATATCTGTATGTTACGCAATGGAAGTACAAAATTTAAATTGGTTATTCTTGCTAGCTTTAGCATTATTTTCTCTGTTTTCTGCCTAATATACTCCGTGTGTTTTCTGAAATGAAATTTTTCATCTATCATGATACCCAAATATCTCATCTCTTTTTCCCGTTTAATGTTCTGATTATTTATCTTCACTGTAGGATCCCGCTTTAAATTTCCCTTAAAAAGCACATAATTTGACTTGTTTGGTGCAATTTTTAGTTTTGTTCTGAAACACCAATTTGATAATGTATTTGTAACTTCTCTTGCTTTATTTTCTAGCTCTAGTCTGCTCTGACCATCCATCATTATGACTATGTCATCAGCATACGCTATTACATCCAAAACCTTATGATCTCTTTCCAGTAGTTCTAATAAATCTTCTGATAAAATATCCCAAAAAAGGGGCCCCAAGATAGAACCCTGAGGGCAACCCTTGGTTATCTTCTTCCTAGTTTCAAAATTTGATCCACCAATGAATACTTCTCTATTGGAACAATAATCCTTTAATAAATTATAAATAGTACTTGAATATTTCTTGTCTTTTAAAATGCCGAAAAAATACGGCCACCATAAATTATCAAAAGCGCCCGATATGTCCACAAATAATCCAATTACATAATTCTTTTGGCTTTTTGACACTGTTTCTTGAATTTTTAATATTGCATCCTCAGTTGAATATCCCTTTCTGAAACCAAATTGTTTATTATTCATACCCAGCATCAACCTATTTTCCATTATTCTTTTATATATTAACTGTTCAAAGATCTTGCCAATAGCATTTAATAAGCATACTGGTCTGAAAGATTTTGGTTGCGTTCTGTCCTTATCTGCTCCTTTGCACAAAATTACAACCTTTGCCTCCTTCCACAAGTTTGGAAATCTCCCTCTTGCCAAACAATCATTAAACAAGAAACACAAAAACAAGACAATTTCTTCTCGTAGATTATACAAGACTTCATTTATAATACCATCTGGACCAGGTGCCTTCTTCTTTTTTAACTTCTGCAGAATTAATTTTATTTCTGTAATATCAAAGGGATAAACAGGATTTCCTGTATACTGCAACATCATCTGGTTTCTTTTTTCAACATGAATATCATCATCTTCTTCCTCTTTATCATCTGGCAATAACGTATGTAATAACAATTCCACCGATTCTTTCCCACTTTCTGTCATCTCTCCATTACCCTTATCTAATGTGGTTAAGATTTCTGGCTTCTTAATTTTATCCATAATAATTTTATACGGTTGTCCCCAGACATCTTGTTTTAAATTATTTTCAACGAACTGTTCCCAATGTTGTTTTCTGGTGTCTTCTAATAATTGTTTATACTTTTGTTTGGCCTCCCTATAATTCTTTAAGTTATGTATGTTTGATTTTTGATATATTCTTCTTAATTTCCTTGCTAACGATCTCAGCTTCTGCAATCTATCTGTCCATTTTATTTTATCCTTATTATTAGAAATTGTTACCTTTGGAACGGATTTTGATACTGCTACTTTTATTGCTTGTGTTAAATTTATTGCATCCAAATCCACTGATATTCCCGTATACTGTAAATTTAAATCCTTAAAAACTTGCTTCATCTTATCCCAATTTGCTCTTTTATAATTATAACGTAATTCTATTTCATGTTCTTCTTGAATTACTTCCCCATTCAATATATAATCAAAATAAATCAAATTATGATCACTTGTGGTCTGACCCTGTGTGACCCACCAATTTCTAATCTTCTTCTCCGCTGTTGCTGACGCTAAAGTAATATCTATATTTTCTTCAGCACCTGCTCTATTTTGAAAAGTTGGTGGATTACCATCTTTATTTATTACATATAAATTTAATTCCGACATATGTTCTTCCAGTTTCTCCCCTCTTTCATCTGGTCTTTTACTGAACCACCAAGTTGATTTTGCATTACAATCACATACATGCATGATTTCTTTATTTCTGAATTTATTATGAATATTTTGTAATTTATATAGAAGGGGTTCAATATCCGAACTATATTGAAAATAATAATTTGCCAATATAAAACTTCCATACTTTGTTATAACTTCAATGCAATTAACATGCGTATCCAGAAATTGCGCTATGTTTACTATTTGCAAATCTTGCTTGAAAATTACTATTGCTGCCATTGCCTTTTCCTGAGATAAGATTTGTCGGGATCTTAACGGCATGTATGGAATTTTGGAATTTACCACATACGGTTCTTGAATACAAATAATATCTAATTTTAATTCTTCTGCAATTTTTCTTATTTCCGCCATAACCAATTTACTTCTTTGCCCATTTATCTGTGCAATTCTTAAGCTTTCCTCCATGAGTTACTTCCTAAATTTAATCCACCAAATACATCTCTTCTTACTTTTGCGAAATTCTCTCTATTTTCATTTACTTCCTTTGCCATATTATGATTGAAACTTCTTATATTGTCCTTAAATTTATTTACTTGGGCTATTTTATATTTATTTTGTTTAGAAGTTATAGATTTATTTGTGTTTACAGCTGATAAACCTGTTGCTATAATATTTTCCGATTTATTAGATTTATTTGGAATTTTTTGTGCATTGGTCTTATAAAACGTTGTTTCTGGCTTAAAGCTAGGATTAAAATTGGCAGTTTTTACTACATTATCCTTTACGACATCTTTTTTAACAATCTCCGATCTATTTAATCCTGAATGTCTAATTTGTGCATAACAATGTGGCCAGCTTGCTGCTGAATCAATTACAACTCGACCATAACATAGAACAAGATCATTATATAATTCTTCTAGATCTAATACCTCTCCCCTTCTCTCAGAAACAATATTTGACAACAACATTAATTCTTCTAGATCTGTTGGTAGATTTTTTGTTCTTGAATCCATCCTTTCAACTGCATTTGGAACTGGAATCATAATTTTATCGCCATTTCCATGAGCTCTTCTTGTAATATATCTTAATGCCGCAATTAGTGTCTTGGGTTCTTCTAATCTACTTAACTTCAACGTTTTTTCAAAATCATTGTAAATTTCCTTAATATTAAACTCTTCGGTCTTTTCTTTCGTATCCTTTTGATATATTAACGACCATTCTCCCTGTTCTCTATCCTTCTCAAACACAAACTCAACTTCTTCAACTTCGTCTACAACTTGAACATTCTCCTTTCTTTCCTCTTCTTCGCCTACTTTTTCATATATTATTTCATCATAATTTATTTCAACATTCCTTCTTGTATTCCTCTTCTTATTCTTCTTTATTGGTAAGTTAATATTTTCTTCACTGTTGACCATAATCAATTCGGGAAACAAATCTTTCTAACATCATATTATAAGTTGAACAATTCCCCTTGCCTCCGCAAATCTTGCCTCTCCTCTTGCAAGGAATACAACATTCTTCTCTTTTCTCACATTCATTCCTCAGATGTCCAATTTCTCCACATTTTCCACACACTTTATTATTTTCCCTACAGGATTTCTTGACATGACCATAATTATAGCAATTCAAACATTTCGGTACAGAGATGAAATTCTTTACTGCTACCGCTTGAAAACCTGCATATATTCTTCTCCACCACTACAAGGAATTGTGGGAGGGGGGATTTAGTTCCTTGGCGATCTGGAGCTGGCCTTGTCAGCTGCTTTATCACTCTGGGGGTGATAACCTGGCTGACGAGATCTGTCCTGATGTCCTCTACTGAGGTATCCACCGGCAACCCGCGGATAACCCGGCGTACATCACGGGCTTTCTCTAGCCCAAATGTGAAGTGGGAAATCTCTCTTTTCTTCAGGTGCTGCAATAACAGGCTGTAATCTTCCACCGCTTTAGCCTAGAAGATGTAGCGGCTTTTGTTCCTCTGCACTGTGCACATCTGCGCCAGGGTCGGCATGACTTCTTTTAGGAAGCCAACAGCCCCGGGGTAGTCATCCACAATTATCGGAGGACCGTGTTTCCGTTGACCCCCACCATTCTGGCCTCTACCAGCAGTGGCAGGGGTTCGACGGCTGAACCGGCCAGAGGGCACGCCCTCTGCAGCCAGTCTCTCAGCGCGATTGGCCTTCCGTGACTTAACTTCACAAAACTCCCCCTCCTGCTCGCCATCCTTGGATATGTCCGACGAGCTGCGCTCTGAGGCATCCTCGTATGTCGAGCAGTAGCTGGAGTACGTAGTGGTCCTACCACTACGGCAAGAAAAGGAGGTTTGAACACTGGCACACTCTGCCTCGGAGTCAGACCCCGAGTTTTCAACTAGACGATGAATTGGCTCGCGTGAGTCGCCCTGGTTGGTAGTTTCAAGGAGTACTACCTTGCCTTCTCCGCCGCGGCGTTGTTGGCGAGGTTTCCTCTTCCTGGTGGCACCAGTAGAGGTGCTGGTTAAGGCCGTTGCGGCCGAGTTGGCTAGCCCGTCGGGAGCAGAGCTAGTGGATGGGATAGGTTCCATCACTAATGGGATTGCTGACTAGGGTCAGACAGGTACTAAAAGCACTGCACCAGAGGTGCAGTGCAACAAACACACACACGTGAGCCCTCACCTGGTGGTAGCAGGGGCTGAGAAGCGTGCCACTAATAGGACAGGACACCTGGATTCCCAGAATGCGCCTTACCCGATACTACGTATCGGATGGCTTTGGCCGTTAGTGGCAACCCGCTACCTTATGCTGGCTTCCCGTTCTTGAAGAGCAGGCGCTGGTGGGCAAGCTGGCTGTTGGTTGTCCCTTAGATGAAGGCAGTTGTTTTCTCCGAGGTTCTCTCGAAGCAGATCCAAGATGCAATTGCCGGAAACTCTCGGACTACTGACACCGGGGAAGGAGCTCACCATGAGGAAGAAGAACGCCGGAAAGAAGAAGGGAACCGCCGAGCAGAAGCAACCCAGCCGGGGAGCTAAGAAGCAGCAACCGCAGCCCTCTTCTGCCAGCACTTCCCCTGCTAGCTCTCGGGCGCAGTCTCCCACTGCTCGCCCAGTTCAGGCAGCAGAGAGGGGGCAGCCCGCTGAGCCCAGGGGCAAGTTCTGGGCTAGCGCCGAGCCAGCCCCAGCCGCCACCCGACAGCCCAGCCCGCAGCAGCCACGTCCTGCAAACGAAGCCACTTGGCCCGTCCTGACAGACCCGTCAGAGCACGCAGCAGCTGCCGCTCCTGTGGTAGCAGCTCAGCCCAGCGAGCTCTCTCCACGCACCGCTGCACCATGCTCACCTATGCGGGCCACATACGCCGAAGCCCTCAACACTCCTCCAGCCGCCGAGCCAGTCCGACTCCCACCCAGGGAGCCCACCGCAGCCTCCGCAGTCACCACATGCACGGCAGTCATCCGTGGGGCGCCACGGGACCTGCCCACACACTTCATCCTCGCCGCCGCACAACTATGCTGGCCTTCCACGCTCAGGGCCACTAGGATCTTCACCCGCCATGGACCTTCTAACCTGGTCCGTCTCCAGTTCGCCGACGCCGCCGACCTCGAAGCTGCCTTGAGGACGGGCCTGCCCTTATTAGGGCGGTGTCTCAAAATTGAGGCAAGCAGAGCGCAAAGATACACTCCGTGTCGCCGTTGCTGTGGCTACGGCCACGTCGCCACCTCCTGCGCTGCACCTCCCAGGTGCCACTACTGCGGAGCGCCGGGCTTGACATCGCAGTGCACCAGTCACGACCTCCGTTACCGACGCCGGTACTGCGCCACCTGCGATGGCTTAGGCCACTTCACAGGCCAGGCGCACTGCCCTCTCTACCCTCGCCGACTCACCACACAGATGCCTCCAGTGACACAACAAACACCTGCACCACCAACTGCTGCCGCACCCGGCGAGGACTTGAGGACCATTCTACAGGGTCTTCAAGAAGAGGTGCAGAACATCAGCAGGCGCCTCACTTCGCTTGAGACCTCGACCGCCGCATCCGCCCTCACCGATTGCCTGCAAAGCCTGCACACCGAGGTCAGCAACATTACACCAACACTTGCAACGCTTCAAGACACCATCACGACTGCCCTTGCCAAGAACCACCGCGACTCACAGAAACATCTTGCAGCAATAGTTCCCAATCTCACAGCAATAGAAGGCTCCTTTAAGCAGACCATTGAATCACTACACACTACACAGGACGGAATTAACACCATCGGCACAAGACTTGACCATCACCTACAACTTACCGCCGCCTGCGACAACAAAATGCATCGCGTGGAAGAATACCACAAGATGCTCGACGAATCTCTTGACCTGATATTCACTGAACTCCAAACCCGACCAAATGACTCCGCAACTCGACATAATACCGGTACCGGAACGCCCTCACGGCCCGGACCCTCCAGAAAATACCGTTAAACACCTCCGCCACGGAATTCCCAGTTTGGCTTCCAGGGCGCAAGCCATGCCTGCCATCCTGGCCTCGTACTTTACGCCAAGCAGCATGATAGATGCTGCTACACAACCTACGACAATTACCAGAGTGCTTTATTGCGGTATCTGCCCAACCATACCTGAACTCTCCCTCACCTAACCCCGCTTCCATATGAGAAGCGATGCTCCTTGTTATTTGTTTTAATAAAGCTTATTAAAAAAAAAAAAAAAAAAAAAAAAAAAAAAAAAAAACTGCCCGAAGGTCGTTTCCGCTGTGGCAATGTGCTGGCTGGAGAAGTTCTAGTCTGCACGTCCGCTCTGTTCGGTTCCTAGAACTCAGTCCCAGACCAGTCCAGACGAGAGACGAGACCGATATTGTGATTTTGTAACCAAGAAAGTATACATCTTCTTAAAGAACTTGACGTTGGTGATTTATCTACTTGTGTATTAAGGTAGGAGTCATTATCTAATGCTAGCATCGAGGTAAATTAGGAATTAACATTATTATTACACATTAAACATAATTTCAGTATACATTTTTTTATCAACACTTAATAGGCGTATGTTTGTGATAACTCATTACAGTAACTGTACTCGGGAAGGGGGTAGTTTCACTGAGTATAGGAGTGGGAAAGAGGCAGACGAGAAAGAAAGTTGGATCTGAACTTGCTGAAGATGAAAGTCAGTGTTCTGGAAACATTGCCGGACTACACATGAAATTACTATTTTACATATTTACAGGACACGTTCTGTTAACTGTTTATTAACCGTCAAGAGACGAACATTGGTTGACAACTAAATTGAGATATCATTCTGTTACTACCGCATCTTGCTGTTCACAGATGTCTCCACCTGTAATATCTTACCGCGGTGAAGAAAACTTGCAATTATTTACAAAATTTTAAAATGAGCTGTAATTGAACTGTTGCATATACCTTAGGTTTATTTGATTTTAACGTCACGAAAACAAAAATTAATTAGAATTTAGTTTGATAGAAGTGTGACCCAAGAAACAATTATGTATGGGAATGCAAGTTTTCTAAGTTAAGTATATAATCTACAATTTTTGCAGTTTTTCGCTATGAGATAGTTCTAATCCAACACTAAAACAACTCCTACAAAATCCAACTTCATTTTGTGAAGATTTGTTTGCTCTATAATTATTGCAGTATATCATGAACATATCTGAACAAACTCGTCGTGTATGTGATAAGTTGAAGTAAACATCTATGTACTGCGAATTTGTCCCGTTACGTTTGCTCCCTTTTCCATGTATGTTCTCAAACATGCTGAAATATTAAGCGAACTTCTCTGTCAGAATATGTATCACTGTACATCTCAGCATCTGTATGATACTTGCTAGATAGAGACAGACTTCCACTTGTGTCGCCCCCTTACCGTGGAACTGCCGTAGTATAACCGTATTGGCTTAACCCATGTTCGTTCTTATTTTGTAGCTACTCAAATATGAATTCAAATATTATGACACGCCAGTTATGCTGTTGTGATGGAGATTTCATAACAAAAATGGAAGAGTAAAGTTGTCAGCATAATTTGCTCTGGACAATATGATATATTTAACAATATTGCATTAGCACCACAAACGATACGCAGAAATATATATAAAATTGCAGAAATAAACGAATAAAAACTGCTAAAAAAGGTCCTTGAATTTATAGCGTTTTCTCTCGGTTTGGATGAAAGCAGTGACAACGTTGAAACACTACGCAATTGGTAATTTACATTCGTGAAGCTTCTAACAAACTCTCGATACAAGAATATATACTTGCAGTCATTTCTCTTAGGGAACATACCACAGGGTCAGAATTATTTCAAGCATTTAAGAAATGTGTAGAAGAAAGAAAACTAAATCGAAGGTATCTTGTATCCATAGTAACAGATGCGACACGAAATATGACTGGTGAAAATATAGGACTAATTGGGAGAGTGAAACGTTATATAAGTTAAATGGAATAAACAATAACACCTTTATTTCATTGTATATTACATCAGGAAGCATTATGTGCAAAATATTAGTTATGAAACATGTAATTGACATAGTTACTACAGACTATAAATAAAATCAAACTCCTTGATACATCTAAAATTTCGCAAACTACTGGAAGACTTAGGGCGTTCTTATGAAGACCTTTGATACTACACATAATTTGATTGAACGAAGGTACATGCCTTTCCCTGTTCGACATTACGTCATGTGCACCTCGGGTTGCGCACTGTGACGTCATACTTCTCGCTCATTGAGTACATGCTTGCTGATAGGCAGATTATTTAACCGACATACAGAAGCAAGCACATCCACGTGAAAAGATTTGCAAAATACATACCACGTGCATTATAAAGACACGGTCTTTTAGTTCTTAATTAACCGCCAGGAGAGCAAAATTAACTGTCAAACATTGTGAGATAGTAATTCTTCTACCGCGTCTTACTGTCCACAGATGGCTCCACATGTAATATGCTACTACTGTGAAAAAAATTTATAATTGTTTACAAATTTTTGATATGAACTCTATTTATACTCCTTGCATATACTTTAGCTTTGTTTGCTTTTAACTGTGTGAAGGTACACAGTATTTAGAATGTAATATCGAGCTTCCGTTGCCCATAGCTGCTGCGCTGACTTGATGAACTCCTTGGAGGCGATGGGGGCGTCTCTGATTTTACCTTGATCAAGTTGATAAATAGATACTTTGGCCGCGCCGTGGTTGAGTTGTTACACCACTCGTCTCTCACCATGGTGGCCCTGGTTCAATCCGCTGCGACCGCAAAGTGATATTTGTGGTGGACAACACAGTGCTGGGGCGAGTTTTCTCCGGCTTCTCCGTTTTTCTTCCACCATCTCATTACACTAGTACTCCAACTCATGTATCACCAGAGTCTCACCGCCTTGGTACCGTATGTAGCAAAAGCGGACGTTAAAGACTACACATTTCATTTTAGGTTCTCTTCTAAAGCGGAGCTTCGAGGAAGGAAAAGGCGTTCCTTTGCAAAAGGTGTGTAGCCCTGTGATGGTAAACACTAGCAATATATGGAGCATCGACTACCAGTTGCACTAAAAATTATACTAATTTTCAAAATACTTACACATAGGGACTTTTCCATTGAAAAGTTCCTGCACGGCAGTGAATGTAAATGTCCAGTTTAGTATTTAACCGAGACACACAGACGCACACAGTTTGATGAATATAAAGCATGTACGTCATAAAGACACGCTTTTTACTTCTTAATTAACCGCCAGTTTGACACACCAATTGAAAGATGGTAATGAAAATACCTCGTCTTGCCGTCACCAGAAGGCTCCAGCTGTAGTATGAAACCGCGGTAAATGAAATCTGTAATTACTTAGAAAGTTTTAAAAAGAACTGTATGTGTAATGTCTGTATGTACATTGGGTTTATTCGCGTTTCACAGGATGAAAGTAAACAGTAATTAGAATGTATTTTGACATAAATTTGACCTAAGAAGTTATTCTGTGTGAGAATGGAAGTAATCTGAATTAAATATATAAACCACAAACTTTTTAACTGTTTTCATGGTATTCCACGAATTAAAGAACCTTTTCAAACGCTTATGTTGTGCAATTTTTGTCTCCTAAGAGCTTCTGTTCTGCAGCTGTATTCATTGTATGATTTCAATTAATTTGCAGTTGACTTATAAATATTTTTTCTGTACAGTTATGGTACCTTGAGGTTTGCAACAATTTTCTATCACAAGAGTTTGGAATAACATCACGCTTCCGTTGCCCGTAGCTGCTATTAGCCACGCAATGCTTCCAGCAGACCATCAGAAGAGAGGAATCGTCTAGGTTTACCTGGACGGAGTGTTTGCTTCCCAGCACCTAGCTGCTTAGTGCCAAGGCAACTAGAGTACTCAGGTAGGCCATTCCGGAGAGTCGCGCTGCCATTGGTTAATGCGCATGACGTCACTGAGAATACAGTTCAACCGCGAGAGTTAAACACTAGCCCCTGTGTATGTGTTATTAACCTCAGCTACGTGCAAAATCGAAAGAAATAAACACCCACTTGTGTATTATAAGTTAGTTAGTTACTAACACTCCCCACATGGCAACCTTGGCCTTCGGGGTAAACTCACCCCACCAAGTGATGACCGGACCCATTTCTCAGGTGGAGGCACCCAGAGGGCGGTGTCCCTTGTGTATTATAATGAAGGTTCCTTCTAGCAGTTAGTATTAAGAGTTTAAAACATGTTATTATTCATATGTTCTTACTCACTGTAGCTCAAGAAAATGACGAAACAATCCATTGAAAATTTTTCTTTGCTGCAAGTTTCCTGATCATTTCTGCCTTCGCTCTTTTGTTTAAGTAGCTAATTCTAATGAAGGTTCTTGTCCTCACATAAAGAGAGATCACTTTGTGATGAATTTCGGGAAACTTGGAACTTATAAACCTTGCTGTGCCGTTTCAAAGCACTGTTTTCTATCCTCAGGGCTTGCATCTGAGTCTTTAGTCTAATTATTTCATCTTCAGCAACAACAGAGTGGTCTGGAGCTACCTCTGTGCTGGTCGACTGGTTAAATTTGTTTTTTTTTTGCGAGATAAAGATGCTATAGTAGACAGCGCTCTCTTTCGCACAATCCTAACTTCGCACCGGCGATCTCTTGCCGATATTGTCTATTAATGAAAACATTATTATTATTGTTATTATTATTATTATTATTATTATTATTATTATTATTATTATTATTATTATTATTATTATTATTATTATTATTATTATTATTATTATTATTATTATTATTATTATTATTATTATTATTATTATTATTATTATTATTATTATTATTATTATTATTATTATTATTATTATTATTATTATTATTATTATTATTATTATTATTATTATTATTATTATTATTATTATTATTATTATTATTATTATTATTATTATTATTATTATTATTATTATTATTATTATTATTATTATTATTATTATTATTATTATTATTATTATTATTATTATTATTATTATTATTATTATTATTATTATTATTATTATTATTATTATTATTATTATTATTATTATTATTATTATTATTATTATTATTATTATTATTATTATTATTATTATTATTATTATTATTATTATTATTATTATTATTATTATTATTATTATTATTATTATTATTATTATTATTATTATTATTATTATTATTATTATTATTATTATTATTATTATTATTATTATTATTATTATTATTATTATTATTATTATTATTATTATTATTATTATTATTATTATTGTTCCACCTATCAAACTTTTCTTATACAAAAAGAGCGATTAAACTCAGTGTACACATAGAAACAAATACATAAATAGAATGTGTATCTGGTAAATTAGTCTTGCTGGAACTAGCTACTGCCGCCTAAAATGCATCCCCATGCCAATTAGGAATTTTCTGTGACGGTACAGCGTCGCCCTTTAATTTTCTTTTCAGCGGCAACCCTAGTACCTCGTTTTTTAAATCCCGTTCAGGAAGCGATCGGAACAAAGCCTTGCATTATTCACATTAACCGGATCAGCCTTTTTACAGCGTAAAACCCATTTACGCTGTAGGTCTCGATCTTTAGGCAAACAATGGAAAATCATCCGTAGCAACGGATTTTTGCATTCAGCAACAGCGCAATGGTTTTTGCTTTTACTCATAATGTTTCGACAAAAGACACAGCCAATGATTAAAATTTCTCATAACAACTGCATCTCGTTTATTTCATCAGAAGGATTGTGGAATTTGCATGCATCAGCGCCTTATCTTATTTTAGAATGTGCAATCATAATATTGCATTACGCACATTCACGTGTAAGCGCTCTTGCGTTGTATTCTCAGTGACGTCACGCCCCTCAGTCAGCAGTGACAGTGTTTTGCGCGGGAAGGCGGGAATGGCCTACCTCGTCTTGCCGTCCACAGATGGCTCCAGCTGTAATATGCAACCGCGGTAAATAAAATCTGTAATTATTTAGAAAGTTTTAAAAAGAACTGTATTTGTAGTGTCTGTATGTGCATTGGGTTTATTCGCGTTTCACAGAATGAAAGTAAACAGTAATTAGAATATATTTTGACATAAATTTGACCTAAGAAGTTATTCTGTATGAGAATGGAAGTCTTCTAAATTAAATATATAAACCACAAACTTTTTAACTAGCATATGACACATAAAAATCTTGAAATACACCACAATCCTCTAATCTCACGACTCGGAAACTACACTACAGAAATAAACACACACGCACGACCATTATCACTGTTCGAAAGAAGACTCACACATGACGACGAAGACGACGTTCAGAACTTCCTGAACAACCTATTAAGGGACAACTGACACAGACAGTTAGGCTGACACCCCTACTTTCCCTTCATTAATCTTTTTCTTACTGACTCTTTTCAGAACACTGCCCGCACAGAGCCCTCCAAGCCCTTGACAACAGTCAAGGCGGTCCGGGAGTTAGAGGGTCTCCCACCAGTGTCCTACAGGCGCAGAGACAGCGGGCGACTGCAGATGGAGTAGGACACACCGACGACAACGCATGGACTAAGGAAATAACGAACGGCAACGCCGGAACTAAGGACGACTGAACACATAGTTCGAATTGCATGCCACGTACTAACTATTGACAAACCCAGAAAGACTGGGGCCATAAGTAGAACTAATAACCACACCAATCCCTGACTAACAGGTCACCAAGGCCTGAGCTCTCTTATTACAATACACAGGCTTACGAAGAACACATATATAGTAGATAAGCTACACGTAACACTGACCAACAGGCCTACCCGGCCTCAGCCAAATGTATATGATTAAAGTAAAGCAAAAATTACACTTGGTGGTGCCCAGGTTTCATGGTCACCACCAAGAAGCAACATAGACGCGCTCGCATGCATCGCATGCCAGCTTAATAGATACCACATACTAACCGGGGTGCTATGCGGGACCCGACTAAGCATGTTAATAAATGCACGCAAAATAATATAAGTCACGTAACTAACACGTGGAGGGGTTTTTTAGTGAGTATACCTGGCCCCCTCAGGGCACAGGGACCCTCACACTGTCGGCCATCGCACGTGGGCCGTCGCCTGTAACTGGGTTTTTCCCCCCCACGGTAAAAAAAAAAAAAAAAAAAAAACGACGCCCAGGACATCAACACACGCACACCGCCACAACCGGACACTTGATGGCCTCATTGACCTCCTCCCGTTAACTACCGGAGATTATGCCCCCCCCCCAATATATACAATTTACAATTAATAAAGATTACTTCCACCCCGACTATCATTCCTCACTTTCGCCTTCACTCCCCAGGCGTCGCTCAGGGCCTTCTGGTCATGTTCGGCCCCTTGGATCTATCCTTCACCTGCTCGCCGTAATAGACGGCCAGCTCTGCACTTTCACCTAGAATAATGGGAGTGCTCAGTGCGGGATCCCGAAAAGCCACTACAATGTCTTCCTCACTTCTCACCGTCTATCTTAGTAGTTAGTAGAAAAAAAAATGTTTTCATGGTATTCCACGAATTAAAAAAAAACTTTTTAAACACTTATGTTGTGCAATTTTTGTCTCCCAAGAGCGTCTTTTCTGCAGCTGTATTCATTATATGATTTGAATTAATTTGAAGTTGACTTAAAATATTTTTGCTATGCAGATATGGTACCTTGAGGTTTGCAACAAGTTTCTATCACAAGAGTTTGGAATAATATCACGCTTCCCTCGCCCGTAGCTGCTATTGGCCTCCCAATGCTTCCAGCAGACCAACAGAAGAGATGAGTCGTCCAGGTTTACCTGGCCCGAGTGTTTGCTTCCCAGCACCTAACCGATTAGTGCGGCTTTATCTGGGCAGTATAATGGATTTGTCGTGTGTCTCAGGCGATTGTCTTGTGCAGTGTTATGTCTAGCATTATATTGGCGCTATTGCCCCGTGAGAGGTGTGCGCCCAAAGCTGCCTGCGCTCTTCCGCCTGCCTGTGAGGCATCTGAGCACAGTCCGCTTGACAGAATAGAGGGAAGGAACTAATGTTCAGGTATGGGACCTACCAAGCCCAGGCATGGAGTCAGAGGAAAGTGGCCCTGTTTAGTTGTGGTTACCCAAAGCACCTTTGGGCAACCGGTATCTCGGCCGGCGGCGAGGACCCCTTGTGTCGTGACGGACAAGGGTGTTCACGAGGTTATTAGGATGGGAGTCTAGCTTACAGTAGATGGTGCCGGATCACTCCCGCACAACGTCCACAATGTGCGGGACTCCGGAATAGGTGCTTCTTGAATATTTAAGTGAAAGCTTTGATGCGAGTCTCCTACCTGTTTTCCCTGATCTTCAATAACAGTGATATCTCTCTGTAATAACTTCACTCCCTCAAGAGTCACTGGATTGTTTATTTCACGTGTCCCTATTTAGGGAAGCCGTACAGTTAGTCGCCAACAAGTTAAATACTCTAGTTCTAGAAAGGTGTTTCACTTACACACAACTTAACAGAGTTAAACAATTTTGCCTTTCATCATACTTTATTTCTTCTACGTTTGACACATCTTCGTCTGCTGAATCATTGCCATCATCATTATTTCCATCTCATTGTCTTCAGTTATAATTCTTTCAATATTTTCTTCCTTTAATGCATTCTTTTCTAATAGTGATCATTTATTTCATCCACATTATGACATACTTTTTCCCATTTCATTTCTCCAATTTGCTCACTATTTGTCCAATTTGCCGGTACTATATTTTAGCTTTCATTTTAAAACTTACATTTCTGGAAGCGTTCTTTTGTTTGGCATCTGTCCATATTAGTTCTATAGCATTCAGATGCGGATATTACGGAGGAAGTCTTATGGTTTCATGGCAATACTTGGTCTATCAAAGTGTCTTTCTGAGTCGGTTTGTTAGCTGGTAATAAATCATACAATTTTCTTTTTCTGCTACTGTCATCACTTGGAATATTGTGAGTTTTTAAACAAGAAAGCATGCCTTCTCTTAAAGAACTTGACGTTGGAGTTTTATCTACTTGTGTATTATGATAAGAGACATTATCTATTCCTAGCACCGAGTTAAGGGGTAAATTAGGAATTAACATTATGATGAACCATTTAACATAATTTCAGTATCCATTTGTGTATGAACACTAAATAGGCGTATGACTGTCATAGCACATTAGAGTCAACTGAACTGGGGGACCATTGCGGGACTTATACATGAAACTACTATTTTACACATTTAGAGAGAACGTTCGTTTAATTGTTCATTAACCGTCAAGAGAGGAACCTTGCCTGACAGGCAAATTTACAAGACAATATTCTGCTACGAGTTCATATTGCCGTCCATAGATGTCTCCACCTGTAATATTTTGGCGCGGTGAAGAAAATTGATAGTTATTTACAAGGTTTTAAAACGAACTATATTTCTACTGTTGCAAATACCTTAGGTTTATTTGCTTTCTGTCTTGTGAAGACAAACAAAAATTAGAATGTATTTCGATAGAAAATTGACCGTGAAATATTTCTGGATGGGAATGAAAGTCTTCTAAGTTAAGTATATAATCTACAATTTTTTGCAGATTTCTCGTATGAGATAGTTCCAATGAAGTCATATTTTGAGGAGACCATTTGCTTTATAATTATGACAGTATTTTCCACGTCAAAACTTTACAACATTTTGGGATAGCAGCATAAGCAATAAACGCACTCGAAATTAAATTACAAAATATCGCACTCACGTTGCCCGTAGCTGCTATAGATGCATTCATTTTACTTTACTCAAATGATCGTATAATTTAATATCCTTAGTACTTATGCATACAAAATATTTCGTGAGTTTTGACTGCACCTTACTACTTCAAATTGCTTTCACGAGGTTTATTAAAGCTGACATAAAATAATATTCTTGCTATCTGTAGCAATACAACAACTAGGACAAGATTTTGTCGTCCACTAAGTTGATAATCAAGGATATCCAAAATTTATACAATAAACTTATTCTAGACAAAGAAAGAAATGTTGTTGACGTGGGTACCATCTCACCAAGGAATAGCCGGAAATGAAAAGGCTGATAAAGCTGCTAACGAAGCAGCAAAGCAACCGCCAGTATACCCCCCCCCGATACCCGTTCCACATGAGGATGGTATAAGCCCTATCAAAAAGGGCATAATTCAAGAATGGAAACATCATTGGCTAGAAACCAATGTAGATAGTAAACTCCGACAGGTGAAACTAAACACATCTTCTACTCAGTGTCTTTATAAACATACAAGTCGAAAACAGCAAATATTACTCTCCAGACTTAGAATTGGACATACGAAACCTGCATATGATTATCTACGACTGCTATCCAGAAAGTAGATGACGTTTTGGAATAAAAAGTAAACAAAGTATAGGAAACAAATTTTATTATATACAGATGAAAGCCACACTCAAATACTACTTTTCGACATAGTCACCATTCTAATTAAGGCATTTATCGTAGCGATGTACGAGCTTGGAAATTCCTTCGTCGAAAAATTCGGCCGCCTGCGCCTTCAACCACTTCGTTACCTCTTCTTGCAGCTGTGCGTCGTCATCAAAACGCTGCATAGCCAGCCACTTCTTCATTGCTGGGAATAGGTGGAAGTCGCTCGGTGCCAGGTCGGGACTGTACGGCGGATGAGGAAACAACTCCCACTTAAAAGATTCAAGACCTTCACGAGTGACATTTGCCGTGTGGGACCGGGCGTTGTCGTGAATCAACAAGATCTTAGAGCTCAACATTCCTCTGCGCTTGTTTTGAATGGCTCTTCTGAGTTTTTGGAGAGTTTGGCAATACCATTGAGAGTTTATTGTAGTGTCTCTTTCCAGGAAGTCCACCAAAATCACACCTTTTCTGTCCCAAAAAACAGTCGTCATCATCTTCCTTGCCGACATTGTTTGCATGCATTTCTTGGGTTTTTGGGGAGAACTTGTGTGCCCCCACTGCATTGATTGCAATTTCGTTTCACAGTTCACGTGTTTCACCAATGTTTCGTCACCAGCAACGATGCGATCGAGTAAAGAGTCACCATCCTTATGGTAAACGTCCAAAAAGTTCAACGCTGCAGCCATTCGCTGATTTTTGTGGTCCTCTGTCAAGATTTTTGGAATCCATCTAGCACAAAACTTGTGGTAACCAAGCTTTTCGCTGATGATTTCGTGCAACAAACTTCGCGAAATTTGTGGAAAACTCAAAGAAAGTTCCGTTATTGTGAACCTTCGATTTTCACGGACTTTAGCATCGACTTTTTCGACAAGTTCGGCAGTCACTATGCTGGGTCTCCCACTTCGATCTTCGTCGTGAACATTGGTTCGGCCATTTTTAAATCTGATGACCCACTGACGCACTCCACCTTCAGTGATAATGTTGTCCCCATACACTTCACAAAGCTGCCCATAGATTTCTATCAGTTTACAGTTTTTTGCAGTCAGAAACCTTATTACTGCACGCACCTCGCAGCTCGCGGGATTTTCAATTAACGCAGACATTTCAAACCGTCACAGTATCTGAACGGAGCACAGCACGAACCTCTCACTAGCATGGCTAGATGCCGACTGAGCTGCACAACGCTCTGACCCCAAGATGGCCGCGCTAGCCCCGCCCCTAGCGGAAACAGACGAAAAAGTAATCTACTTTCTGGATAGCCCTCGTATTTTCCAGAGAGAGGTCTCCGCACTGTGAACCATGCAACTAACCAACCATTATCAGTAAATCATATTATAAATGAATGTTCTCGCTACTCATCATAAAATTCCTACAGATCGTTATACCCTACTAGATGAACAGAAGAATCTACAATCACTGTATTTATTTCTAAAAGACTGTAAATTAACTTCTTCAATATGAAGATCAATTCAGTGTTACCTGGTTTCAGTGTATTCTGTGAAGTGAGATTGACTATAATTAATTAGTAATACATAACAAGTATGGACATAGTGCTGTACAATATCGATTCTTCAGTTGAATGTATAGTTTGTGTGAACTTGTGTGTTTATATTATACCGTAACCTAATAGTTCCTAAAATGTTAATTGTTCTGACCAATTGTATACCATCTTATAGTTGTCGCTATAACACCATTGTTGTTAGGCAACATTAAATAAATGTATCTTAAAAAACAACAACTAGGATAATATAAAAAGAATACTTAGCCATTCAAAGATAATATTTACTTGTATACATTATACATTTATTGTAACGTTCTCGCAACGTGTCAAAGGAATTCCTCGTGATGTTGACGCTAAGAAATTCAAATTGCCTTTCACGTTAGCAATTACTGAAATATCTCTTATATACGGCTAGTGTGGGGAAATGATTAATTTCCAAAAATTAATTAAAATCATAAGAGTTAAATGATGAAGCCTGGGACTTACAGTCCGGCCGCTATATCTGCGGCTCTGACGTTTGGTGGCTGCAGGAGGTGGAGGGAGAAGGTTAATAGTACCAACATATAACGAGTAATTGAAAATATATCGTCAGAATTATCTTTATAATGAGAGTATAGGACTATATTAGCTTCAAAACATTGAACTCCAACTTGTAATTTCATTATCATGCAAGATATTCTTTACAACATCACTCTATTCAAATATTTCGTTCACACTTTTCACGCACACCAACTGCTTCTGTTGGTGGTACTGGGAGTCTGTACATCCGGTGTCGTGGTCAGGAAGTTAAAACTGTCTGCTAGCGCCAATCAGCATTGTCGTTGCTGGGCGTGGCTAGCAAATCCAGGACCGTTTTGCCGCTGCAATTTTGTGTGGAACACGTGGCTTTTAGTTGCTTTTGGATCCCGCGCTGGTGGTTTGTTTAATTTTGTGCGTGTGCGTGAATTCCGATTTGTAGCGTCTGTAAGTCTTATTATTGTCGCTATTATAGTAATATGGCTACTGGTTCGTCAGAATTCAAGAAGAAAATCGGCTCTTATAAGAGCCAAAGCCGTGAACTTATATTCAGGCTACGTGAGTACTTCGAGAAGGAGTGGGGCAATTGTGGACCTCTACTACCTGTTACCAAGGTGCTGGACAGAGCTTGTGACGCCTAGAAGGTTGGAAGAATGTGACCAAGGAAAACTGCCAGCTGATTTAAGTTGGCCGTCTGCAGTTCTGCATACACCGGGAGAGCAAAGGCAACGAGGCAGCCTTAAAGTTTCACTTGATGCTTTTCAAAAGGACGCTATAAGGCGACATGTATATCAATATTATATGAGAAAGGAATTTCCCACTCGTGCGAAATAGCTGTTTGTTATTTCTTTTCCAGTAAATGGTATATTGTCTCCATATGCAACTATTCTGGGATCATGTATATACACGTTGTCCACGTACATTTACGAAGTTACGATATCCAAATGCGTGAAATATTTAAAACACAGATGTTCCTCTGCTTGAAATTCCCGCTAAAGAACTGGCAACGACGCGCTTCCCTCTCTCGAGAACTTTCAGAGCTGAAGATAGAGCGGCCGGACTGTAAGAACTTACGATAGTAAGTCACTACAAACGGTGCATCTCGAATGCGAGAGCCCCTAGTGGTCTATAGGGAAAATATGTGAGTCAACTGTGGAATTTAATGTCAGGAAGGCACGTTGGCCATGGTAGCTCAAAGGTTAAGAGCGACTGGACGTAAACCAGGTGATCCGTGGTTCAAATCCAGGACATGGCATTGAATTTTTCATGTTGACTCTATCTATCAAAAACCTTAGCTTATATATGGCTAGTGTGGAGAAATGATTAATTTCCAGCAATTACCTAAAATATACCACGCATGTTATAAACACACGCTCCATTAGTTCTTAATAACCGCCAGGAGAGCAACATTAATTCTCAAACATTTTGTCAGATAATAATGTTCCAACCTTGTCTTGGTGGTTTTACCTGTGATATCCTACTGCGGTAAAGAAAATTTATAATTATTTCCAAAGCATTAACAGGAACTGTATTTATACTTCTTGAGTATACTTAAGTTTTCTTTACTTTTATTTTATGAAAGTAAATAGTAATTAGAATGTATTTTGCTACAAATTTTTCCGAAAAGATAATTCCATATGAGAATGGAAGTCTTCTGACTTAAAGATATAAACTAAAATTTTTATAGCTATTGGAAGGACGCTTGTCATCTATCAGGACCATAGCCGCGGGAGTCCCGGAAGGCAGTGTACTGTCCCCGTTAATCTTTGCGGCCTACATGTCTGACTTCCTCTTAGATCCACATATGACATCCTCATAATGGCACGTAACAAAAACCTAAGATATTGTCATCCTCCGCTGCAGCGCCAGCTCCGAGCCATTGGCCGTTGGAGTGAGATGTGGAGGATGGCCATTAGCTTCGAGAAGAGCTCTGCTCTTCTCCTGGCTAAGGTCCAAGCTGGGCGACCGGATTCGTCGCTGAGGTTGAGGCAGAGGCTAATCCCTCGGGTTCCCACTGCCAAATATCTTGGGGTCCACCTCGATCGCGGTCTCACCTACGCACCTCACGTCCGGGCGACTGGATTCGTCGCTGAGGTTGAGGCAGAGGCAATCCCTTGGGTTCCCACTGCCAAATACCTTGGCGTCCACCTCCATCGCGGTCTCACCTACGCACCTCACGTCCGGGCGACCGGATTCGTCGCTGAGGTTGAGGCAGAGGCAAATCCCTTGGGTTCCCACTGCCAAATACCTTGGCTTCCACCTCGATCGCGGTCTCACCTACGCACCTCACGTCCGGGCGACCTGATTCGTCGCGGAGGTTGAGGCAGAGGCTAATCCATTGGGTTCCCACTGCGAAATACCTTGGCGTCCACCTCCATCGCGGTCTTACCTACGCACCTCACGTCCGAGTCAAAGCCGGACAAGGGCATGATGCGCTAACGCAGTTGTAGCCAGTGCTTAAATCCACCATACCAACGCACCTCAAACTACGCCTGTATCGGGCGATTATACCGCCCTTGATTCTGTACGGCTGCGAAGTCTGAGGATCAGCGGCTCCCACCACTATTCGCAGACTACAGCGCGTCCAGAGTAGAGCACTGCACATGATCTACGATACCGGGCGTAGATTCCCGTCCCACATCATTCACACCTACTCCGGAGTACCGTACATCGTGGACGTGGTGCGGAAGAGATCCCGCACCATCTACGATAAGCAGGACTCCCATCCCAACATACTGTTGAACACCCTTGGCCGTTACGACCACAGGGCTCCTCGCCGCCGACCGAGCTACCGGTCGCCCAAAGGTGCTTTGGGTAACCAGAACTGAACAGGGCCACATTCCCCTGACTTCAACTCCCCAAGTCCAAAAATGGGCTTGGTAAGTCCAATACTTAAACATTGTCCCTTTCCCTCTAGCCTGTTAAGCGGACTCTGCTCAGATGCCTCCCATGCAGGCGGAAGAGCGGAGCCAGCACCGGGCGCTTAACCCCACAAAGGGCAACAGCGGACATAAGACTAGACAACCCACTGCAGAACACAACCGCCTGAGACAAAGAAGACTCCTTTATACTGCCTAGATAAAGACGCAATAAGCTGCTAGGTGCTGGGCAGCAAACACTCCGTCCAGGTAAATCTGGACGACTCGTCTCTTCTACTGCTGGTCTGCTGCTGCTATAATTCGTAATTTAGATCGAGATTTAGATGGTGAATAGCTTTTATAAACGCTTGTGTTGTGCAAATATAGTGCCCTGAGAGTACTAGCTCCAAGATATGCAAATGGTGCGTTCAAAAATTCGCGATCACTACTTGCCACGCCATTGTTCTTGAACACAGTAATATTTAAATGAAATCTTTGATACGAATCTCTTACCTGTTTTCCCTGGACTTCAATGCCAGTGATATCTCATTACGATGACTTCACCCTCTCAAGAGTCACTGGATGCTTTATTTCATATGCCGCTATTCAGGGAAATCTCTCAGTCTCCAAAAAATTAAATACTCTAGTTCCAGAAACGTTTTTCACTTCCAACAACGTAGAACTAAGTCAAATAATTTTGCCTTTTAGCTTATTTTAAAACTTCTTACATGACATATCTTCGTATGTTGGATCATTATTACTTCCCATTGTTTCCAACTATAATTTTTTCAATTTTCTTCTCCGTTAATGCATAGAAACCAGGCGTTAAGTAAAACACATTTCATTTCAGTATCTCTTCTAAGGTGGTGTCGAAATTTTAGTTTTCCATCACATCGCTTTATAAATTTATTTTCCAGCGTGGTTAATGCAGCTGAACTCGGAACACATTTTAATATACGGATTTCTTGTTCTATATCGTGATTCTTATTCGATAAATGGTACCTACTGCCGATTTGTTTGTTCTTGATGTTTCCAAATACTCTTTAAGCCAAATGTTAAACTTAATTTTGGTTTTTGACATTGTAAAAGTTGTTAGTCTTTTCAGTTTATCAGATACACACCTGAGCTTTGGTCTGTAGTCTTCTCTTTGTGTTGTCACTTTGTGTGTTAGTAAAATTAAAAGTCAAGTTTGCAGAAGTTCAAAATGCACTTTATTTCCATAGAAAGACAGTTTGTACAGCCCTTTGCAGCAGGATAACGTAACATACACCAACACAGTCTCTCGTGGCTTCACCTCACGAAAACAAACAAAAGAATTCACTTTCAAATCACTACACGATTACCAGTTCTCAACTCGAAATACATAGTTCAAATGTCCACACATTGCAACATAACGCCATTCACTGACTGACAGCTCCACTCCACTCCACTTAGAATTTGGAATCTGTAGGATGAATGTGGTGTAGGTTTTGACGTTGGGATTAAATTTTTGATGTTCCAGAATGTACCTTCGGGTTGAAGGGGGTGATGCAGTACTTTGTACCCAATTTTTATCTTAGTTTTATTTTGGGGGGGGGATTTAGATCCCAAACAGCTTAGTAGAATTATGAGGAGCTCAGATCAGGATTAGCTCCTGGGTTATCTAGGGTGCCCACATGCCCTACGGGGGACCCGGTGTAATCTATATCGGCGTCTAGTGGGGTCATAGTCTCCCAATGATCTAACAAAAAATGCCTTGTGACAATATTATATGATTTCGAAAGCTGTTGTTCACTGAGCTTATTCTGTGGACAGACTAATATGTTCTTTTGGAATGGGCTTTAGTCCTGGAATGGGAAGCATTAGCAATATATGGAGCGTCGAGTACCAGTTCAACTCAACATTATGTTAATTTCAGAAAAATATACACATAAGGATTCTTGCAAGGCACTGAATTAAAAAGTCCAGTTTTGTACTTAATCGACACACTTACGTGACAAGTTTTATAAATACGTATCACGCAAAAGAAACGCTCATTTAGTTGTTAATTCACCGCCAGGGAGTGGACTCTAGTTGACAAAAAAATTTACCAATGGTAATGCTCCAAACTCATCTTGCCGTCCACAGATGGCCCCACCTGTAATATCCTACTGCAGTGAAGAAAACGTTCCTTATTTACAAATTCTTCGTATGAACTGTATTTATACTGTTTGCATATACTTTATATTTCTTTGTCTTTATCTACATGCAAACAAACAGTAATTAGAATATATTTTGATAAAAATTTGACCGAAAAAGTTATTTTATATGAGAATGGAAGTCCTCTGAATTAGATATATAAACCACAATTTTTATAAATGTTTCATTCTAAGATCTGAATTCTGTTGTAAACTTTTAAACGTTTTTACTGTACAGCTATAGTACCCTGAGGGTAGCAACAAGCTGCGGTCACAGCATGGGTAGTAATAGAGTTTGGAATAAAATCACGCCCCACTTGCTCGTAGCTGCTGTTGGCCATGCAATTGTTCTTGAACACAAATATTTAAATGGCATCTTTGATGTGAGTTTCTTACCTGTTTTCCCTGTCGTTTAATATCAGTGATATCTCACTGTGATAACTTCACTCCCTCAAGAGTCACTGGATTGTTTATTTCATGTGCCGCCATTTAGGGAAGCAGGACAGTAATTCTTTAACAAATTAAATATTATGGTTCCAAAAAGTTTTTGCATTTACACACAACTTAAATCTGAGTTAAACAATTTTGTCTTTAATCATATTTTATTTATTTCACATTTAAAAATCTTTTCTTGTAGTCACTGTAATTGTCATCACTGTTTCCATTACATTGTCTTCAATTATAATTCTTTCATTTGTTCCTTCCGTTAGTGCACTTTTTGTTAATACTGCTGTTTTATTTCATCTATATGATGTCATATTTTCCCATTCCATTTGTCCAATTTGCTCAAATCATCGGCGGCAGAACATTTCCTCGTTCATTTTGAAGGTTACATTTCTGAAAGTAACTCATTGTTTAGCATCTGTCCGTATTAATTCTATAGGATTCAGATCCGGATGTTATGGAGGAAGCCTTTTGGCTCCATGATTGTTTTTCTGACAATATTGGGTCAGTCAAAAGGTGATTCTGACTGGAATTAAATAATACAATTTTGTTTTGGTGCTACTTTCATCACTTGGGATATTCTGATTTTGTAACTGAGAATAATAAACTTGACGTGGGAGGTTTATCTACTTATGTATTATGCTAGGAGACATTATCTATTTCTAACACCGAGTTAAGGGGCGAATTTGGAATTTGCATTATGATTAGCTATTTAACATAGTTTCAGTATTCATTTGTTTATGAACACTTGACTGTCACTGTACATTACAGTCAACTGTACTTGGTAGTCGGGTTTACTGAGTATATGAGTTGGAAGAAGACGAAAGAGAAAGAATGTTAGATCTGAGCTTGGTGAAGATGAGGGTCAGTGTTCTGGAACCATTGTGGTATTTATACATGAAATTGCCATTTTACACATTTACAGGACACGCTCGTTTAATTTTTCATTAAACGTTAGAGGAACCTTGTTTGACAAACAAATTGACAGATAGAATTCTCCTCCGACCGCGTGTTGCTGTCTATAGATGGCTCTAGTTGTAATATCTTGCCGCGGTGAAGGAAATTTCTAATTATTTACAGAGTTTTAAAATGTATTATATTTGTGTTGTTGCATATGAATTAGGTATGGAATGAAAGTACTCTACAATTTTTGCAGTTTTCCTCTATGAAATGGTTCTAAATTACAGGAAATTTTGGCAAGGTTTGGTTGCTATATAATTATGGCTGTAGTTCCCACGTTAGCAGTTTCCAACATTGTGGGACAGCAGCATGATCCGAAATATGATTTTGAAAAACAGCACTCAAGTTGCCCGTAGCTGCTAAAGCTGGATGAGTTACCGCTTGTAATGTACTGCCCGGGAGTTTCCAACTAGTAAAGTGGAGGAACCTTGCTATCTGTATTGTCGAGGCTCTTTGGATAAGCCACCCTCTTCGTCCTCTCTCATCATCCTTCCTCCTGGGGTGCCCCACTTGAGAGCGTAGATACAATTGAAGACTGGTCACAGGACTCAATAACATACAACGTTTTGTAGTTAAACTTGTTTTCTATCTGCTACATCTTCCAGTTATAGATGAATGATGCACAATAAAGAGAAGATCAGTGCTACAGGCAGGAAATTCTAGATATACCTTTCATTTGATACGAATTGAATGTTATACATGTATAGCGTTTAAATGGAAATCTTTGGAGTATTTCTTGTGAAACTGAAACTTGTTGAAAATTTAATATATATTGTAACTCTCTGGGTTCGTGAAATTCAAAGTCCAATTGCAAAAACTCAAAATGTTCTTTATTTCCACCGAATTGCAGTTGGAACACTTGCCGATTACACAGAATTACCTATTGCACACAATTACAATTCGTCAGTTCGTCTGTCACAGGTCCACTGCACGCTCAAAATTACGTACAACTCCTTTAATACACGTACATCGTCATCCAGTGCGTTCGCTCACTCGGCGCTCCTCACACTGCTCGCCAAGAACTGAACGACGCGTTGCTTATATAAGACCAACTGGCCAATCTAGAAGCTTCCGGGCTAGATGAAATATCCTGGATGTTCCAGACCTCAGGGGGAGGGGAAGGAGACGGCACAGTGTCCTGCGATGCCTTCAGTTGGCGCTACAAAATAAATGGGTAGGCGTGGCCAAATGCTTCCCGGCCCGCACTCAGCCATCAGTTGGTCGTGTTGAACTGGATGAACTAGTACTCCATGCCCCATATATTGCTTGTGTTTACCTAGAACGCATTTCGTTAGAACCTTCCTAACATACTCGGCTAATGTCAAATTGTACAACGAGGACTCCGGCCTCTATCAACGCGGGAGCGATGGAAAACTTCGGGACTCTTTCCTTGGGGCAATACCTTCAGTCTAAGGAAAGCCCCCCCCCCCCCGCTTCTGAAGACAGTTGGAAGTGCATACGCCACATACGCGAGTCAACATCGCAGGATAGACTACCGAAAACCTCGGTGTGGCCACCTGGTGATCTCGCACACCTTCTACTGGCTCTGCAGGATAGTCCTCGGGACCTTTTGGGAAACCCTCTGCCGTATCCGGGAGGCCGAGACCTGGCCGGAGTTATTCAATCTCCCGCGGGTGTCGGGAACACACGGCCCCTCGAGTACAACTCAATCCGAACAACTCCCCTTCCGGAGGGGCTCGAAACTTCACCTCTGAAGTGGATGGATCCGCTCTGTACAGGAAGTTCTGATTTGATGACATCCTCGGAGGTGATAGTGGCGTCTCCGTCGGTGTCTTGATAAACTTGAAGTTCTGAATCTTTACCCCCGGAGTGGCTGAGTTTTTAAACCGCTCTACTCTCACCGAAGCTTCCCAAGTTCGATTCTATGCGACCGCAAGGTGAGATTTGTGGTTGACACCACGGTGCTGGGACGACTTTTCTCCGGTGTCTCCAGTTTTCTCCTACCATCTCATTACAGTAGCACTCCATTTCATGTAACATTAGTGTCACCGCCTGCGGTACCGTATGTAGTAAAAGCACATTACACATTAGATTTTACGACCTCTTCAAAGGTGTTGTCGAAATTGGACAGTTTTCCTTCATACCGCGTGGTTAATGCAGTTGGACCCTGGACGCTTTTTAATAAACGGATTTCTTGTTCTATATCGTGATTCTTGTTCCATAAATGGTACGCTACTGCCGATATTTCTGTCCTGTATATTACTAAAATGGTCCTTAAGCCTAATGTTCAACTTCCTTTTTGCTTTGGTCGTGTAAAAGTTGTCACAGCCTTTGCAGTTTACCCGATACACAAACGAGTTTTTGTCTGTGTCGTTTTACTTTGTGTTATATGATTTCGAAAGATGTTGAACATTGAATTTGCCCTGTGGGGCTAAAGTAATATGATATGTTGGAAAATTTGTGTAGCCCTGGGATGGAAAACACTAGCAGTATATGGAGCATAGAGCACTAAATCGACTTAAAATTAAATTACTTTTAGAAAAATGTTAGACAGAAGGACCTGTTGTGTGAGAGGGTAAACGTTATTATAAACTTCATGCAAAGCGCTGTATTTAAATACCCTGTTTAGTATCTGACACACACGCACACACCACCACGTTGACAAACCAGTTGAAAGATGGTAATGGCGCTACCTCGTCTTGCCGTCCACAGATGGCTCCACTTGTAATATCATTCCGCATTAAAGAAAATTTGTAATTATCTACAAAGTTTTAAAATGAAATGTGTGTATAATGTTTGTATGTGCATTGGGTTTATTCGCGTATCACTGAATAAAAGTAAACAGTGATTACAATATATTTTGATGAAAATTTGCGTAATAAATTATTTTGTATGAGAATGGAAGTCATCTGAATTAAATATATAAACCACAAACTTTTTCTGCAGTTTACAGATCCTCAGGACCGCGACGCCGCATTGGTCTCAGGTCTGCCCATCTTGGGACAGCTCCTGAAAGTGGAGGCCAGTAAACAGCAGCGACACATCCCGTGCCGGAACTGCTGTGCCTACGGATATAGCGCCGACACATGCACTGCGCCGCCACGGTGCCATTACTGTGGCTTTCACGCTCCAACTTCAGCGTGCAGGGCCCACGATCTCCGCCGACGCCGCCGGTACTGCGCTACCTGCGATGGCTTCGGCCACTTCACAGGGCAGATGCAGTGCCCTGCGTACCCTCGTGCAAACTCAGTGAGACCAACACCCCGGAGCAACGCCACCAGCGAACCTGCGGCATGGCAGCAAGCACTTGGTTGCCTCCGCGAGGACCTGCAGCAAGTCAACAGCAGACTCCAGTCCCTAGAAGAGCTCCTCACAACAGTCACCGCCGCCAACCGCCGGACTCCAGCGGAGGAGGTTCAGGACCTTCATTCAGAGGTCCTTAACCTCAACCAGCGCTTGGGCAACCTGGAGGAATCCGTCACCGCCGCTGCCCAACAACAAAACGACAACCACGCCACCCTCATCGACGTCCTCGACACACTGTCAACTACACAACGACTAATAACCGACGGACTTACTCCGCTGGGCAGTCTCACCACTTCAATGACCATCCTACAACAGACTGCAGAAACCATCAGCTCCCAACTTCAACACTCCGAACAGCTAGCCAAGGAACATAAGGACACTCTTGCCTCACTCCAACGTAAGATGCAACGTGTGGAGGCTCACCTCACCGACGCGCGTCCCTGCCAGCCAACGGACTCTTCCACTCTCCTCGATAGACTAGACCAGCTCCACTCCACGCTTAGGGAAGTATATAACAGCCTCAGCACACGAATGAATGATCTGAAATCCCCAGAAGAAATCATCGCCGACTACAATGCAGAAACCACCAGGAGGCTCAAGGCCCACTTCGACAACTGGAACCCCCACCGCGCACCACCATACAAATGACGACGCCACAACACTCCCCCACTCGGCAACAACTGCCGGATATGATGCCCTCCCATACTAGATATATGTTACAATAAAGACTTACCCTGAATACCTTACACTTTTCACCCTTACTCTCCACGCGCCTCGTTCAGGGCCTTTTGGTCATGTTCGACGCCTGGCCATCATTCTTTACCCGCTCGCCGTTATTGACGGCCAGCTCCTACATTTCACCTCTACTAACGGGAGTGCTTTTAGCGGGATCCCACAAAGCCACTCAAACTACCTTCCTAACTTTCACCTCCTAACCTTAGTAGTTAAAAAAAAAAAAAAAAAAAAAAAAGATTTATTTCATGGTATAATTGGTATTTGAATGTATAAAACATTTTAGATGTGCAATTATTGTGCGGTTAATTTTGCAGTTTGACTGGTAATAATGTTTGTAATGAAATCGCCGCCCCGTTGCCCGTAGCTGCTATGGGGCGGGCAGTGGCTCTTAAACACTTGAATATTTACATGACAACTTTTATGGGAGTCTCTTACCCGCTTTCCCAGTCCTTCAATGGTACTGATGTCACACTGCAATGAGTTCACGCGCTCCAGCATCACTGGATTGTTTATTTCCTGTGTCGTTATTTAGCGATGTCTTACAGTCGGTCTCCAACAAATTAAGTAATATATTTCCAGAAAAGTTTTTATTTTACACAAAGCAACCTAACACTGGATTTAACAATTTTGCCTTTAATAATATTATAATTCTTCTACGCTGACATATCTTCATCTGTTGAGTCATTATCACAGTCATCCTCTACACTGTTCCCATCACATTGTCAATTATAATTTTTTCTTACTTTAGGGCATCCTTTTCCCAATCCTCCTGATCTCTTTCATCCATATGACGACATACATTTTCCAATTTCATTTGTCCAATTTTACCAAATCTTTCGTTCCGTCCTTCGTTTTAAAAGATGCATATCTCCAGCCAACTCTTGTTTGGTATCTCGCTATAAATTCTGCAGGATTTAGATGTGGATGTTATGGAGGAAGCCTTATGGTTCTATAGTTATATTTCTGAAAATATTTAATCAATCAATATATTTTTCTGAGTCGATTTGTTAGCTGGAATTAATCCAAACAGCTTTGGTTTTGTGCTACTTTAATGAAAAGGAATATTTCGATTCTGTAGCTGAGAAAGTATATAAATTCTTAATGAACTAGACGTTGGAGGTTTATCTATTTGTGTATTATGCTAAGAGAATGTATCTATTTCTAACACCGAGTTAAGGGGCGAATGCGTATATCAATGATAGCACATTACAGTCAACTGTACTCCGGAAGAGGGGGGGGGGTTACTGAGTAAAGGAGTTGGAAATAGAGAGAAAGTTGGATCTGAAATCGCTGAAGTTGAAAGTCAGTGTTCTGGAAAAATTGCAGGACTTATACATGAAGTACTATTTTACACGTTTACAGGAAACGCTCTTTTAATTGTTAATTAATCGTCAAGTGAGGAACTTTGCTTGGCAAATAAATTGACATATAACTCTGTTCCTATCTGGTCTTGCTGTACATAGATGGCACCACCTGTAATGTCGTGTCCAGGTAAAAAAAGAAAATAATTATTTACCTGGCTTTAAAGTGAACTATATTTCTACTATTGTATATACGTTAGGTTTATCTGATTGTTACTGCATGTAAAAAAGAATATTTAGAATGTATTTTGATGGAAATTTAATGGAAGGAATAATTATGCTTGGGAATAAAAAGCTTTTAATTTAAGTATATATTCTACAATTTTGCACTTTTCCACTATGAGATGGTTGTAGTTTTACGGTTTGTTTCTAATATAATTACGGCAGTAGTTCCTATGTTAGCAACATTGTGTGATAACAGCATGACTAATAATCGGACTGGAATTGAAATTAGGAAACACCACACTCACGTTTTCCTTCATATTCCTTACAGATGCATGATCGTATAATTTAATATCGTTAGTACTTATGCATGCAAAATATTTCGTGAGCTTTGACTGCACCTTACGACCTCAAATTGATTTCATAAGGTTTATTAAAGCTCACATAAGATAAGTACTATTGTTATATGTAGCAATACAATAACTAGGATAATATCAAATGAGTACTTAGCCGTTCAAAGTCAGTGTTTACTTGTATACATTTATTGCAACATTCTCGCAAAGAGTCAAAATACGTCCTCGTGATAATGACGACAAACAATTCATATTGTCTTTCACGGTAAGAATTAGTGAAATATCTCTTATGATTTTCTTAGGTACCTTTTAGCGCAGTGTTACAGAGTGCTAATGAATTACACTGAAATATTTTCAGAGGATGTAGACGTGACTAATATAAACAAGTTAGGATAGGCAAGGCATAATCTGTGACTAAACATAACGTAGGAATTTGTGTTAAACCAAATTGGCATCAGAAGCTGATAAGTTGGTATTTAAACAAGGTTACAAAAATTAAGCAAGTAAGTCAACCTTGTATATACTTTTCTCCACTTACAAGTTTTTTTATGAAGAATAGTTCCTGGGGACTCACCTAATTTTAGTAACAATGGCACCCCACTTTCTGAAATACTTCTTTTTATTCTATATATTAAACAAGGTTGCTTCCCGAATTTCGAAATTTCGATTCCTATTAACTCGTTATTTGTGTTCTAAAGATTTAATGTCTCAAAGATGTCTCAAATCTCGAACTGATCATCTGCGACACTGAAGAGAGATTAAATGCCTTCAGGTATCATGTAGCCAACTCTAATAGTGTTTCTGTTACAGTTCCGATGACCCAATACGTAATACCGAAGATTGGTACTCAAAATATCACTGGTTCAGTTCCTGTATTGTAGTTAATTTGTTCTTTGTCTTGTTAGTACATATCTCAGAAGAAAGTCTAACTCCCTAATAATAGCAGCACGTTAAGCTATTCGACACACACAAGGAATTTTGTACAGAGTACGACAGTCGTTTGTTCGCCGCTATCAACTTTGCAGTGAAAACTCCATCACCATTTTGAGCAATTGGTATAAACCTGATGTAAGGATTTGCATTTACCTCTCGATTTTATAAGTTAGTTCACTCTTTAAACCATCTCCCATTCAGACAAACAGCAGGTTAAGGTGTTATGTTGTTGTTACCAGCCATTGTTTCTAGAATGCCGGGCAACAACAATAGAGTGAAGAGTCGGGAGGCTCTCTCTGTCTCTTTCCCTTCTGCCCACGTGAAATGAAATGTGTAGTGTTTAACGCCCGCTTTTACTACATACGGCATCGCAGGCGGTGACACTGATGATACATGAGATGAAGATTGAGCACCGGTGGAACAAAATGGCGGCGGAAACCGGAGGTCCCATAGAAAACACCGCCCCAGCACCGTTTTTTCCTCCACAAATCTCCTTTTGCAGTCGCCCGGGATCGAATCGGGCCGCCTTGGTGAGAGGCAAACGGTCTAATCACTGAGCCACGGGGCGGCTGCTGCCCACGAGCCCTGAATACTTTTTAATAAATGTTTTATATCGTGATGCCTATCCCATAAATGGTACGCTACAGCCAATTTGTCTGTTCTTGATGTTTCTAAAATACTCTTTAAGCCTAATGTTCAACTTCCTTTTTGTTTTGACAATGTAAAAGTTGTCACAGTCTTTACAGGTATCCGGTACACAACTGTTTGTTTGTCTATGGGTTTCTCCTTTGTATTAAGCGATTTAAAAGGATAAATTAAATTTCTTGACACTGAAGTTGTTCTGTAGGAGCATAGTAATATGTTTTTTTTTTGGAAAAGTTGTGTAGTCCTGGAATGTTAAACAATCGCGAAATATGGAGCATCGGGTAAGAGCCAGTTCGACTCAAAATTATATTAATCTTCGAAATATGTTACATATTGAAGCAGTTATTTTAGATATTTTATGTTGTTTGAGAGGAATAGTTGGAGGAATTGTAATGTTTAATGAAATGGATAAAATGTAAGTTATGTTATATGTAACCATGACAACCTCAAATGAGAGGAAATTGCTAGCTAAAAGTTTTACAGATCTTACTTTTGCTTAAGAACGTCGTAGGAGAAAGACGTACATTTGTGTCTGTCCGAGATTATGCAGAATTAATCTAAGTGTGCATCTAAGATGAACAAATCGCGTGTGTAAGAAAGAAATGGTTTTGGCTTCACTCTTCGTCAGATAATTGAAGTGTGAAGATGTGTAGTACCGATCTACAAGTTAACAGAATCTTAATCTGCAATGATTTAGTATTGAGTATTTTATAAAAGGATATAATGTTAACATTGTGATAGCATATAATAATGGTTTTTACTAGAATAAATTCCAATATTTTGAAGAAGAGAAAATTTGTTACTGTTTTCTACAACTTATTCTCGCTCTGACACTACGGCCAGAGAGAGACAGAAGACTCACTGCTCAAGAGCGCCGAGGCATACTTCCTCAAGATCGACACATAAGGTGCGTGACTTCCATCATTAGCGCATTTTGTACCAAATTATTCAGTTTCAACATAAGGGCCTGTGTAGGAGATGGCAAAATACATTCAAAAACTCTGGCAAGGCCGTGAATTTAAATGCCCAGTTAAGTACTTATCCGACACACAGACCTGAAAGGTTTTATGAATACGTACCAAGTAAGTGATCGAGACAGGCAATTTTAGTTCCTAATTAGCCGCCAGGAGAGTACTAGGGAAATTGACAGACGCTAACTTTCCAACCGCGCCTTGCTGTCCACAGATGGCTCCACCTGTTATAACCAGCCGTGGTGAAGAAAATGTGTAATTATTTACAAATGTTTAACGTGAACTGCATTTATACTCTTTGCATATACTTTAGGTTTATTTTGCATTTAACTGTATGAAAGTAAACTGTAAATATATTGTATTTTGATACAAAATTGACCGCAAATGTAATTCTATGCGAGAATGGATGTCTTTGGAGTAAAATATATAAACCACAATTTTTATAATTGTTTTTCATTGTATGATTTCAATTCAAAGAAACTCAGGTTGTAAAATTTTTTGCTGTATAATTATAGTACCTTGAGGTTTGCTACAAGCTACAAGCTCACAGCATGACTGGTAACAGGGTTTGCAAAATTATCACGCATCCCTTGCCCTTAGCTAGTATTGGCCACGCAATGGTTCCTGAACACTGAAATGTATAAGTGAAAGCTTTGATGAGAGTCTCTTACCTGTTTTCCCTGGTCTTCAATAGCAGTGATATCTCTCTGTGATAACTTCACTCCCTCAAGAGATACTGGATTATTTATTTCATATGTCCATATTTAGGGAAGCCGTACAGTTAGTCTCCAACAAATTAAATACTCTAGTTCTAGAAAGGTGTTTCACTTACACACAACATAACAGAGTTAAACAATTTTGCCTTTCATCATATTTTATTTCTTCTACGTTTGACACATCTTCGTCTGTTGAATCATTGCCATCATCGTTATTTCCATCTCATTGTCTTCAATTATAATTCTTTCAATATTTTCTTCCTTTAGTGCATTCTTTCCTAATAGTGATATTTTATTTCATCCACATATGACATACTTTTTCCCATTTCATTTGTCCAATTTGCTCACATGTCTGCGAGTACAACATTTCAGCTTTCATTTTAAAACTCACGTGCCATTGTCCTTATTAATTCTATAGGATTCAGATGCGGATATTACGTAGGAAGCCTTATGGTTGCATGACAATATTTGGTCAATCAAAGTGTCTTTCTGAGTCGGTTTGTTAGCTGGAAATAAATCATACAATTTTCTTTTTGTGCTACTGTCCTCACTTGGAATATTGTGAAGTTTGAAACAAGAAAGCATGCCTCCTGTTAAAGAACCTGAAGTTGGAGGTTTATCTACTTGTGTATTATGATAAGAGACATTATCTATTCCTACCACTGAGTTAAGGGGTAAATTAGGAATTAACATTATGATTAAGAACTTAACATAATTTCAGTATTCATTTGTTTATGAACACTTAATAGGCGTATGACTGTCATAGCACATCACAGTCAACTGAACTGGGGGACCATTGCGGGACTTGTACATGAAAATTCTATTTTCAACATTTACAGAGACGCTGTAAATTGTTCACTAACCGTCAAGAGAGGAACTTTGCCTGGCAAGCAAGTTGACAAGACGGTATTCTGCTACGACCTGGTATCGCTGTCAATAGATGGCACCACCTGTAATATTTTGCCGCGGCGAAGAATACTGATAATTTATTTACAAGGTATTAAAACGATCTATATTTCTGCTGTTGCACATCCCTTAGGTTTATTTGTTTTCTGCCTTATGAGGATAAACAATAATTAGAATGTATTTCGATAGAATTGTGACCGAAAAATATTTCTGTATGGGAATGAAAGTCTTGTAAGTTAAGTATATTATCTGTAATTTTTAGTTATTTCCTCTGTGATTTGGTTCTATTCTAATAAAATTAATAAAAGTGGAAACTCTAAGCCTTGATGGTGCACTTGAAGGCTAATGTTATAGCTATTTCACCAGAGGGAGTGCTCCGGCAAGTCTCTTCATTTAATTTGTTATGTACTCAACTGGTATTGTCACTTGCAGTGTCGCACTGGTACTTCAGAACCTTTCAGCCGTAACTTCCACATATGAACCAACACACAATAAGTATCCTGTCTCAAATTACTTCTTTAAGATACGTCTACTTGCTCTGAAAATATTTCCTATAATTAGGTCCCTGTATACTTACATCAAGTACGTCGTGTTTGGTTCAGTAGTTTAGCCTTCATCACTGACATTTCTCAGCATTTCAATAATCTTAATCTTCAGAGAAAGTTCCACAACGTCTTTCATATGTATGACATGGTTGGGTCATTCGTAAACATGACAGATGTCTGGAAATCTAATCTCATGAAAAAAGAGTTTCATCAATTTACATGTCTAAGATCTCTTCCCAATATTTCTGTAAGAAACCTGAAAAATATACTGGTCTGTTAGTTAAAGTAAAGAGGGAACTTAAAGTAAGGAGATTCACTGATTTTAAATCCATGCAAAATGATTTTGTTCTGTTTGCTGATATTTTTGCAACAGATTTACATACGCTTAACCCCAGAATTAAAGCTGGAAGCCGCTGATTTACAATGCGATACGTATATTCAATTGCAGTTTAAGCATTTTACTGATTTGGATATATTTAAACATCTGAAAGGAGATACATATCCATCTCTTAGATCGCATCAGCTATGTTTGAATCCGCATATTGTTACCCTGTGAGTTCGTAGAATCAAAATTGCAAGTTGCAGAATTTACAAATGTTCTTTATTTCTGTATAAATACGCTCCGTTCTATTCTTACAGTAGTCTCATTACGTCAAATACACAATCACAATCTACCAAGGTCAATGACAACAACAACAGCGTTCTGATTACATCTGTTTACTACATCTGCTCTCGTTACAACACTCTACAACCGTTTACTCCTACTGCTCTGTTTACGACTGCCTCTTGGCGAGTCGTCACTTCCTTAAACACCTCATTGATAATTCGAGACTGTTCTGTAAAAATCACTAGATATTTCTGGAACAAACAACAAATCGAATGTACTATAAAACAATCAAGACTTCACCAGAATGTTTCAATTACCTCACTTATCTGTGTCAGTAAGTCTTTTATCTCGCGCTATCTTTATCTGTTTTTGTAGGCTCTTTATTTCCACACTGTCTGCCTATCAGTTCCTTTGTGTAGACAAGCCACGCGAACTCTTTTAGCGAGTACGCCGCCAGTCGTAGAAAGGGATTCGTTCCAATATATTTGCCAACAATTTGCTTCCAAAATAAAACTTATAAAATCGAAGCAATAAACGCGATTAACAAATGATAATTTGCATGCTCTACCGAGAGTGGATATTTGTGATACATCACTAGATTTTCATGGCACATTACAATTAGAACTGAATTGAAATATGTTGCACAAATATTTAGGGCTACCTACCTAAGGTACCGTAGAACAAAACAGATGGATTCAAGTATGTGTACTATTTCTAATTTTACTAGTGGCCAGTCCACCACTGACTCTGAACGAAGATACATGCCTTCACCTGCTCGACATTACGTAATGTGCATCGCGGGTTGCACACTCAGACGTCATAATGCTCCGTCATTGAGTACATGCTTGCCGATGTCCAGTTTAGTATTTAACCGACATACAGACGAACGTATGGTCTATAAATACATACTACGTACGTCATAAAGACACGCTCTATTAGTTCCTAGTTAACCGCCAGGAGAGCAACATTATTTCTTAAACATATTGTCAGATAATACTCTTCCAACCTTGTCTTGCTGTCCAAAGATGGCTCCACCTGTAATATCTTACTGCTATGAAGAAAATTTCTAATTATTTCCAAAGTATTAACAGGAACTGTATATATACCTTTTGCTTATACTTTAGATTTATTTGATTTTAATATGTAAAAGTAAATTGTAATTAGTATATATTTTGATACAAATTTGACCGAAATAATTCCGTATAAGAATGGATGTCTTCTGACTTAAACATATAAACTACCATTTTTACAGCTATAATTCGTAATTTAGATGGGGAATACTGTAATCGGTCTTGTAAATCCTTGTGTTGTGCAAATATAGTTTCCTGAGAATGCTAGCTCCAAGATAAAATTTGCAACAAGACGCTATCAGAGCATGACTAGTAATAGAGTTTGGAATGAAATTACAAAAATTCGCGCTCACTGCTTGTGGCCATGCCTTTGTTCTGGAACACAGTAATATTTAAATTAAATATTTGATGCGAATCTCTTCCCTGTTTCCCTGGACTTCAATGACAGTGATATCTCCCTGCGATGACTTCGCCCTCTCAAGAGTCACTGGATGCTTTATTTCATATGTCGCTATTCAGGGAAGTCGTTCAGTCTCCAAAAAATTAAATACTCTTATTCCTGAAACCTTTTTCACTTGATACAACGTAAAACTGAGTCAAATAATTTTGACTTTTAGCTTATTTTAAAACTTCTACACCTGACATATCTTCGTCTGTTGAGTCATTATTACTTCCCATTGTCTCCAACTATAATTCTTTCAATTTTTTCCTCCGTTAATGCATTGAAACCAGGCGTTAAATAAAAAAACATTTCATTTTAGGTTCTCTTCTAAGGTGGTGTCGAAATTTTAGTTTACCATCATTTTGCTTTATAAATGTATTTTCCAACATGGTTAATGCAGCTGAACCCTGAACCATTTTAATATACGGATTTCTTGTTCTATATCGTGATTCTCATTCCATAAATGGTACCTACTGCCGATTTGTCTGTTCTTGATGTTTCTAAAATGCTCTTTAAGCCTAATGCTCAACTTCCTTTAGGTTTTTGACATTGTAAAAGTTATAAGTATTTGCAGTTTATCAGATACATACCTGAGCTTTGGTTTGTAGGCTTCTCCTTTGTCTTGTGTTTTTGTGGGTTCGTAAAATTAAATTTACATTTGCAGAATTTCAAAATGCCTTTTATTTCCATAGAAAAGCAGTTTGTACAGCCCTTTGCAGCAGGATAACGTAACATACACCAACACGGTCTCTCGTGGCTTCACCTCACGAAAACAAACAAAAGAATTCACTTTCAAATCACTACACGAGTACCAGTTCCTAACTCGAAATACATAGTTCAAATGTCCACACACTGCATCATAACGCCATTCACTGATTGACAGCTCCACTCCACTCCACTCCACTCCACTCCACTCCACTCCACTCCACTCCACTCCACTAGGTGCTGGCTGGTTGTATACAGCCAGATGGGTTTTGCTGCGTGCCCAAACGTTAAGGGTTTTACCGGAGGTAAAGTTAGAATTTGGAATTTGTGGGATGAATGTGGTGTAGATTTTAAGGGTGGGATTAAATATTTGAGGTTCCAGAATGTAACTTCGGGTTGAAAGGGGGGGTGCAGTACTTTGCACACTTTGGGGGGATTTAGATGCCAAATATCTTAGAAGAATTATGAGTAGCTCAGCTTTAGTGGCTGATAGGATAAGCTCCTGGGTTATCTCGGGCGTCCGCATGCCATACGGTGCAATCCAGATCGGCGTCTAGTGGGGTCATAATCTCCCAAATGATCTAACAAACGAAAACGCCTTGTGACAATATGATATGCTATGTGATACGGCAAATTACATCAAAAATCTCTTGCAAGGCACTGAATTTAAATGTCCAGTTTTGTATTTAACCAATACTTACGTGACAAGTTTTATAAATACGCAACACGTATGATACAAAAGACACGCTCATTTAGTTCCTAATTAACCGCCAGGTGAGGACTCTGACAACAGAATTTACCAGTGGTTATGCTCCAAACTCGTCTTGCTGTCCACAGATGGCCCCACCTGTAATATCCTACTTCAATGAAGGAAACTTTCATTATTTACAAATGTTTCATATGAACTGTATTTATACTCTTTGGTTGTACTTTATCTTTGTTTGTTTTTAATAATATACAAGTAAACAGTAATTAGAATATATTTTGACGCAAATTTGACCGAAAGAGTAATTTTATATGAGAATGGAAGTCATCGGAATTAGATATATGAGCAACAATTTTTATACCACACATTTCTGGGTCTTTTGGTGAACGTTCTATCTATGAGCCACGCTTATCGACGGGTGTATTGGACAACTTTGCTACTCTGCTACGCGTGCACAGTTCAGCAATAGGGCACCAGTTCTTTTTGGCAGCCTGCTAGCGGAAGGCAGTGGTCAGTGCACCGAATACTCGAGCTTCCGCTAGCGTGAATCGATACCAGCACCAGACTTACCTCTTGGACATAAAACACAGACAGACCACGAGACAGCAGGTCCGCAAGACCACAGCCAAGGGTCGGAACTCTGGTTCTGAACCCAGGGTCGAAATGACTCGCTCAGGCGCCTACCCTAGGGGACTCAATGTCACCCTAGGTGGGTCCGGTCCGCTGCGGATAGCCGGAGGGCAACTGCGCCGAGGTTGACGGACCAAGACGGGCAACAGCCGTCCACCAGCACCTACCCTCTCCCTACGGGAACCACCACCAAGGCAAAAAGCCTAAAGAGGAATGCTGCGGCTCCTCAGAAGCCTTCATCATCTGAAAAACCAGCATTAGTATCCATGGACCCTGCGTCCTATCCACCTCTGCCTGAGTCGGAGGGAGAGTCCGACCTTGACGACTACACTGTCGTTGAGAGGAGGAAGAAGAAAACCGCCGATCCCAAAAACATGGGACAGACGCAACCGCTTGCACCGGGAGAGAAGCAACCCCTACCTAAAAGGGGGACTAAGATGCCGCCCATAGTGGCGGACACTTTCAAAAATCACGTCGCAGTAATGCGACAGATGGAACAGAAAGTGAAGGATTTCGAGGTGCGGAGGAAACCTCGAAAGGTTCATATCTAGACATACAGTCTAGCTGATTTTGAGGCAGCCAAGGAAGTGCTAAGGAGTTTGGATTTCCAATTCTATTACTACTCCCCTCAGCGACCAAACGTCGAAAGGAGGGTCATCAGGGGATTAGACTCTGAATGCCCACCTGAGGAGGTGAAGACTGCGCTGCTGAGGGAGCACGGAATTACAGCTAATTCCGTGGCATAGCTCAAGAAGACTATCTCTACTGAAGAAGGGCCGATAAAGGTTCCGATGCCTCTCTTCTTGGCCAATGTGAACAAGGTCGCTGGAGAGTCGGAACAACCAAACGACTCCGTCCGGAAGCTCTTCCATACAGTCGTCAGGGTCGAGAGATTCTACGGCCAAAGTGGACCAGTCCAGTGCCATAGATGTATGGGGTTCCACCACTCTAGCGCGGCGTGCGAGGGAAAGCAAGTATGCCTGCGTTGTGCTGGGCCTCATCTTCTGAGGGACTGCGATAAAGCCCCGGACGAGAAGAGGTGCGCCAACTGCCAGCAGGACCACGTTAGCGTCTACAAGGCCTGCGTGGCGAGGCAGAAGATCATCGAGAGCCGCCGCAGAACGGATATTGGGAAGGCAACCGTCCGACCTGGCGTGTCTTTTGCTGCGGCCCTATCTAGGGCAGAACAAACAGCCGACCGCGCAGAGCAATCTGCTAAGGCCCCTGCACAGCATGCAGCTACCCCTGCACCAACGGAGGAAGCACAACTCCAGCCACAGAGACCTCCAAGGAGAAAGAAGAAGGCAGCCAAACCGACTGTCGCTTCACAACAACAACAGACAGCTAAACCAACTGCTGCCCCACAAAAGAAGCAGCGGCAAGCCCCGCCCAAGGAGGCGGAGTCAACAACTCCTAGCACTGCGTCAGCTACGATGACTGTTCCACTCTCGCCACTGCTAACTGCAGCAACAGCAATATCCAAGAGAGACGTCGAAGAATTCAGAGACCTATCTCTATGGTTCGGCGATCTCCTACAAAGGATTCTCCCTACTCTTAGAGAGTGCAAGCGGGTAATGAACGACCCACACTACAACTCCATGGAAAAATACACAATCTTCCTCAAAACACTCGAGGAAGTGTTCCCTGTCACTCAACTGTAATGGCCCCCAGACTTGTTCGGAGACCATTGCGGGTCGCATTCTGGAATGCGAATGGGATAGGGACACAGTATCCTGGTGTGCTTGAGTTTGTGCAGTCCTATGGAATTGACATTCTAATGGTCTGTGAAACGCATCTACAGGCTGGTATAAATTTCTCGTTGCCCAATTACGTCATCCACCGGACCGATAGAGTCGGCCGTCAGGGGGCGGAACAGCCATTTACATCAAAAACATCATCACACATACACCCTTTCCTCTTCCAGCGCTTCAGCATGTTGAGGCCTGTGCCATCCGACTTGCCATTGGTGGCATAGACTCTTTACTGATAGCTGCATACGACGCACCTGGCCATCACTTCTATGAGGCAGATTACACCAACCTGCTGAACCTACACCCAGTGGTTTGCATTGCAGGAGACCTCAACGCGAAACATGGGCTCTGGAATAGCCGCAACAATAACCAGAGAGGAAGAGGGCTCTACCGCCTCATAAGCGGAGACCCAAATCTAATCGCGCACGGACCTAGAGGTCCAACGTGTCATCCGGCTCGCGGCAGACCGGATATCATAGACATCATGATCACCAAAAACATTCCATTCCATCTGGACCTCTCAGTAGTTAATGAGATGGACTCAGACCATGACCCTGTCATAGTCGACACAGATATCAGTGCACCTGCACTGATATTCCCTGATTGGGAATACGAGGTTGACTGGGATGCAGCCATACAATCCTTTAACCGAACGTTCGACCCCCGCCCACGTATCAATGATATTGAGGCGCTGGAGCTGGCGGCGACACGTTTCTCCCAACAAATCCAACTGATTGTGAGAGCACACACATACCGCATCCCGACTAACAAGCTTAATCCTGGAATCATTCCCAACGAGATTCGGCAGCTGATAAAAGCCAAGGCTACCGTACGGAGGCTGTGGCAACGATTTCGCCATCCCAGGATAGGCGCAGTCTACCAGCGGTTAAAATCCCTGGTAAGAAGACTGCTTCGAGCTCATCGAGCCGGCCACCTGGGAAAACACCATGCAGAACATCAACCTTCAGGAAAATAAACCATGGCGAATAATCAAGTCCTTACGCAAGGACAAAACTCAGTACCAGCATCCATTGCATGGCACTCGTGGGAGGCTCGCCTTTGAACCACACGAGAAAGCCACAGCGTTCGCAGACTATCTGGAGTGCCAATTCGAACCAAGGGAGGACCCCCAAGACGAGGACTTTACTGAACACGTGGAGGCGGAGGTGGAGTTCCTCTATGAGGACCCACCATCGAGACACGCGGAGATCCATATTCCTATAGTCACCCTTAAATGGTGGCTTCTGAAATCAAAAAGCTCAAACCTAACAAATCTCCTGGACATGATGGCGTCACTGCGACCATGCTCCAGCACCTTCCCAAGAGGGCTGTCATTCACTTGACGAGGATATTCAATGCTTGCCTTCACCTACGCCACTTCCCGTTATACTGGAAGGAGGCGCGGGTGGTGTGCTTCTTGAAACCCGCCAAGGATCCTGTCTTTCCTTGCAACTACCGATCAATCAGTATTCTCCCAGTTGTCTCAAAAATGTTTGAACGACTGCTCCTAACCCGCTTGACACCTCTTTTTGAGGACAGACAACTCCTTCCGGATCACCAGTTTGGTTTTCGACGGGGGCACTCCACGACCATGCAGTTGCTTCGATTGGTTGAGAAGGTAACCCTGGGATTCCAGGAGAACTTCAAAACCATTGCGGTTCTGTTGGACGTGGAAAAGGCCTTTGCGACAACCTGGCACCAGGGTCTACTGTACAAGCTCAAGGAAGTTAACATCCCTCCTCCCTATCTTGCTCTGATCAGCAGCTTCCTTCGGGATCGCTCTTTCAGGGTGAGAGTGGAAGGAAAGATTTCCAGTGTCAGACCCATAGCTGCGGGGGTCCCGGAGGGTAGTGTACTATCACCGTTGCTCTTCGCGGCCTACATGTCTGACTTCCCTACAGAACCACAGACAGTTACGTGCCAGTATGCGGACGACGTTCTCATTATGGCACGTAATAAAAATGTCAAGTTCTGCTTCCCGCCTCTGCAACGACAGCTCCGAGCGATAGGCCGCTGGAGTGAGAAGTGGAGGATGACTATTAGTCCAGGGAAGAGCTCAGCTCTTCTGCTGGCTAAGGTCAGACGCTGGCGACCGACGGGAACGCTGAGGCTTAGGCAGAGGCAAATCCCATGGGTTTCCTCGGCTAAATACCTGGGTGTCCTACTTGATCGCGGGCTAAACTTCACTCCCCATGTCAGGGCTAAGGCGGGACTAGGCCATGTTGCACTCAGGCAGTTGTACCCCATTTTCAGGTCCAACATGCCGGCACACCTCAAACTACGTCTGTACCGTGCGATCATTCCACCCATGATTCTGTATGGGTGCGAGGTCTGGGGATTGGCGGCTCCGACCACAATCCGCAGACTGCAAATCGTGCAGAATCGGGCGTTAAGGATGATCTATGGTACTGGGCGTAGATTCCCTACGCACATCTTACATGAATATTCCCAAATCCCTTCCATAGAGGACATGGTAAGAGAGAGATCTCGGACCCTCCATCAAAAACTTTCTACCCACTCCAACCAGCTGGTCAACACCCTGGGTCAGTATGACCACAGAGCTCCTCGCAGGAGGAGGAGGTACAAACTCCCCAAGGACGCCATGGGCTATTAGCCAGATGGGGTTCTCTCCATCACACTGAATAACACCAGAACCAGAAATGGGTTTAGATAATTTCCCCACATAGCTTCCTATCCCCTCTGATCGTGCTGTCTTCTTTCCGCCCTTCTTTAAGCGGAGAGTCGGGTGAGGACGGCCTTGGGAATATATACCCCAGGCGGCAGCCTGAGCGGCTTAACCCAACAGATCAGAGAACCTATGCCCCGACAAAAACGCTTGAGACAAAAGACAAAGACTACTACACTACCCAGATAAAGTCGCAGAAAGCGCCTAGGTGCTGGGCGAAACCATTCCGTCCAGGTAAACTTGGACGACTCGATTCTTCTGCTGGTCTGCTGTGGTATTATTGGTGCTTCTATATTGTGCTATGATCTAGAATCTTTTTGTTAGTACTTCAGAATAATTATAACAAATGCACAGTTGGAAATGCTTGTTTTCCTGTGGGTGACTTTTAGCAAAGAATAGTTAAGCATTTCCGAAATCTGTTTCACGCTCAAACTTGGTCTCCACCACATAATTTTCATAAAATATCATTTCACGACCTTTGCCGTCATTCTTAGCCTGGACCTACAGGCTGATTTGTTTAAATTTATTATCGGCAGAGGCATTTGCAGAAATAAACTGAATTCCTCTGTTGTCTTACTATGTTTGTATTTATTTCATATATTCAGAACGTCTTCAGTGTCTGTGTGTCAGGTAGAACCTTCGTTAAACAAATATGTATATTTTATTGTGGGTGCAATGTCAATAGGTAGATACAGTAGACCTGTAACACCTCAAGTTGTTAAGTCTTATAAGAGGCGGAAGGTAGATCATAAGTTTGAACAACGACCTTCACAGGCTTCTGTAAATTACTAAAAACGAACACTCTCCTATCAACTTCAAATTAATAAGATAAATTTCTAATTATTTTCTTTAAGGTTCAAACGGAATTTGGTAAAAAGTCAGGTTTAAGAGTTACTCAGATGTTTAAAAGCCGGTCGCGATGTTATAACTTGACATTACATAGTATGGTTATCTGTAACGTCAGAGATCACAACAAATATATTTATGCCCTTATAGGAGCATACAGTAAACATTAAACAGTTATAAAATATCTTAGGAGCTGTAAGCTAGCTTTGAAATTACATCCTCTTTGCATGACCGTACATAAAAGTTCAACTGCCTTTCTAATTAATCTTGTACAAATTATTCCTTAATAGATATATTCTTCTGTCTACTTCACCTTAACTGATATAAACATTTGTATTTATCACTTCCTTGGAGAAAAATTGGACAAACACTTAAAGAACTGCTTACTATGTGATGATAAAAATTCAATTCTCTTTTCATAACTATAAGTTGCGGTGACACAATGTCGTAGAACTCTGTTTTAACACGTGACGTCAAGTAATAGCTTCATAATGCAGTTCAATTAGACACAAACTAACGAATATATTCCCTTCTTTAGATGTTTAAATGTATAAATTTATACTCTTCACATATTTATGTTGTCCAGGTAAAGATGAACAAACCGTTATTAAATTTCACATACATTTTGTTGTCTGTGTAGGATGTTCACTAATTAATATTACTAACACCTGTTTATCCGTTGGTAATTACTGTCGTGATAGTAGGCCAAATATTCTTTACTTTAGGTTTATATATTATTATTCTTTCTGAGCTACAATCTTTTGTTTCCCTGATAACACGGAAAAATTTCATTGTCAGCTTATTCTCCTGTATTCCTTCTTGTATCAGTAATGAAAGGTGTGATGAAACTATTTCTCTAAAGATACATCTTAACTTGGAGATCAGTAAGCATTCTTAGAAACTGCGTTGAGAGAACATCTGATAAGAAACGTTGTTTTAGTTATATTGACCATCCGCTAGGGGAAACGTTTTGGTAAATAAGCAGTGCGAGCGCAAACTAGCCTCATGCTGCTGTCTACAGATGGCACTACCTGTCATATTTTACCACAAGGATCAGTATTTGTTATTATTCACAAAGTATTACAAGAAATTGTAACTATATTTGTTAAACATAGCGTGGATTTAAATATTTTATAGGAGAAAAGCAATAATAAACTACAGTTAGGTCTTAGCTGATAATAAAGAAAGGAATCATTTTGTGTGAGTGTGGCATTCTTCTAGAGTAAGTAAATGTACGTGCATCTTACAGAAATACTGAATTTCTCTGTTGTCTTCCTTATTCTGTTTGTATCCATTTCAGAATCTCTGTACTGTCTGTCTGTGAGGTAGAAGTTTTGTTAAACTAATATGTATATTTCCTTGTATATACAATAGGAATAGGAAAATCAGTAGAAATGTAACAACACCTCAAGTCAAATCTTATAAAAATGATCGATACTTGATATCTTTGGATGACATGTCACCACAAACTTGTGTCAGAGCGAGAGCGAGGATTTGCGATTATGAGAGTAAGTTAGAGTCGATAACTAGCTCATGCATGTTCAATCGAATTGTGGTTCGGTATATTTCTACTTATATTATATATGGAAATGTTCTACCAACATTTTACGTTAATATTTAACCGAAGATATAGTTTTGGGTGTCCACTTAACCGCTGAAAGCGTCTTTAGACAAAGTTCCATGTGATTATGTACGTGTCTCCGTGTGTACGTTTAGCACGAGTAATAAACCGATATTTCAAAAGAAATAAAAACCATAGCTAATAAGTGGAAAGGAAAGGAGCTATACACGAATATAAATGAGGAACGTTTTTGTTTGTAAAGTGTATCTAATAATTTCGTCAAAATATCATAAGTTCAATATATTGTCGCGGCAACTGGCATAAAAGTTTCGGCGCAAACAGATAACAGACGGATAGTGTTTCACGGTAATAAAGAGCTTGTATAAGCAGCTAAAGATAGCGCGAGATAAAGGTCTGCCGAAACAAACGAACTGAGATAAATGGAAATTTCTGGTGACGTCTTGGTTGATAGAGATTATTCGGTTTCTTTATTGTTCCGGAAATATCTAGAATTTATCAATGAGGTATTTAAGAAGGCGACGACTCGCCAAGAGTCAGTCGCGAGAGTGGCGAACTGTCGTAAGCAGTAAACAGCTGTAGAGTGTTGTAACGAGAGCTGTTTGTTATTGTCATCGACCTTGGTAGACTGTGTGTATGTGACGTAATGTTGTTACGTGAGAATTGAACAGTGTATTTCTACGGAAATAAAGAACATTTGGAATATTTACAACTCGAACTTTTAATTCTACAAACCCCAAAGTCACAATATTTACTAGCATGAGACACAAACTGTATATCTTAATGTTCTGGCAACAGTCTGTGAAACAATGTTGTATAATTGACCTATCATATTAGTGCACAACAAATACATATCTTATTAAAACACATAAGCTATATTTATTTATTTTATGTCATTAACTATTTCAGAGTCATTCGTTGGTTTTACTTTATATTTTCCGTCTTTAAATTCCTAAGCCGCACTCTGCTGTTCTTTGGAATAACATGAAATCTAAAACACAGATATGACAACCCGCTTTTTAAACACTATAGCATGTCTGCCTCACGTTCAAGAGGTCCCGACTTCAAATCTCGGTCAGGGTGAGTTACCTGGATAAGGTTTTTTCCAGGGTTTTCCCTTATCCTTCAATATATGAATATCCAGTTGGAAATTCTCGTTTACTGATGTGGTAGTTGGTCAAGCGAGCCATACCATGTTAACGTCGTATGAAATGTGTGAGGAGAGTACAGTAGCTTATCAAATGATCTGCTTTCAGATTTAACCTGTACTCCTAAGTGTCTTACTCTAACGATTATATTTTAAAATATTCCGAACGTTATTCACATTATTTTTGCCACACATTCTTCTGCAATGTATTATAACATGCTTACTCCTTCACTTCGTATAAATCAAGCTTAGTCTTAGACATTTAGTCTAAGTAAGTTCTTTGCTCTTTTAATACTTCTGTTTTTATTCCTTTCATAAAATCTGTATCTCTATAGTTACCTGTAACGTCAGAGATCACTACAACAAATATATTTACTTCCTTATAGGTGCATACAGTAAAATTGCAGTGACGCAATATCATAGAACTACGCTTAAATCGTGACCTCAAGTTACAGCTTCATAATGCAGTTCTTATTACACACATAATTTACAAATATATTCTCTTGTTCAACTATTTAAATTATCATGGTTATATTTTCATATATATTTTCCAGTTTGAATGAGCAAACCACTATTAAATTTGAGCACCTGCATTTGTTGTTTGTGTAGGATGTTCACTAATTAATATTACTAAAGCTTGTTTATCCGTTGGTCATTATTTCTGCGATTGTGCACCAAATATTCTTTGCCTTAGTTTTCAATATTATTTTCCTTTCTAAGCTCAAAACTTTCCTTTTCCTGATACCATGGAAACATTTCATTGTCACTGTATACCCTCTTGTATCTGTAACGTTACGTGTAATGAAACTGTTTCTCTAAATATACATCTTAAACTAGGCGAAGAATAAGCATTCTTATAAGACTGGCTTGAGAGAACATATGATAAGAAATGTGGTTTAAGTTATATTGATCGTCCGCTAAGAGAAACGTTTTGGTGGACAAGCAATGCGAACACAAACTAACCTCATCCTGCTGTCTAGAGATGGCACCACATGTTATACTTTATCACAAGCAAAAATATTTATAATTATTCACAAATTATTATATTAAATTGTATTTACGTGTGTTAATATAGCGTGGACGTTATTATACCTTACATGATGAAACATTCATAAACTGCAGTGTACTTTTAGCTAACAACAAAGTAAAAAATTAATTTGTGTGAGAATGGCATTCTTCTAAAGTAGGTAGATCTGCGAGCACTTTATAGAAATATGGCATTACCGGGACGTACGTGGTATGCCCAGTGGTGTATATGTGTGTGTGTGTGTGTGTGTGTGTGCGCGCGCGCGCGCGCAAGATAAGCTCAGTGTAAATATGTAAATATAAAAACAAGAAAAAGAAAGACAGAGACCAAATAAAGAGATAAAACTGGTTTTCGGCGGCCTCAGAACAGGTCGCCATATGGGTTTTAGAAGAACCCCAAAGACAATAAAAAACCATACCCAGAATTATAAACCCATGTAAATTTAGAGCCTGTAAGCCGGGTCCATTGTACTGGCACCAGGCAAATAAGTTATTGTCACCCGAACGTCGGAACTTCCTATAGAACCGACCGGCAGCAGCAGGAGACGTAGGCGTTCGCCACGCCCAGTCATTTATCTTACAGTGGTAACGAGGGTTGGCAGGAAAAACATCACTGTGCCGTCTCTTTTCGCTCCACCTGAGTTCTCGAACTTACGGGATATTTCAAGCAGCGAAATATCGCCGTATTAGTGAACGGACGAGAAGACTGTGTGCGTGCAACGGAAGAATTTACGTAATCGTGAGCGTACAGTGGAACTGCATCGGACGAACTGGTAAATTGTAATTGTGTGCATTACGAAATTCTGTGTAATTGGCAAGTGTTCAACTGTAAGTTGGTGGAAATAAAGAACATTTTTGAGTTTGTGTAGTTGGACTTTTCATTTCACGAACCCACAAAGTCACACTGATGTCAGGTAGCGGGACGACAACATCACCGACGGCATGGCCGCCAAGTATTTGCCAATACTTACCTTTCCCTTACAAGAGGAGATGTTAAATTTCTTTGTCCTGGACATACAAAGAGAGATTTGAAGGATTTGATAATCGCTTAAGTCTACTACATTCCAGTATACAAATGATTTTACAAACAATTGCCGGTCAGTACACCGGAGTATGAACAACCAGAAAAAATAAGATCAGAAGGACAAATGTGACAAACAGGTTTACTTAATATCAGAAAATGTTCATCTCATTTCACTGAGGTAAATAAATGAGTGAACTACTTCATTAATAATTTGTTTGGTTATTTAAATGAGTGTTAAAGCAACGTGAATGAAATTCGGAAATTACATGTAATCGCAGTACATGAGCAATTCAGTATTGGGACTAATTGATCTGAAACGAGCTCTTCCCAAACATGAGATATATTTTGCAATTGTTGTCATTCTGTGATTAAGTGTCATTCGTCACACACATCTGTGAGATGTGGAGCTAATTTCCGTTCATTATAATTGTATACAAGTTCCAAAAAAATACATTAACTCTAAGTAGCTAAGAATTTACATAGAAACCGTGCAAGGAATTTCCAAAATTTGTGAATATGTATAACCTTTAGAAGACTTCTTTTCTGGGTACAGTTATTTATTCGTTCAATTTTTGTCTTAACATATATTATAACTGTTTCTTGGCTTTATGCCATACAGATAAATTAAATCTAAAGCATATAAAAATATATAATTACATGTTATTGTAAGACTTTAAAAACAAATATAAAGATCATCCTACGCTACAGTAGTTGGAATATGTCAACTTAGTGTTATAAGTTTATGCCTTTAGATAAGAGACGATCTCTTAGTTACATTGATTGTCCACCAGGGTGCATTGTTTATAAAGTCCTCGTCCCGTTAGTCATAGATGGCACCACCTGTAATATCGATTAGTACAGAACAAAGTTTGTATTTATTTACAGAGCTCTTGACATGTTGTAATTATGTTCATTAACTATGGCTTACATTTTAATTATGCTTATGATATAAATATAAAGAGTACCCGTAATATATGTCACCATAACATTGAACGAATAAGTAATTGTACGTGAGAACATATGTCTTCTGAAGGTAATATATATCTACGTGTTTTCTATACTGATTAGATGGTTATATAGTACTTCCAGTTTTTGCACTAACTACGCAATATGTTAGACGATTTTTTTTTGGAACTTGTAATCTTACACAGAACAAAACTTAGGAAATTCATATGGATTGAAAGTATATTTACGGAATTAACTCACATTCAGCTACAGAGCCACATTTAAATAATTAAGTAGATAATCTTGACTGTAAGAAAAAGAAGACCTGATCATCGGTAGTTAAACATTACACATTTTATAACACATCAAATATATATTTTGAATTTACTAGAAATGTATCCTCAGAGTTTGTCACATTATAGATGTTGTTTATATAACTGATAAACTGTAAGAGATAAACAAAATAGCCCGCCTCGGTAGCGTGGTGGTAGCATGTCTGCCTCACGTTCAAGAGGTCCCGAGTTCGAATCTCGTTCAGGGTGAGTTACCTGGATACGTTTTTTTTCCGGGTGTTTCCCTTATCCCGTAAGACGAATGTCGGGTAAGTGTAAGCTCAATGGACCCCGGACTCATTTTAAAATCATTTCACCCACCTCATTCATATTCCAATGTGACTTAACGTTGGAGGACGTAAATTTCCAATTGGTAATAAAATAAAAAATAAATAAAATGTTATTCCAGAAAAATGTAAATCCCGTTAAAATACCCAATTTATGTTAAATAGAGTTTTTGTAAAGATTTTAGATTTTGAATGAACCATAAACCATAATTTTCTCAACAGGAATACTTAATGTTGTGTGTGTATGTGTGTGTGTGTGTGTGTGTGTGTGTGTGTGTGTGTGTGTGTGTGTGTGTGTGTGTGTGTGAGCAGCACAACTCAAACAGGGCAAATCTATCAAATACCAAACTTGGCGTTTAGGTTCATCTCCGAGTGTACAGACGGTTACATTTTGCAGAAATTCCGTAAACTAACATTTCTATGGAAACATTTTAGTAATTTCTGATTACCTCATAATGAACTTTGATAATTTATATTGAAATAAGATAAGTTTAGGATATTTTTGCAATACTTGATGTGTTAGTTAATCATTTTGACACGATTTGCTCGTGTAAGCTAAATTCACAATTCATTTGTCAATTGTCATGTCAACAAGGCCGACACAGAGTTCTAGATGTCAATATTTACGTTACCAGTAGAAAGTGTTAACTTTAGAGTCTGCAGTAGCAATCCTCAGTGGCGGCTCATGTCTATACCTAGGGGTGATGCACTGATTATTGACATTTTAGCTTACGTTAATTATTTCAAGATGAACTGCATACGGTGACCTTTCTTTGTAGCAAACTTATTAACCACTCTCTCGTTAAACTTTGGGATGTTTTCTATGGACAACATAGCGAGCGCAGTTAATCTATCTTCTCCAGTAATGTTCCTAAGGAATGTTTTAATTCTTTTCAGTGTGGAGAAACAGCGCTCAGATTCACTTGTTGTTAGAGAGTTATTTTCAAAAGTTTTAAAACTTCAGAAAAAGTGGAAGAAAGATTATTAGCTCTAAGATATTGAAGCAATTTTACAGCGTCATCAATATTCCTGAATTCTTCTCTTGAATAGATGACTGAAAGTTCTGTATGTAGTTTGTCCTTATCAAACACTGGGATCATTTTTTTGTATTCATTGAAAGCGTTTTCTAGAAATATTGAATTAAAATGCTCAAATTGAGAATCTTATAGCAGGGAATACACAGAAAGATGTTTTGTAAACTTGAAGCGGAGATTCAATTGTGACAGTATAACATCACATACTTCCTTGGCTGCTGCTGCTCTGGTCTGTGTGTTTGAAACAATTTTTCTTTTGTGTGGATTTTCTGGTGCCAAATCAGATGACTCCACCTTGTTTCTTACTTTTATAATTTCAGCAGTGAAAGTAGATATGTACACTGGAACTTTCTGTAGTTGATTGTACAGTATTTCTACATGAGGCATAAGCAATTGGAAAAATTAAACCAGAAACAAAACTCATTATTTTCAAGATACTCCAATAAAGCATTTGCCTCATTTATTGTCGCACTGCTTGAGGTCTCTGATTCTGACAAAATTTGAAAACATTCTTTAAATGCTTCCTTCTTTTCGTAAACAACATTTACAGTCCTGTGTTTGCAGTTCCACGTCGTTGATCCACCACTGGGTATTCTCTTCTCAACACATGAATCTAACACTGATGATCTGTGTGGAGAGCGGAAAAACAAGGCGGGTATAGCACAAAGATTTGAAAAAAAAAATCCTAGTTTTTGTGTTTTGCCCCGCAGCTCCCTCCGGTATCACATTTTATTATATCTTTCAAATGGGAAGAGTTGTGAAGCTCAGCTAATGAGATGCCGTATCACACTCAGCGTTGCCAGCTTGTTACTCCACTCTTTTATATTTACCTCTCTCTCGCACACTCATACAACATGCAGGTCTTCTTGGCGCAGACGTAAGTGTAAGCAAATATATTTTACCAGCTTTTACAATGATGCATTTGCCAAAATCAAAATTATAAAAAGCATTTTCGCAAGTTATGTATATTTTTAAACATCATAGCTATAATTTTAGTATACGAATTACGTGTTTTTGTAATCCAATGGAAATGTCTGTGGCTCATGCATATCGCTGTCCTTGTCACTTCCTTTAAGAGACAATTCGTCACTGTCACTGTCTTCATCGTCGGAGTATTGCAAATATATGATTATAGGTTCCAAAATCTCGTCACGTGCTATTTCTTTCTTAAAGTCGTCTTCTTGAAGGTTTTCTGCATGCCTCACGGAGTTTTCCCAGTCCTGTTGAGTTACTTTGTCAATTTCTTCGTGAACAAGTCGTTTAACGTCCGTCAGTTAAAAAGTATTATTTCTATTTGTAATCCCCGTTTTTATTTGAGCCCACATCAGCTCAATTGGATTATATTGGCAGTGGTAAGGTGGGAGGTGTGTTACCTCGTGTCCCGTTTCAATTCCAAGTTGTACCAGCTGATACAATTTTTCCGTGTTTTTAAACGGAAGTACTATTTGCAATAGCTCATCTTTAGTTTCTGTTTCAGAGAAGTTTTGAAGAACGTGTACACCTTGAAAATAATACTTCGAACCTGACAATAATTGTCTTTATGACTCACCACTAAATTTACCGCAAGAAGCCATTACATTATTTAACTGTTACTCTACTTTTGTGTAAAGAACAACTGAATGATATTGATCTGAACTCTCCAGAGTAAATAAACACTTCTTATCCAGCATTCATTCATAAACATAATCATACAGCATTCCACAGGCTAACAGGAAATGAAGTGTTTGCTCTTCTCAAGTTCAACACCTTGACTTATTCACAGTAATTCTTTTATCACGTCATGTCAGTAGATTAAATTTCAGTTCTGAGTAATTGAAAGTATATGTACATACATACACACCAACCACTTTGAACTCTCTAGAGTAAATAGAGATTACGAACCATTCATTAACAAAGAAATAACGTGACCAGACACGTTCTGCCAGGTCAGCAGGAAATTTATTGTTTCCTCTCGCTCGAATTGGCTTATACAAAGTAATTGTATTATCACGTCATGTCAAACATTTATGTTTCAGTTCTCAGTAATTACAAATATACGTACACACATACATGCCGAATTCATACAGTGCTTACGTCACGATTTATTGTTAAAATACAGGTTAAAGTGGTTTATTTATTTGTTTTAGAAAACCTATTTGAGCCAAAAATATGGGATTTTAATGGTTATGTTAGATACATTACTCTCTACCTTCCACATGGATCAGTTTCGACAAAATCTGAATTTTTGTTTTAGCGCAAATAGTAAAAATTGATTAGTTAGGCGGTCGTCACACATCACTTAGCGGGAATGCAATACGACAACACCGCAGTACTCCGATTGGTTGCTCACCATTTGAAGCACATAATAGTTGATGAGCTAAGCAATTCACAAAGTAAGCATTGGGGTACACATCTCTAACTTTAGGTTGCACTCCATTGATAGACTCACTCGTTACCGCTCCACATATAACCTTTGACCTTTAAACTTATTTTCTTTTAATATATTGCCCAGCTCAGAAATTACAACTTCCGCAATTGCATCAGAATTTTGCCATTTCGGAATAAAATATCCCCAGAATCACTCAACAGTACTACCTAAGGCATTACAATACCTTAAGGGCATTACAAGCTGAAACATGTCAACAATATCTGTAACATGTCTGTACATTTACTGACCCAAGTGTAGCAAAATGTGGTTTTTGGACGTCTCATGTTTATGACATTTTTCATATTTTCTCTTAGAGTCTAAAACTCACTTTTGCAGGGCTGGTTCCTCCATAAGGTTGCAGGTTTGCGCTAAACCCACTGATTCTGAATATACAACAGTTGCATTTTACACATTAAAGCTGTACTTGTTTGCATTGTTTTATATACAAACATGTTTCAATTACGCTTATCGTCTGTAGCTGCCCATGACCGCAGAAGTCGAAATAAACAGTGATCAGCTGTCTGAGCCGCAGGTTTTCAGCGAAGAATTAACGTAAGATTTCGCCCAAACGTAGGTGCTCTCAGGGTGTTGCGGGAAGGTGAAGAGAGGGGAGTGGCTTCTTATACATTGCTTAAATGAAGGTTTAAAAACCTATCTCCTCCTACTCTTAGCAACGGCTATAGCGTGACCATCAGGCTTACCTTCTGTGTGCTCTGCTTTTCGAACACAGGGAGAATTTAATTAAATGCATGGAGGTTATTCAGAAGAGAGCTCTGTTAAACAACAACGCCACACTTGTTCATGCTTCTGGGTTTATGGCCACTTTGAAAGATTATAATTTTGTATTCTGGCTGTCTTTCTTCTATAAGATCATGCTACATGTAGACATTTTGTACAATCAGCTGCAGAAACGAGACTGCAATGCAACATTTGCCATCGCCCAGCTAAACGCATTTGAAAGGGAAGTGCAAAATGTAAGAAATAGCGTGGATATCGAGGAACACGAAGAAACTGCAATTAAGAGGAGAAGAATAAAAGATCATGATGTGAAAAGAAGAGAAGCTCTTGAAGTCTGTGACATTATTCTTAGAGAAGCAAAGGACAGATTTAGCTTCATGGGGTATCTGGTAGCCTCGACTTTATTTCATCAAGAAAATTTCTAAGACATTTCCAGAGCATTCCCTTAGAGAAACAATAAGGTTCTATCCTTTTATCATTGGAACAAAAATTCGTAGAGAACTGACTGTAATTTACAGTCGAGAGGAGTTTCGTGTATTGTCCGGCGCATTGTGCCTGATGGACTTCAATAAGGAAAACAATTTATGTGCTACAATCAGCGAATATGTCAAACTCCTCCGAGTACTGTTAACTATGCCAATGTCTACCGCTGAAGCGGAATGCTGTTTCTCAACTTTAAAAAGAATAAAAACTTTCCTTAGGAACAGAATGTCACAGGACAGATTGTCAGCATTAGCTATCCTTTCAATTGAGAGGGAGTTTGTTATGAAGATCAGCGACTTCAACGCAAAAGTTATCGATAGATTCGCCAGGTCTAAGGAGAGTAGAGCAGAGAATCTATATAAATAGGTGAGTCATTACTAGTCTGCATTTTATTTTTCATTTGTGCAGCACCAATAATTTAACCCACCAGCAACCACTGCTTTTGAACCCTGACAATGTTAGCTGCGTCATCTTTGTAACGATACGTTTTAGCTGGAACATCTTATATGAATATCCAGTTAGAAATTCTTATTTTCTGATATGACAATTAGTGGGCCATGAAATGACAATATAAAAAATGATGAACGGTAGCGAGGAGAAAGGAAAATCAATAATCTTGATATATGTTCTGTAATCTTGTTCCACGAGAATGAAAAAATGTTGCGTTACAAACGTTTTGTAACGGAAAATCAATACTGAGATGTTATAAATGCCAACGCTTTGGCCACTCGAGTGATTCATGTAATGGAGTTGCTACTTGCGTTGACTGCGGAGAGGTCAAACATGATAATGCTAGTACTTCACCTACAACACGTGTTAACTGCAGTGCTAATCATTCATCAAACTCCAGAGAATGCCCGTGTTTTACGGAGGAGGCTATCCAAGAGATCCAGGTAAGAGAGAGAGTCCTTCATGGAAACTCTTGCGTATTGGTCAGCTTTCTCTCCCTAGGACTGTTACTTATAGTGCAGTTGCAGCTAAGCCGGTACCTAGACGTGAAATCGCAACACAAACTACCGACATAAACGGGGAAGTAATATCTGAAAGACAAATTACACCAAGATCGCACGTTAATCCCAGAGGTTCTACTCCCATTAGCCCTGGAACCGTAGTACGTAAAACCCGGGCCTCCTTAGACCAGGGAGTTACCGAGCTGTCCCGAAAAGGCGCCCGGCTCCTCCGTGGGGCTTTCCAAAGGGCAAGATCTAAGGACTAACAAGCCCCCTCCCTATCTGGTCCAGTGGACTCAAGACGGGATGGAAGTGTATACGCCACTTACGCGCGCCAACATCAAAATGGGAAGGCTACCGATATGACCTCGGTAGGGCCGCCTGGTGATCTAGCACACCTTCTACTAGCTATGCTGGTTAGTACGCGGAAATATTAATGGCTTCCCTCAACACCGTCCGGAGACGTACGCGATCACCCACGAGTATCGGGAAGCACTTCTCCTCGAGTCCAACCCAATCCGAACAACTCCCAATAAGGGAGGCGCTCGAATGTTCGGCCCGAGGTTCCTCTAGTAACGTCAGAAGTACCACGAGTGCTAGGGGTTCGCAGCGCCCGCACCACGTCAGCTGAAGGGGACGGATCCCCTCCCCTACGGGAACACCAAGATCACAGCCAAAGCAACAAACACCAGCACGAACAACAGTGAGCGCGTCGACCAAGTCCAGTCCTAAGAAGAAGGTTTCAGCCAAGTCACCGCCGAAAGCATCTAATTCAAGAACATGTGAACCGGTAATATATAATGTATCGCCAAGGAAATTTAAGACCTCGTATGACAGAACTGACTTCCTTAAGCAAAATAGTAAGACCAGTGTAAGGAAAGCTAACCAGCGAACATCTCCGTCAACATCTGAGGAATCATCTGGAGAGGACGCCGATCGGTGACTTTCATCTTCGCCGGTCGCAGTTTCCGATCGTTTCGAGAGACTCGATGCGAAGTTACCAGTAAGGAAACCGTCGTCCTCCATTGAGGATGTAGAGAGGGTAGATCCTCTCCTCACTGCCCAAACGACAGCGAGAAAAGGCAGAAAAAGCAGCTGAAAGTGCTAGCCCAGCCCCAAAGACCAACACTGGGCAGGTAGCTTTTGTCATGGCAAGGTGATTTTGAAAGTAGTAATTTTTATGCCTTTTGGTATTTTATTGGTAATTATTGCTTTTTTACCAATTTGGGCTAAATTTATTTTATTTTCATTTTGTTTTGATAATTTTTTTAGTTTTGGTTAATTTCTTTCTGGCTATTGCCATAAATTAGTTTTCTGAGGTCGCTGATGACCAAGCATTTGAGCGCCTTTATATACAAATCATCATCAAAATCATCATCATGCCCGCCTCGGTAGCGTGGAGGTAGCATGTCTGCCTCACGTTCAAGAGGTCCTGATTTCGAATCTCGGTCACAGTGAGTTATCTGCATAAGGTTTTTCCGGGGGTTTTCCCTTATCCTGAAACACGAATGTAGGGTAACTCTAAGCTCTATGGACCCCGGGCTCATTTGAGCATCATTTCACCCATTCCACTGATCGTCCGATATGACTTAACGTTGGAGGACGTAAATTACAAAAAAAAAAAAATCATCATTACGACCTTTGACAGCAACAACTAATAATAGAAACTGAATAGCCAAACATATATACTTATATAAGTAATATATATATATACGTTTTCCTCGGTTAAGAAGAAGTGCATGAACAACCTTGTAAGAATAAATTGCTCAGTAATGAGTACAGAACGCGTCATATTTCAGATTGTAGGTGCAAGAAACACGCACAGTTCAGAATGTGTAATCATTAATATAGGATACAAGTTCCAACAAGAATCACAAGCGCCTGAGAGGTATCTGATTATTGTAATGACAAATTGCAGTGAAAGACATTGAGACATATTTAGTTTAGCAATACCTTTCTGACACATAATTGTTTGTTCGTTCGATATTCTCTCGTATATTCTGTAACTACTACGTATTGCCAAGTTACTGAAGGTTAATTAATTTTAAAATGCATCTAATACATAAAATTACAACTTGCTATGAAACCTTGTAAATAATTAATAATATTCTTCCCGCACGATATTATACTACAGGTGCTGCCATCTCTGTACTGCTGGTCGAAGTAGGTCTATAGACCTTATGTACAACTTGCCAACCAAAATGTCTCTCCTAGGTATATTCAACTGAACCGTACATATCTGTTATGACGTCAGCAGCTCCCGTAATTTAATGATAAGTCATAAGACACATTCTCGTCTTTACGGAGTACGTATTTTGTTATGTACTAATACAGATAATCTTACTTCACCTAAAAAGCCTACATCACAATAAAGCACTCAGCTATTTCTCAGATGACTATTACTTATTATTGGTTTGAATTTTAAATACTTACACTTTCTGTTTATCCTATCATGTACATAGCAGGTACAAAAGGTATTGCATTCCATCCAGAAATTACATACCAAGCTTTAATTGGTAATATAAGTTTAAGGTGACAAGGTACTGCTTATCTCCACAATGATATTTACATGTTATTTGAGTGTACATTACTAAGACATCATTATTGATATGCACATGAAAATTTTCAAGCGTATTCTTAAAACTTTTTTCTTTAATTGTACATATTACTATTTGAAAATTTTGTACTGATAATTTGTTATATTTTATTTTAGGTTGTGTAACGAAAAAAGCACTGAGATTTCAGATAATTTTATTTTTAAAACAAGTATTGTGAATCTCAGAGAAAAATCCCTTTTTATTATTATTCTTATGAGTCTGCTTAGTACGGAAAAATGTATATGTTTTGGTTGATTAGTTTTTTAAACAAGTGTACTGGAACCTGAAAAAATGAGAAACTGAGAAAAACAGTTTTAAGTTGATATATTGATTATTGACTTCTCACATGAGTCAGAACATTCCTGCTGCATAGTCTTGACCCTCTGTATTCTCATTTGTTCTTTTCATTTGTCTTGCCTTCTTGGTCAGTTCTTCAACTATTTTATCTGCTTTCAGGACTCGCAGCTCATCAATTTCTGTATAAAACTACTATCATGACTAACACATGTATTGTGTGAACTGGGTCTACTAACCTCAACATTACATGTGGTTTCAGTGTCTATTCTATTTATATTTTCTACATTTACTTTTCTGTTTTAAGTAAAACCATTTCCTGTAAACTTTCTGTTTATAAATATTTTTGACTACCCATATCGTATATTCCCCAATAATTAGTACAAAATATTATTCAGAACAAATAACTGTTCACATACACAGCCAAAGACAAAAGAAGAACTAGCATCACTGGTGTTACTGTGGTACCAGCAGAAAGCTTGAAAGATCTCTTACAAAACAAGGCTTAGTTCAGAATTATCTGTTCAGTATTACAGAAGTTATGATCAATTTTCTGAAAGCTTACGAACAGCGTCGTGGCAAAACCTTAACACTCACTATAATTAGCAAATAAAATAAAAAATATTGCTGCAATGAACTTTTTAACTATATATTTGTAATCTAGAGGGATGCCCGGTAGGGGATGTGATCCGTTACCTTCACCTGCCGTGGTGCGGGCGCTACGGACCCCTAGCACTCGTGGTACCACTGACGTTACTAGAGGAACCTCAGGCCGAACGTTCGAGGCCCTCCTTGATAGGCAGTTGTTCGGATTGTGTTGGACTCGAGGGAGCAGTGGTTCCCGATAACCGTGGGAGAACGGGTACGGCTCCGGACGGGGTTGAGGGAAGCCATATACTCCCGTGTACTAGCCAGCATAGCTAGCAGAAGTTGTGCTAGATCACCAGGCGGTCCTACTGAGGTCATATCGGTAGTCTTCCCATTTTGGTGTTGGAGCGCGTAAGTGGCGTATCCACTTCCATCCCGTCTTGTGTCCTTGAACCAGATGAGGGGGGGGCCTTGTTAGTAACTCAGGTCTTGTCCTATAGAAATCCCCACGGGCGCACTTTGGGACAGCTCGGATACTCCCTGGTTGAAAGAGGCCCGGGTCTTGGTGCTACCGGTCCAGGACTAATTGCAGTAGAACCTCTGGTCTCATTAACTGTATACAAAGCACTCTCCGTGAGTTTACTCCACGAGGCCTTATCGCTTCACACACCGGGCCACCAAATTATTTGACAAGTTACTAGCACACCAGAGCGCCCTGGTTATTTCCCTAGGTACTATATTCCCCGAAAACGCCTACTAAACCCATACCGGCTGTCCCGCATATCTTGTGGTCAATAACCATAACCATAAGGCCACTACACCAGGATTAACGAAATTTACCTACTCGAGTTCTTTGCCTGGAATATCAACAATTATACAAATTTCCTCTTTCAAAATTAATTATTTTCTTCCACCAGCGCTACACGAGGACCGTTGTAATTATACTTTATGAATTACTTATTTTTCTAACCCAACAAAAATGCCAGCAGTGCATAGTAGCAGTGCTACTAAACCCATACCGGCTGTCCCGCATATCTTGTGGTCAATAACCATAACCATAAGGCCACTACACCAGGATTAACGAAATTTACCTACTCGAGTTCTTTGCCTGGAATATCAACAATTATACAAATTTCCTCTTTCAAAATTAATTATTTTCTTCCACCAGCGCTACACGAGGACCGTTGTAATTATACTTTATGAATTACTTATTTTTCTAACCCAACAAAAATGCCAGCAGTGCATCCGTATAGCTGTGAATGTTTACTTACGTCATTGTCATAGTCTTCAACGTCTGAGTACTGCAAATTTATAATGATAAGTTCCAAAATCACGTTACGTGCCATTTCTTTCCAAAAGTCATCTTCTTGTAGTTTATCTGATGTCTCACCGCAACACAATGTGCGATCATTTGCCTCTCGCTACTTTTTAAACGTTTGCCTCGATTGTCTTTTATTTCGGCTGAAGTACCGACCCGCTCCATGATGAAAAGTTTACTGATTTTAAATTGCATATACATAAGTGTTCTTGGGTTTGTGAGATTACGCGAGATGTACAGGAAATACAGTGTTAAATATCAAAGTAACTCCACACTATAAACAATAACATCTTAATCAGCATTCAACTCCATACAGACCTCGTTGTGAGAGAGCTGTCTGGTATAGGAATACAACAATATTATATAACATCAGTTTCCTTTAGTAATTGTTAAATAAAATGCAGCTTAATTTAACATAATAAGTTAATAGTGTGTATAATTTGACCTGTCTTCTGTCTAATCTGTATATAGTATACAGAACACATCTATGTGATATGTGAAGCAGAAAGATAAAATGTGAGGCTATTACGTTTATAATAATCGAAACATTTGCATACTTTTCTCTCTCTTCAGTCTTTTCGTGTGTATTGTCGAAACGTTGGTACTATCGTTGTGTCACACGCTCACTAACGACAAGTCCTCATTACACATCACATATCCTTCGAGCAGTGACAGAGACTTTGTAATCTTGTTTCCAGTAATGTTTTAGAAGGGCTCTAAGCTTAGACTTTGTTATTTTTGTGATTGTTTATTAACAACTGAAGACTGATAAATGCTCATAATGTACGAAACACTGCACATGAAATCATGTACATAGCATTGCCAAACCAAAGAAACCCAATAATTTCCCCAAAATTCCCAAAATCAAAAAACTGAATTTATTAATGAAACCACCTAAGAAAAATGCAAACCGGAGATGTTTGAATGGTAATTCATGGATCAGTAGTAAATGTTTGTAAAATTGACCAAAAGGGAGGTCATGGCCACTACATGGGTTAGTGCCACTTTGTACTCTGTGGCCTAGAGTCGCATTTCCCGCCAAGTCTACATCTACATCAATTGCTCTGTTAGTTGTTTTCTGTAAGCTCCTAAGAGCGACCCTGTAGCATCGGACCTCCCCGCTATGTTGTCGTACCAGCCGTTCTTATATACTACATGAAATGTCCACTTTGTATCGTTGAGAGTTTATATATTTTATGTTCACTTCCTATAAATTAACGACTACATAGTTTTAATACAGTTTCACATTTTATAATAACACTAGTAATTTTAAAACGTTTGATATTATTTTCACATTGTAGAGCTGTTTGTATAAGCAGTTTAAATCCAAGAATTTTACAAATACAAACAAATATGGATTGGAAGTATATTAACAGAATTAACTTAGATTGAGCTATCGAGAAAAACAGAATCCTTCCACATCTGAATATTTAAGTAGATAAGCTTGACTGTAAGAAAAAGAAGACCTGATCATCGGTAGTTAAACACTCAACATTTCATGACACAATAGTTATAGTTATAGTTAATAGTTAAAAGTTATTATTAACCCATGGTTTATGTGTCAGTTTGTTTGACACAACCTTTCTGTACCTTTAGGAGCAGACTGAAACACCCTCCTTTATAAATTGCAATAATGAGTTATAATATTCATTAGGGTCATTTGTGACACAGTTAAATCCAGTATCTTGTCTAAATAAGGAAAGTCTATTATGATGTATAGTCTTAAATTCTTGAATTGACATTCTGGTATTGATATACTTATCATGAAGGGCCTTCCACAAATGTTCTTATAAGTATGTTATGGTCACTGATATCATGCACTATGTTATCATAGTTTGTGATGAGTACGTGGTCAATTAGTGTAGCTGAGGTGTTGCCTAATCTTGTTGGGTATATTTAATTACCTTGTACAAAATTGAAACTTGTAATTTGTGTATTATAATTTTCGAGCTTTTTACTCTGAGTGAAGTAATTAATATTTACATTGATTATGATCATGGCTGATTTTGCAAGCTTCCTACACAGTACAGTTTACATATCAGTGAGAAAGTTGCCATTAGGATTATAAACTGTAATGATATCAAGTGTTATTAGATCCCTTCTCAGGTTTATGTGCAGGATACTGTGGACACTGTTTACTATGTTTTGTACCGACGTTTTCTATACATCTCTAATATACACTGACATGCCACGTCCTGTCATTTTCATTATAATATGATGTGCATTAACATTTTTATATTAACAAAGTAAATTATGTCTTTTCTGATCCAGTTTTCTGCTACAACAATCACATCTTCTTTAGTTATTGTTGCCACAAGAAGCTCAATATCATCTAATTTGTTTACATTAGAGCTAGCAATCAGGTACAAAATTCTTATCTTTGGGCTCGGTTGAGATCTTGTAATCATCTACAGAATGATATTTGAACTCACCTGTAATGTTATCACAATCACACATGAAAGGTACAAATATTACACTTCATCAGAAAATAGAAACCTAACACACTGCAGTACACAAACAGAGACTCGGGCTTCTTCTTTTCACGAACCTAAACAAATATTCTTACGTCAATATAAATAGTTTGTTAATAATCTATTATATCATAAAATATGAGGCAAGGAACGACAGTTTCCATAAGAACTTGTTTATAAAGTTAATGGTACACACCAACTGTTAAGGTATTATAAAATACAGTTTGGTTAATGACGCAAATGCTGAGAGTATTACAAATTACTTGTTTAATATATCTCCTGTTGCTCTGAAAGTATTTCGGTAAAGTTGAGTAACATTCTGTATATACAAATTATGTAATGACGCTACTTCTGTAAACGGGTAAGTCTGTTTAGAAGACTGACTTGAGAAAGTATTTGGAATATGTTAACTTAGTGTTATAAGTATATGCTTTTAGGTAAAAGACGATGTCTTAGTTATATTGATTGTCCACCAGAATACGTTGTTTATAACGACCGCGTCTTGTTCATAGATGGCACCACCTGTAATATCGATTAGTACTGAACAGAGGTTTTTGAAAAGTTGTAACCATGTTCATTAATTATGACTCGGATTTTATTGTTCCTTACGATATAAAGATAAAGAGTACCCGTAATGTATGTCACCATAGTACTGAACGAATAAGTAATTGTACGTGAGAGCACATGTCTTCTGAACTAAATATATATCTACCTCTTTTCTACAGTTTTAACATGGTTATATACTGATTATCATAATGAGACGGTTAGACGCGCATGTCAAACGTACAGGGTTTCTCCGCAACGAACAGTTCGGCTTCAGAACACACCGTTACTCCACACTTCAACTAATCAAGGCCACCAAACATATTACCCACGACTACAATATTAACAAATCCACCGGAACACTTTTCTTGACTTAGAACGAGCCTTTGATAAAGTCTGGCACGATGGACTTCTGCGCAAAATGATGTAACTTCCCGGACTCCGCAATCAAACTGACCGCTAACTACCTCACAGCACGTCCTTAAGATCATCTGTAAACAGAATCCACTCCAGCCTGAGAACAATCCGCGCCGGCGTACACCAGGGTAGCATCCTAGGACCCCTCCTCTTTAACATTTACATTAATGACATTCCTATGCCAAATTCTCTCAAAACGTTCGCTTATGCAGATGACACTGCCATCATGCCTCAATCCTGGTCGCCAAAACTTATTCATAACCGCCTACAAAGCTACATCGACCAGCTTGTACCCTGGCTCACTGACTGGCGAATCAAGCCGAACCCCAATAAATGCCAAGCCATCATCTTTACAAAATGTACGACTCACAGAAGGCAAAACCTTCCTCCCCTAAAACTCTTCGGCATTAACATAACCTGGTCACCCGCCTCATCTGGCCTGAACACACCCATAGGATCAGAGGAAAAGCCTACGGCCGTTTACGGGGACTCTACCCATTACTTAATTACTCCAGTCATCTTTCCATCGAAACTGCCCTCGTGATTTACAAAACCCTCCTCCGACCACTCCTCACATACGCCGCCCCGGTTTGGGGCTTCGCGGCCGTCTCACACATAAGAAGACTCCGAGCACTCCAAAACAAAATCCTACGGCTAATCTGCAGACTTCCGCGGACCACCCCTGCAGCACCCTTACATACAGAACTCAGAATGCACACCCTCAATGAATTTATCCGCAAACTCGCCTTTGACCTTTACAAAAGCGCTGAACATCATACAAACCCGCTCATCGAAAACATAGGCAATTACGACCCACTTGCAAGCAAACACAAACGCCCCCTTTATCTCTTCCACAGAAACCCAGACAACGACGTCAGCGAACTAGATATCCAGGATCACCTCAACCATCTGTACCCCATCTAACACCTAGTACAACCACCAATTCAACGATTTCAGCACCCACCCACCTAATTTCCTGAGCATTCCAAGCCACTACTAAATTTTGCATGACTAACCACCTACTAACGCATAACCTCACAGTTACTAACATACCATCATTAACATGCATGACCACACTAACCCAATCACTAACCCTCCACAACGCATGGATCAGCATGCACCGCAATACGCACTACCCGCACGCATACCACTGCACGACACAATTCAGTAACAACCATCTCACATCACGAACCCCCAGTCTGACACTCAGGGCACTTCGCCATGTTTGCCACACTGGCCTTTTACACCATGCCTGACTCAGCATGACACATGCTGTGCACATTATCCTCAACACTATCCCAAAGTGCTTATTGCGGGATCTGCCAAGTAACGCAACTAATCTCTCACACCTAACCCACCCCGCAACCCTGCATGTTAGTATTAACAGCATGCGGGAGGCGATGTAGAATGCATGCCGATGAATGATGGATGATTGCCACCGGGCAGGCGGGGAGGGGCCTGTCTAAAAAAAAGGTTTAACATGGTTATATAGTACTTAGAGGACTATTTGTTGGATTTTTGTTGGAACGTGTAAACTTATAAAGATCAAAACCTAGGCAATTCCTATGGATTGAAATTATATTAACAGAATTAACTCTAATGAAGTAGATAAGCAAGAACTGATCATCGATAATTAAACACTACACATTTCATAACACATCTAATGTATATTTTGAATTAACTAGAAATGTATCCTCAGAGTTTCTCACATTATAGATGTCGTTTATATAACTGATAAACTATAAGAGATAAACAAAATAGCCCGCCTCCGTAGCGTGCTGGTAGCATGTCTACCTCACGTTCAAGAGGTCCCGACTTCGAATCTCATTCATGGTGACTTACCTGGATACGGTATTTTCCGGGGTTTTCCCTTATCGTGTAAGACGATGTTGGCTAACTCTAAACTCCATGGACCCCGGACTCATTTGAGCATCATTTCATCCACCTTATTCATTGGCCAATATGACTTAACGTTGGAGGACGTAAATTACAGAATAATAATAAAATAAAAAATAAACAAAAAGTTATTCCAAAAAATGTAAACCCGTTAAAACACCCAACTTATTTTAAATAGAGTTTTTATAGAGATTTTAGATTTCGAATGAACCATAAACCATAATTTTCTCAACAGGAATACGTTATGTGGTGTGTGTGTGTGTGTGTGTGTGTGTGTGTGTGTGTGTGTGTGTGTGTGTGTGTGTGTGTGTGTGTGTGTGAACAGCATAACTCAAACACGGCAAATCTATCAAATACCAAACTTGGCGTTTAGATTCATTTTCCAGGTGTACAGCACGTTAGATTTTGCAGAAATTCCGTAAACTATCTTTTATAAGGAAACATTATAGTAATTTCTGATTTTCTCATAACGAAGTTTAATAATTTCTATGGAAATAAGATAAGTTTAAGATATTTTTGCACTACTTGATGTGTAAGTTAGTCATTTTGACACGATTTGCTCGTGTAAGCTAAATTCACAATTCATTTGTCAATTCTCATGTCAACAAGGCCGACACAGAGTTGTAGTTGTCAATATTTACGTTACCAGTAGAAAGTGTTAACTTTAGAGTCTGCAGAAGCAATCCTCAGTGGCGGCTCATGTTGTCTATACCTAGGGCAGCTGCACTGATTATTGACATTTTAGCTTACCTTAATTATTTCAAGATGAACTGCATACGGCGACCTTTCCTTGCAGCAAACTTATTAACCACTCTCTCGTTAAACTTTGGGATGTTTTCTATGGACAACATAGCGAGCGCAGTTAATCTATCTTCTCTAGTAATGTTCCTAAGGAATGTTTTAATTCTTTTCAGTGTGGAGAAACAGCGCTCAGATTCACTTGTTGTTAGAGAGTTTTTTTTTTTTTTTCAAAAGTTTTAACACTTCAGAAAAAGTGCAAGAAAGATTATTAGCTAAAAGATATTGAAGCAATTTTAGAGCGCCATCAATATTCCTGAATTCTTCTCTTGAATAGATGACTGAACGTTCTGTATGTAGTTTGTCCTTATCAAACACTGGGATCATTTTTTTGTATTCATTGAAATCATTTTCTGGAAATATTGAATTAAATTGCTCCAATTGAGAATCTTATAGCAAGGAAGACACAGAAAGATGTTTTGTAAACTTGAAGCGGAGATTCAATTGTGACAGCATAACATCACATACTTCCTTGGCTGCTGCTGCTCTGGTCTGTGTGTTTGAAACAATTTTTCTTTTGTGTGGATTTTCTGCTGGCAAATCAGACGACTCCGCCTTGTTTCTTACTTTTATAATTTCAGCAGTGAAAGTAGATATGTACACTGGAACTTTCTGTAGTTGATTGTACAGTATTTCTACATGAGGCATAACCAAATGAAAAAAATTAAGCCAGAAACAAAACTCATTATTTTCAAGATACTCCAATAAAGCACTTGCCCCATTTATTGTCGCACTGCTTGAGGTCTTTGATTCTGACAAAATTTGAAAACATTCTTTAAATGCCTCCTTCTTTTCGTAAACAACATTTACAGTCCTGGGTTTGTAGTTCCACGTCGTTGATCCACCACTGGGTATTCTCTTCTCAACACATGAATCTAACACTGATGATCTGTGTGGAGAGCGGAAAAAGAAGGCGGGTATAGCACAAAGATTTGAAAAAATCCTAACTTTTGTGTTTTGCCTGGCAGCTTTCTCCGTTATCACATTTTATTATATGTTTCAAATGGAAAAAGTTCTGAAGCTCAGCTAATCAGATGCTGTATCACACTCAGCGTTGCCAGGTTGTTACTCCACTCTTTTATATTTCCCTCTCTCTCACATACTCATAAAACATGCAGCTCTCCTTGACGCAGGCGTAAGGGTAAACAAATTATATCTTACAAATTTTTACAATGATGCACTTAACAAAATCAAAATTGTAAAAAGTATTTTGGCAAATTATATATATTTTTAAATAACATAACTATAATTATAGTTTATGAATTACCTGTTTTTGGAATCCAATGGAACTGCCAGTGGCTCATCCATATCGTTGTCATTGTCACTTCTGTTAAAATACAATAGATCATTGACGCTGTCTTCATCAACTGAGTCTTGCAAATTTATGATTATAGGTTCCAAAATCTCGTCACGTTCTATTTCTTTCCTAAAATCGTCTTCTTGAAGGTTTCCTGCATACCTTACGCAGTTTTCCCAGTCCTGTTGTGTTACCTTGTCAATTTCTTCGTAAACAGGTCTGTTAACGTTCGTCAGTTTAAAAGTATTATTTCTGTCTGCAATTCCCCTTTTTATTTGAGCCTACACTAACTCAATTGCATTATATTGGCAGTGGTAAGGTGGGAGGCGTATTACCTCCTGTCCCGTTTCAATTACAGCTTGATCCAACTGATACACTTTCTCCATGTTTCTAAACGGAAGTACTCTTTGCAATAACTCATTTTTAGTTGCTGTTTCTGAAAAAAATTTGAAGAACGTATACACCTTAAAAATAATACTTCGAGCCAGACTTCGCAATACCTGCCTTTTTGACTCGCCACTAAATTCACCACAAGAAGTCATTGCCCTATTCCACTCTTAGTCTTTTGTTGTGTAAAGAAAAACTGAATGATATTGATCTTAACTCTCCAGAGTAAATAAACACTTCTTATCCAGCATTCATTCATAAACATAAGCATACAGCATTCCACAGGCTAACAGGAAATGAAGTGTTTGCTCTTTCTCAAATTTTTCACCTTGACTTATTCACAGTAATTGTTTTATCACGTCATGTCAGTAGTTTAAATTTCAGTTCTGAGTAATTAAAAGTATATGTACATACATACACACCAACCACTTTGAACTCTCTAGAGTAAATAGAGATTACGAACCATTCATAAACAAAGATATAACGTGACCAGACACGTTCTGCCAGGGCAGCAGGAAATTTATTGTTTCCTCTTGCTCGAATTGGATTATTCAAAGAAATTATTTTATCACGTCATGTCAAGCATTTACGTTTCAGTTCTGAGTAATTACATATATACGTACACACATGCCAAATTCATACAGCGCTTACGTCACGATTTATTGTTATAATACAGGTAATAGTGGTTTATTTATTTATATTAGAGACACTATTTGAGCTAAAAGTATGAGGTTTTCATGGTTATGTTAGATACATTACTCTCTACCTTCCACATGGATCAGTTTTGGCAAAATATGAATTTTTGTCTTAGCCGAATAGTATTTCATACAGATTGATTAGATTGGCGCTCATCTCACATCACTTGCATGACAATACAAGACCACACACCAGACTTCACACCACTGCAGAAACTGGGATGGCAAGTCTTACAGCCCTGACCTGGCACCATCAGACTTTCATCTGTTCGGGCCACTAAAGGAAGCTCATCGTGGGATTCATTTTGAAGATAAGGAGGTTGTGAAAACGTCCGTGCGTCAATGACTTAGGAAGCAAGACCGTGTGTTTTACCACACTGGAATACATGACCTAGTTAAAAGGTGGACCAAAACTGTGGAAAAGGACGGAGATTATATTGAATAGTGACAAATTAATCGTCAATGTTGTAGTTTTCAAGCTATGTAAATTGGATTCTATTTTCTTGGAAACTAAAAGGAATAAAAATAGGAGGCATTACTTTTTGACCCACCCTCGTACTTCCTGAAATTATATCATAAGGAAACCTTTCCACTAATGTCAGTTGTTTTAACTAGAAGTCTAAAAGAAGTGATACTTATTGGTAAAAGGAATGGATTACTGAAACAGGAAGTTCGAGGTTGATAATAGGGACAATGACAGTGAGACATCTTTAATTGTTGGAACTTTGCTGATGATATGTTTGCTAGTGAGTAAATCACCTTTTTAAAAATTATTCCCGTTGTACAAATTAATTACGTTAGAAAATTAGCTGTATTACCGTACACATCCTGTAATTGTGGTAGTCATTTAATAACAAAAGTGTAGTTAGTTTTATCTTTCCTTTTACCGTCATGGAAATTACAGAAGCTAGGGCTGTTTAGCATCATTTTCATAGCTTACTATACGGCAACTTAATAATATTTCACTCTTCTAATCGACCAGATAACAGACGATGACAGCGCTGGTCACTTGAAGGTCAATACGCCTCAACGCTTTGTGGAGTAATACATTCTCGCAAAATACGTTACACTATTGTAAATAACATTGCCAAACCAAAGACACCCATACTCTTTCCAAAACAACAAAATTTAAGAAAAATGACTTTATTTCGGAAACCACGTAATACCACGAAATACCGAGATGTGTGACTAGTAATTCATGGATCAGTAGTAAATGTTTGTAAGATTGATTAAAAGGGAGGTCATGGTTACTACATGGGTTGGTGCCACTTTGTACTCTGTGGCCTAAAGTCGCATTTCGCGCCAATTTGCTCACTTCACTTTGTTTTGAACAGTAAGTGTCAGTATAAGCTCCTTGGGAGCGACCCTGTAGCATCGGACCTCCCTGCTAGGTTCGCTCGCTCGCTCGTGCTGGCTGGCTGTATACAGCCAGAAGGTTTCTGCTGCGTGCCCACCCATTAAGGGTTTTACCGCAGGTAGGGTTTTTTTATTGAATGTTGTAGGATGAAAGTGATGTAGGTTTTTTGATTGGGAGTTAATTTTGAGGTTACCAAAGTACCTTCGGGTTGAAGGGGAGGATGCAGTACTTAGCACCCAATTTTTTGTTTAGTTTTACATTTTTTGTATTTTAGTTGGGAAGAAATTTAGATGCCAAACAGCTTGGATGAATTATGAGGAGCTCAGCTTTAGCTGCTGATAGGTTTAGCTCCTGGGTTATCTAGGGTGCCCGCATGCCATACGGGGGACCCGATGCAGTCTAGATCGGCGTCTAGTGGGGTCATAATTTCCCAATGATCTGACAAGGGCGCTTCTGTGAGATGGTAAACTTGCGTATAATTTTGAATCCCGGCGCCTAATTTCATCCTCCACGTATGGAAGACCCGATGCTTCGTGGAGCAACCTGGTAGGGAAATAACGTCCCACAGAATAAATAGACCGCAGTCCTCTATTCTGTGCACGTTGAAGCCATGCTAAACAGCTGTCTGCTGCCATGCCCCAGATCTCGCAGGCATATAGCATCACCGGGATTACCAGCGCTCGGAAGAGGTACAACTTCATGCGGACTGGCATCGAGGTAGACCCCAGCATTGGGTACAGGGAAGCAATTGCTCCCTGTACCTTCGCCGAAGGGTCCCTGATGTGCCGGCGAAAAGTTAAACCTCTATCCAAGTTTACTCCTAGCTACTGGAGAGAGTTAGACCACTCTATCCTTCGACCTCGGTAGCTGAAGTTGGGGCAGTCTGCGGGGGTGTGGCGCTTTGTGAAAAGTATGGCGTGGCTTTTGTCCGGATTTTCGGACATCCGCCAACGCCGGCACCATTGTTGTGTTAGGCGGAGATGTCTTTGAATGGGGTTGAAGGCTCTGAGAATGTGTTTGTCCTTGCAGAACAGAAACACGTCGTCAGCGTATTGTGCCATTTCGACTCGTGGTTCTGTGGGGAAATCTGCCATAAAGACGTTGAAGAGGGTGGGGGATAGCACAGAGCCTTCGGGGACTCCGCCTCTCACTGGCCTTAGTGTTGATGTTTTCCCCGCGACTGAGACTTTAAATGTGCGGTGTCGCAAGGAGCTGTGCAGAATGTTGATCACTTGTGTTGGGAGCCCCAGATGGATCATTTTGTGTAGCAGTCCGGCATGCCATGTCGTAGAGAAGGCCTTCTCGACATCCAACGAAACTGCGGCAGTGAAGGCGCCTTCCTGGAAGCTCAGGGCGGCGGTCTCTACCACACGCAGCAACTGCTGAACTGTCGAGTGCCCAGGACGAAAACTAAATTGGTGGTCAGGAATGGCTTGAATGTCTACCAATATTGGGGACAAGCGAGCAAGAATTAGCCTCTCGAGAACTTTCGAGAGGGTGGAGAGGAGGCTAATGGACCTGTAGCTGGAAGGGTGTAGCGGATTCTTCCCAGGTTTCAATATGCAAATCACCCGGGCTTCTCTCCACTCTCGTGGGAAAGTACCCAAGGGCGAGGCACATATTGAAAATCCTAGTCAGGAAGAGAACCGCATTGAAGGGAAGATGGCGGAGCATTAGTCAGCCCGTCCGGCCCCGCCGCCTTCTTTGGTTTGAGACGTTGGAGTACGCCTTGGACTTCACTAGGTCGGATGGTAGGGAGTCTCTCCGCATCCTCAGGAGGGTGACGTAAGAAACGACGCACCTCCCGACGGACGCGTTCAGAAAAGTTATTGTTCTGGGGGTTATCTCTCGGACACATTTTACGCTCAAGATAGTCAAGCGAAAGCATTGGCTTTGGCTTGGGGTTCTTAGGCCGTGAATGGGAGAGGTGTACTGACCTCTGCCGCTAGGTTGACATGCCAGCCGTTCTTATATACTTCATGAAATGTCCACTTTGTATCCGCGAGAGTTTCTATATTTCTATGTTCACTTCCTATAAATTAACCGCTACACAGTTTTAAGAGAGTTTTGCATTTTGTAATAAAACTAACAATTTTAAAATGTTTGATATTATTTTCACATTCTAGAGATATTTGTATAAGCAGTTCAAAGCCAAGTATTTTACAAATACAAACAAGTATGGATTGGAAGTATATCAACAGAATTAACTCAGATTAAGCTACAGAAAAAAAAACAGAATTCTTCTAAATCTAAACAATTAACTAAATAAGCTTGGCTGTAAGAGAAAGAAGACCTGATCATCGGTCTTTAACAAACACTTTCTACCCATTTTTTGTTTTGTCACGTAAAGTAAGTAGATGAGGTGCTGTATTCAATTTCGATTTTCGGCAGAAATACACGTTTTAATGGAAGTTATTTGTTATTTAACACCAGCTATGTGAAGGCCAAAGTTTGTTAAGGTATAGTCTGACTGAAATAATGCCTCGAAATGCACTAAATTACGAAAAATCGTGGGCCTAAAGGTTTTACATTGCCGGAATTCTATAACTGTATTTTTGATACTTGCTTATCTGTCAGCTGGTGATATGTTACAATACCGCGTTGCTACAGATGACGCACAAAGATAATTACGTGAGCTTTGAGGGTTGTGACTGCAGTTTCAAATTTTCTAAAAATTCACATAATTATCTTATATAATCTGTAGCAATACAGTTTTAGAACATGACCAGCTGAATCTTTTAAGCGAATTTTCTGTATGACACATGTATTATTTTCTACTTTAATTGCCTCAAAATTTGTATGAAAGTTCAAGGAATTAAAAATACACAAATAAAAGTACAAATAACAATTAAGTCAATGAAATGAGAGTATTACACTATATCATATCATTAAGCAGTTTGAGAGGAATGATTGATTTTAGGTAAAAGCTTAATATTGACTACTAGTCATCCTGAAACTGTAAATATTAAAAATAAAAGTGAGTGTTAATTGCAGCATTTGAAGAAATAACTTTAATTAGAAAAATTACTGCTTCTATAACTGTCTAAATCAATCTCAAATCATTATGTATTTAAATATCTGGACTACAATACAAAAGTAACTAACATATAATAGTTCAACAAAAACAAATACAAGAAAGGACTGAAATGATACAGATCTGAATATTTTCATGTTTTTGCCATGGCCTGTGGTAGCCGTTATTTTATCACAAATGTTATTTTTCTTATCTTTAATGTATTTATAAATTAGAAATGGGACACATGTCTTAACTATATCTATGTACGTTCCATGTTTTACAGATAGTCTTATGTTATCTGGCACTTTGAAATTTGAGATAAAACGTTCCTACAGAGAACTAGTATGACCAAAATTATCCAGAAATTCATATAACTGATTGTGGAGGTTTTGTAAAAGTAACATCACATTCTCACTGACGTATGTTAACTTGGAGGTTAAGTTAGCAAGTGATGGAACATGATTGAAATCTCCAACGAGGTTCAGCTTCAATATTGGAACATTCACTTCTTGATTTTTGTATCTGAAAATAAAATCAAAGTCATGTAATGTCAATAAGCTTTTATTTCTCCTTGAATGGTATTCACAGCAATCCATTATATCACGTGTTATAGCAACAACAGCTATTCACAGTAGACCTCCAATAATAATGACAATTTTAAACACAAATATCTGATTATTCTCATTTCTGTGTACCTGGAGTAAGTAGCCAAGACCACGAGACGATTTATCAAATGCTCTTTCTTCTACAGGAACATACAAAAATCCTTCTTCCTCACTGACAGTTTCAAGATGGTCAAGCCACTAGTACAACTTGAATCAGCCAATCGCCTTCGTCATCCAGTACGCCAGCGCCTCTATTTTTGGGTGACAAACTAAAATCTCTTGTCATTTCTCCTATCTCGGCTTCACCCCTGTGTGTAATAATAACTAATTTTTAGACATGAATGCAAGAACTAAAATGATTGAAATCTGGAAACAAACACAAAATATATGAGTGGCGATAGAAATCTCCAAACATAATAAATTATTGCAAGTAATTCATCTGGAACGACCTTCTTTCACACAGAAGAGAACTTCTAAGAATGATCTTACTCTGTGATAAAGCGGTATAAGTCACACAGATGTGTGAAATAAGGAAAATACTTCCAAATGTTTTGTTCAATATATACATTAAATCTAAAGCATATTTAAAATAAATAATTATATTTTGTAACAAGACCCTATAAACAAGTATAATGATACTTCTACGCTATTCAATATTACCGATAGAACCATCTATGAACAGCAAGACGAAGTTGTAAAAGGAGTGCACCCTGGAGGCCATCAATATAATTAAGACATTATCCTTTATCTAAAACATATGTTTATAACACTAAGTTGACATATTATATTCTCAACGCAGTCTTCTACAAAGACTAGACCGTTTACAGAAGTAAAGTAGCTTCATTACACATTTGTATATACAACAGAAATATAAGAGACTGAAGTGATAGTCAAATGTTTAACAAGTAGACCGCTTTATGCTGAGTTTTATATTATATAAGGTTACCACGACATCAAGAGAAATACAAGAAGGTACTTAACATTTTAAATATGTAAATCAATTATAGGACGTAATCTAAAAGTAACGAATACCTCTCAAACTGTAAATGATATAAAAATACACAAATTATATCTTTTATTTTATTCTTATATTACTTGAGATAAGTATTTGAGGAAATATTAATATGACGTGTGCCAGTGTATGATGATACAAATGTAAATGTGAAATATTACGTAGTTACCAACACTTACTAAATAAATGACAGTTGAATGTCTGTCTCTGTGGAAGAACAGAGTTGTTCAGTATCAACAACAAGGATTGAGTAGTTGAGTAGTCTTTTACTTCCACACATAGATTTATTCTCGTTGTAATATTAATATAGATAAAACGTACAAAGTATTACTACAGAGCCGTGTACATCTCATTTAAAATAAAACTAAACTCAAATAAATGTTAACACGTGACTGTAAACAAACGACGAGCTCAAAACAAATCTTGTTTAAATAACAAACACGATATATAAGTTCATCCAATCAGCAAGATTACAAAATCTATGACTCCTTCATAACTGTTCGTTACATGCGAACATTTTCGGAAATTTCGATTTTCTCAAAGCGTCTCTAAGGATTTTGATTAAGTTAAAAATGTTTAATATATTTTTATAACACTTTAAACGTGGTTCTTAATTTTTTCACAAATATCTTCTGAAGTCGTCTTCATTTTGAATGACGTTTACTTATTTAGTAAATCGTAAGAGATGGACAAATTCTTAAAACATAAAAAATGTAGAACACGTTAAGTACTCAATTATGTGAAATAATATTTGTTGTTGTAACCATTCCCGGGATATTACATAATATTGATCTGTACTTCAAGATGTTTATACTTTGTCATAGAGAAGGCTGTTGTTTGTTTTGTGTGACCTGACTACGTAAAGTTATCGCAATACACCAACTCTTAAAACATTTGACTGAAGATCTTAAGTTTCAATATCCCTACTTGTATCGCCACAACAACAACAAGACCAAATTAACTGACTTTATTTGTTACTAAAATTGTCAGCCCAGTTATTATTTACAATCATCTTCTATTTTTACAATTACACAATGCAATCACGGCTTATTAATGTTTCTTGATGTCTCTGTGTCAGGCACCACCTTGCTATGCTTGTAATTTCTTCTATGTACACACAACTTTTCCCTTCTACACTGCTCTGACACAACAACTCCGATATATACTGGTCAACTCTACTCTGTATTGTACACACTGTCTGCAGACTCAGCATTACGGAGAGTTCTCACTGATGTAAACAAAGACTCGGGGTTCTTCCTGTCACGAACCTAAGCAAACATTCTCACGTCAGTTGAAATAGTTTGTTAATAATCTATTATATCATAAACTATGAGTTAAGGAACGGCAGTTAACATAAGAACTTGTTTATAAAGTTAATGGTTCACACTAACTGTTAAGGTATTATAAAATACAGTTTTGTTAATGACGCTAATGCTGAGAGTGTTACAAATTACTTGTTTAATATATCTCCTCTTGCTCTGAAAGTATTTCGGTAAAGTTCAGTAACATTCTGTATATAATGAAATATGTAATGACGCTGTTTCTGTAAACGGGTAAGTCTGTTTAGAAGACTGACGTGAGCAAGTAGTTGGAATATGTCAACTTAGTGTTATAGCATATGCTTTTAGATAAGAGACGATCTCTTAGTTATACTGATTGTCCGCCAGGATGCATTATTTATAACAACCTCGACTTGACGTTCATAGATGGCAGCACCTGTAATATTGATTACTACAGAATAAATTGTTTATTTATTTACAGAGGTTTTTGACAAGTTGTAATTATGTTTACTAATTATGACATAGATTTTATTAAGCCTTATGATATAAAAATAGACAGTACCCGTAATGTATGTCACAGTAATACTGAGCGAATAAATAATTGCACTTGAGAACACATGTCTTCTGAACGAAATATATATCTACGTGTTATCTACAGTTTTATCATGGTTGTATAGTGCATGTAGCATTATTATCTGTATCTTTTGTTGGAACTTGTAAACTTATAGAGATCAAAACCTAAGCAATTCCAATGGATTGTGGAGTATATTAACAGAATTAACTCAGATTGAGCTGCAGAGAAAATCGGAATCCTTCCAAATTTAAATAATTACGTAGATAACCTTGACGGTAAGAAAAAGAAGACCGGATCATCAGTACTTAAACACTACACATTTCATGACACATCAAATGTATATTTTGAATTTACTAGAAATGTATCCTCAGTGTTTCTCTCACTATAGTTGTCGTTTATATAACTGATAAACTGTAAGAGGTAAACAAAATGGCCCGCCTCGGTAGAGTTATTTTTTTATACACAAAAATTTATACATTTGGTTGGTTAGATTTTTTAAACAAGTGTACTGGAAACTCAAAAAATGAGAAACTGAGAAAAACAGTTTTAAAGTTGATATATTGATTACTGACTTCTCACATGAGTCCGAACATTCCTGCTTCATAGTCTTGACCCTCTGTATTCTCACTTGTTCTTTTCATTTGTCTTGCCTTCTTGGCCAGTTCTTCAACTTTTTTATCTACTTTCAGGACTCGGAGCTCATCAATTTCTGTATATAACTACTATCATGACTAGCACATGTATTGTGTGAACTGGGTCTACTAACCTCAATATTACATGTGGTTTCATTGTCTATTCTATTTATATTTTCCAAATTTACTGTTCTATTTTAAGTAAAACCATTTCCTGTAAACTTCCGGTTTTCAAATGTTTTTCACTACCCATATCGTATATTCCCCAATAACTAGTACAAAATATTATTCAGAACAAATAACTGTTCACATACACAGCCAAAGACAAAAGAAAAACTAGCATCATTGAAGTTACAGTAGTACCAACAGAAAGCTTGAAAGATCTCTTACAAAACAAGGTTTAGTTCAGAAATATCTGTTCAGTATTACGGAAGCTATGTTCGATTTTCTGAAAGCTTTCGAAAAGGGGCGTAGCAAAAATTTAACACCTACTAATATAATTAGCAAACTATATAATAAAATATTGCTGAAATGAACTTTTTAACTACATATTTGTAATCTAGAGGGATGCCCCGTAGGGGAGGTGATCCATCCCCTTCAGCAGCCGTGGTGCGAGCGCTGCGGAATCCTAGCACTCGTGGTACCTCTGACGTTACCAGAGGAACCTCGGGCCGAACGTTCGAGGCCTCCTTGATAGGCAGTGGTTCGGATTGGGTTGGACTCGAGGGGGCAGTGGTTCCCGATAACCGTAGGAGAACTGGTAGGTCTCCGGACGGGGTTGAGGGAAGCCATACATTCCCGCGTATTAGCCTGAATAACTAGTAGAAAGTGTGCTAGATTACCAGGCGGCCCCACCAAGGTCATATCGGTAGTCTTCCCATTATGGAGTTGGCGCGCGTAAGTAGCGTATTCACTTCTATCCCGTCTTGAGTCCACAGGACCAGATGGGGGGGGGGGCTTGTTAGGCTCTAGGTCTTGCCCCGAAAATGAGCCTCAGAGGCGCCGGGCGCCTTTTTGGGACAGTTAGGTAACTCCCTGGTCGAAGAGGGCCCGGGTCCTTGGTCCCACGGGTCTAGGACGAATCTGAGTAGAACCTCTGGCATGAATTGAATTGAATCTAGAGGGATGACACTATAGTTAACTGTAAAAATAAAAAAGTGAATTTTACCTTCTCTCTTTAAGTCACTTTGATGTCATAAAATCCATTTAGTTAAGAAGGTAATGACACGTTTGTGAGTCACTTAACAGCTAAACTCAAAGGTCCAGATTGGTGCTGCAGCATCCAAACAGAGACATGAAGATAAAGTATAAAGTCTGGCTATACGTACAACTTGAGACTGTTTAATTGTGGTTCTTTTTGGGCAATTTCAGATCTATAACTTGTAATTAGTTTGAAATAACTGAGCATCGCTTATGTCTGCTGCATTCCGTTAGCAAATGTTTTTAGAAAGCTGTTCCTGTTAGTACAGCTGACTGTAAACATCCGCAATAAATACAATCAGAATAATGAAGGCAACACGCAAGTTTATTTAATTTTAGAAAGAGTTTCTCTTATTTAATATTTGAAGTAAATAATGAAAACACTCCTGCAATTTGTTCAATTAGAGTGGAGAAAGTAATGAAGTGTAACTCGCTAGATTAAATAAATATCAGACAATATAAGCGACGAGGAGAATGTCAAACCACAGTACACGAATTATTGCTACAAGCTCTTCATATACTTGCTGCTACCAAACATGAGATATTTTGGAAATGATCTCACACAGCATTACTGTGTTAAAACTGTATAGCTCACGTATATCTGTGATATGTGGAAACTACTTCCAAATGTTTTGTTGTTTATAAATGTATACAAGTTTCAACAAATGGAAACGACAATGTTTATATAATTTGAGAAAGAACCATGGGGCAACTATATAAAACGTGAAAATATATATTTGCTTCAGAAGACATCTTTCTCATGTAAACTTATTTATTCGTTCATTATTCTCCTGGCAAATATTACATCTACTTTTTATTCTCATGGAATTAAAGAACAAGTAAATCTAGTTCGTACTTAAAGATAGCAATTACAGATCGTTGAAAATCTGCATGCGTAACTACAAAGTTACATCTACGCTATACGGTATTACGGGTAGAGCCATCTATGGACAGAAAGACGAAGTTGGTAAGATATCTCCTGGTGAATAATGAATATAATTGAAGGACCGTCGCTTGTGTAATGATATGTGTTTATAATGATAAGTTAAAATATTATACTCACATTACTTGCTCAACCCACTCTTCTAAAAGGACTAAACTGTTTACAGAAGTAATGTCATTACACACTTCGTTGTATATACAACAGAAATACGAGAGACTCAGAAGGTTTAAGAAGTAGCTGGCTGTAAGTATTAATTTCAAAATGAAACTTGAATCACAAATAAAGCAGTTGTAGCCAACTTTTTTATCAGAAGACTGACTACGTAGACTTCATAATGGAGAAGACTTAAACACTCATATGTCTACAACAATATCGCTGAGATTATCTGGTTATAACTAGTAATTTATGTCGACTTGCTTGTTTATCTCATTAAGGAGAAATCGCTTGTTTTTTTGTTTCTATATTCTAATAATCTCTAAAGAGCTAAACTGCACTCTTTTGTTTCTCCTGCTATTTTGAAAATAACATGAAATATGAAGTTAGCATTGAAAAATCTACTTTTATAACATTTAACTGTCACTGCAGTCTCTTGCTTTCCATTTGTGTGTAAATCTAAATATACAAAGAAACTACTTTTGTAAAGATTTATCTTTACATTTTACCAGATAGTAAAATAAAGCTTTGTAGGAAAGTGGATTGAGGAAGATCTTGTGTCACATAACAGACCTTCTGTTAGTTACATTGATTGTCCGCTAGGAGTTACAAACCTTATAGCTACTGTCTTGCTGCACATAGATGGCTCTGCCTTACATATTAATAAGCGCAAACTTGTAACCGTTTCCTAATATAGAGGATAAATTGTACTTATATTGTTTATAGTTAGTTTATATTTAGCAGTTTAATGTTGTGCCAAAATAACAAATTCCACTCTCTTGGGGTGTCTAAGGCCCGGCTGCATAAAACATAATCTAAGTTCAAGCAAATGAAAATTAACTTCAGTCAAGGCTACATGCAAAGGCTACATGCACAATTAAAAACACAAACACTGAGGAAATACGCACTTAATCCAATATTTATGATCCTTCTCACATTACGCCTCTATTTAACTGAAATCTTCCAGATGGTGATTGGGAATATATTTAATATAAATAAAGGGACTGCGTTTAGAACAATACACAAATTTACAAGGGAGATTGCAGCTTTAAGATCTCATTTCATCAGGACGTCTATGGAAAAGGGTGAAATAACTTAAAGTTAGCTGAACATATCTTCTCTTTTGCTTGAACTTCCTTTTTTTGTTTATGTTTTACAACTCACAGTTTTATAAACAGACGAAAATGAAAAAGATGTAACATTGGACATATAATGAAGATAATGTAAGCAAATAATTAACTTTTGATAAGTACTGTTTCAATATGGAGTAAATTCTTATGCTGTTTATTTAAAATAACATTATTTCTAGGAAAAATAAGGTTAAAGCGAAAGATTTATTTAGTTTTCGGTATGTCTAGATTGGCTACTCTGCGCTCTTGATTTAAACAGAGTCGAATAGTTCTGATAATACTCGAATCCTTTCATACAACACGAGAGTTACATCATGTTTGACGATGTTGCCTCATTTGTTTTTGTGATCTCAGATCAGTAGTAAACGGCGCTCATCTGTTCTAAGATCAGCATTTTACAACTCACGCGGGTACGTAAACTTGGTTCAATTTTGATCTTCGATTATAAATGAACTGCAGTTAGTCATTTTTATGCAACCGAGCCTAAGATACATGACTTTCTCTACTCTTACAAAAAGCTATACTTACAGTATTTATTCCCTTGTCTACTTCATGTTAATCAAGATAAACATTCTACCCCATTCAGCGACTCTTTACCTTCTCCAAGGTTGGTACAGGCTTTGTCAGTTGCCCATTTACACGGAGAAAAGCCAACTTCCCCCTCATTCAGCTACTCTGGGCGAAAAATAAGATGGAAGAATTGTATCAAATACTTGAGAGTGAAATTGGACAAGGACCTAAATATTCGGGAGCACATCCAGGAGGTCACATCGGGCGTGAGGGGCCTCGGACTCGTTATGCCTCTTGCTGCGGTCTGTGATGTCGGCTCCCCTAAAGTTGCATCTCTTCCGGGCTTTGGTCCTCCCCGTTACGCTTTATGCGTGCGGGGTCTGGGGCATGGCCGCAGTCTCGATCGTCTGTCTAGTCAACACGAGTGCAGTTGCGTCTCAAAGGAACCTGACCCTTCCGTCCACTAATGACCATCATAAATCTATCTCCACATTTCAGAAATGGACCACTGTCGTTGAGGAGCAATAGCAACCATGATTTCCTGGAAATAGCTGTCGCATGTTTACTCCACGTGGAATCTCAGTTGCCAAAGTTCCCACTTCCAGTTGATCTGTTTCATTACGTGCATAAATTCGTTGTGTGTCACGATGTGGAGAACCTGGGAGAGAAATGCAGTGATAAATGCAAAGGAAGTAGTAGATAACTTTCAGGCAAGTGAATATAATCAAAGTGAAGACAATAGTGTGAAAAACTGGGCCGAGTTATGTTACTGGAGAAGCCTCCAAAAAACAAAGTTATAACAGGAACTGTCTCTAAGCAAATTCAAGCGCTTGTTTGGAACACATATACATATTTGCTGACAAATAATCTTGGTAAGAGATCATGCAATGAACCTGATGATAAATTCTGGGTATTCACAGAAATACAGTAAGAAATATTGTGACGAAAGGAATACCAATGACGCCGATCAAGTGTGAAAATAGAAGGAAACGTTTCTCTAAAGTAGATAATTTCACATAAGATTTAATTCGTCGAGAAATTTATAGATTCTATGCAAAATGGAGAGCGTCCACCTTAGACAAATTGGTTGCACATTTGCAAGAAATTTGTGATTTTCCTTATGGGCGCTGCACCTTGCGCGGCCTCCTAAAGGAGCTGGGTTTCAAATACCGCACATTGAATAAGATAAGGGTTATTATGGAGTCCAGTAGAATTGTAGCTTGGCGATATATATTTGTCAAAACTGAGGAAGTTTTGCAGCAATGGACATAAGATAATTTATTTAGACTAAACCTCGTACGATACCCATGATGTATCGAGAAATGTGGCAACCTTGCAGAAAGGACTGGGAGAAGGAAGGTCTGTGCTGTAAAACGATTATAAGGATTCGTCAAAGAAAGCAGCCGAACCGCACACGCGTTGACTAGACTGTTACTTCAACGTGTACAGAATAGTTGTCTTCGGGTAAACTATTATGTATACAGAACACTTCAAGGCCCTCTCAGATTAGGAGTTGTTCAGATTGGGTTGGACTCGAGGGGACAGTGGATCCCGATACCCGTGGGAGAACGGGTAAGTCTCCGAACGGGGTTGAGGCATGCCATCAATATTCCCGCGTACTACCTAGCATAGCTAGTAGAAAGTGTGTAGATCGCCAGGCGGCCCTAACGAGGTCATATCGCTAGAGTTCCCATTTTGGGGTTGGTGCGCGTAAGTGCAGTATCCACTTCCATCCCGTCTTGAGTCCTTCGACCAGATGAGGGGGGGGGGCATGTTAGTAACCCAGAGCTTGTCCTATGGAAAGCCCCACGGAGTACGCCGGGCAGCCTTTGGAACAGCTTCGATATTCCCTGGTTGAAAGAGGTCCGGGTCTTGCTATACGGGTCCAGGACCAATTGGAGTAGAACCTCTGGACTCATTAACTGTATACAAAACATTCCCCGTGAGTTTACTCCACGAGGCCTTATCTCTCCACTCTGTGGAAGATGAAATTAAACAGTGGGCCACCAAATTTTTTACAAGTTACTAGCACACCAGAGCGCGCTGGTTATTACCCAAGGTACTATATTCCCCGAAAACGCCGACTAAACCCATACCGGCTGTCCCGCATATCTTGTGGTCAATAACCGTAACCCTAAGGCCACTACACCAGGATTAACGAAATTTACCTACACGAGTTCTTTGTCTGGTCTATCAACAATTTTACAAGTTTCCTCTTCCAAAATTAATAATTTTTTCCACCAGCGGTACACAAGGACCGTTGTAATTATAGTTTATGAATTATTTATTTTTCTAATCTAACAAAACTATTAGCGGTGCATTCGTATAGATGTGAATGTTTACTTACGTCATTGTCATTGTCTTGAACGTCTGAGTACTGCAAATTTATCATAATAAGTTCCAAAATCTCGTTACGTGCTATTTGTTTCCAAAAGTCGTCTTCTTGTAGTTTATCTGATGTCTCACCGCAAAACAATGGGCAATCATTTGCCTCTCGCTACTCTTTAAACGTTTGCCTCGATTGTGTTCTATTTCGGCTGAAGCACCGGCCTGCTCCATGATGAAAAGTTTACTGATTTTAAATTGCATATACATAAGTGTTCTTGGGTTGTGAGGTACGCGAGATGTACAGGAAATACTTTGTTAAATATCAGAAGTAACTCCACACTATAAACAATAACATCATAATCATCATTGAACTCGATACAGACCTCGTTGTGAGAGAGCTGTCTGGTATAGGAATACCACAATATTATATAGTAGCAGTGTCCTTTAGTAATTGTTAAATAGAATGCAGCTTAATTTAACATAATAAGTTAATAGTATATAATTTCACCTGTCTTCTGTCTAATCTGTATATAGTATACAGAACACATCTATGTGATATGTGTGGCTATTACGTTTATAATAATCGAAACATTTGCATACTTTTCTCTCTCTTAATTAGCTCACACAGAACAGTGATCACAAAACTACTTACAGTACTGTACATAAAGGAGAGGTTTATCGTACGTGTGCAAATAAAAGAAAACGTCCATTAACTTCGTTAAACCAATCAACAGTTTAACCGTTTTAACAGCATAACCGACATTATTTTGCGACCGAACTGATTTCTGTTAACGATGACTTTGGCAGTTTGGCGGGGAACAAGCCACTGTTTGGAGGAATCAGAAGTTTCGGTAATATATTCATTTATCATCGCAAGTGACAATTCTCCTGACAAATCTGTCATCTATAGGATAACGGATAAACTGACGACAGATATCCACTCTACGTTCAGCCTGTTGAGGTGTCAGTTCGTGAGGTACAGATGTACAGCTGCTGTATGACTTCCCAAGTGTCTTAATGTGTCGATGTCTGGTATCCTTTCATGTACTAAGTTCTTCTCAAAGACTACGGCTACTTTTTTGCTGATTTTCTCACAAAACTTGTATCCTCAATATTGTGACGTTAGTATTTTGATACACTTTTGAAAAAGACAAAATTGGTAAAAATTATATACTTGGAAGATGGAATAATATCGGTACACGTGACATTCGGTCGCGTAGGTTTGCTGGGCTGTTAGGCGGAGGTCGAAGGCCTTGCTGACATAGCTGACGAAGCACTGAGTCAGTCGCTACTTCGGCAGAGTTTCGGCATTTAAACCCCAGGGTTTTGGCCCAGGCGGGAGTAGTCTCGCACGTGCTACCGGAATCTGCGTCCCCCGATTCTTTGAAGCCCACGTCTATAATCTTCAATTATGAACATCAAAAAGCAAGGAGCAAGAACCTTCTGCCAGGTAAAAGCCACAATTGTCCTCGTATAGATAATTTCTTTTGGTTTTGGGTAGATTGTAGAATAAACGCTAGTTAACCAGAACTACATGTCGAATTTTAACTTAAGCCAACCCTGCCTGGTAACTCAGACCTTGGTACGAACATCTCCCTCCTGAGCTACCCCGCTCTAGTAACGTTAAATGGGAAAGCGTGATTTACCTGCCAGTTGGCGCAACCGTGAACGTCACAATGTTCCATACCTTAGGTCTTCCGGAACGTGGTAAATCTTCAGTGTTTTCGTCTGTATTGTCGAAACGTTGGTACTATCGTTGTGTCACACGCTCACTAACGACAAGTCCTCATTACACATCACATATCCTTCGAGCTGTGACAGCGACTTTGTAATCTTGTTTCCTGTAATGTCTTAGAAGTTCTCTAAGTTAAGACTTTGTTATCTCCATTTTGTGATTGTTTATTAACAACTGAAGACCGATAAATGCTCGTAATGTACGAAACACTAGACATGGCATCATGTATATAGCATTGTCAAACCAAAGAAACCCAATAAATTCCCAAAAACCTGAATTTATATATGAAATCACCTAATACAAATGTTGACTGCAAACCAGAGATGTTTGACTAGTAATTCATGGATCAGTGGTAAATGTTTGTAAAATTGATCAAAAGGGAGGTCATGGTCACTACATGGGTTAGTGCCACTTTGTACTCTGTGGCCTAGAGTCGCATTTCGCGCCAAGTTTAAGTTCCTTGTTTTCTATTTTTTGTGTGTTAGTATAAGCTCCTAAGAGCGACCCTGTAGCATCGGACCTCCCCGCTAAGGTGTTGCGCCATGCATTCTTATATACTTCATGAAATGTCCATTTTGTAACCGCGAGAGTTTATGCATATTCTATGTTCACTTCCTATAAATTATCGGGTACACAGTTTTAATACAGTTTCACATTTTATAATAACACTGGTAATTTTAAAACACTTGATAGTATTTTAATATTCTAGATCTATTTATATAAGCAGTTCAAAAGCCAAGTATTTTACAAATACAAACAAGAATGGATTGGAAGTACATTTACAGAATTAACTCAGATTGAGCTACAGAGAAAACAGAATCTTTCCACATTTAAATAATGAATTAGATAAGCTTGGCTGTAAGAAAAAGAAGACCTGATCATCGGTAGTTAAACACTACACACTTCATGACACATCAAATGTATATTTTGAATTTACTAGAAATATATCCCCAGAGTTTCTCTCATTATAGATGTCTTTTATATAACTGATAAACTGTAACAAAAAGTTATTCCAAAAAAATGTAAATCACATTAAAACACCCAATTTATGTTAAATAGAGTTTTTGTAGAGATTTTATATTTTGAATGAAGCATAAACCATAATTTTCTGAATAGGAATACGTTGTGTGTGTGTGTGTGTGTGTGTGTGTGTGTGTGTGTGTGTGTGTGTGTGTGTGTGTGTGTGTGTGTCTGTGTGTGTTTGTGTGTGTATGTGTGTGTGAACATCATAACATGTTATAGTGTAAAATATTGCTACACATTATAACGTACAACTTGAGACTGTTTAATGCATTTTTGGAGAATGAAGGAGTATAACCTGTTATTAGTTTGAATTTGCCAATACTTACCTTCTCTTACAAGAAGAGTTGTTAAATTTTTATGTCCTGGACATACAAAGAGATATTTCAAGGATTTGATAATCGCATAAGTCTACTACATTCCAGTATACAAATGGTTTTACAAACAATTGCCGGTCATTACACCGGAGTATGAACAACCAGAACAAGTAAGATCAGAAGGACAAATATGACAAACAGGTTTACTTAATATCAGAAAATGTTCATCTCATTTCACTGAGGTAAATAAATGAGTGAAATGAAATAAATGAGTGGAAATTAATTCTTTTTTCATACTAGCCGCATAGTGGCTAAGATTTTGTATGGATAGAGTCAAATTAAAAATTCAATGCCATGGCCGGGATTTGAACCACGTATCTTCTGGTTTCCGTCCGGTCGCTCTAACCCATTGAGCTACTATGTACAACGTACCGTCCTGACATTAAATTCTCTATCTGACTCATATATTTCCCCGGTAAATTACTAGGGGCTCTAGCATTCCAGATACACGTTTGTGGCGACTTACCAAATACTTGCGTCCCAGGCTTCATCATTTAACTCTTTTTATTTTAGTTAATTGATAGAAATTAAAAATTTCTCCACACTAGCCATATACGAGTCAAATGGAGAATTTAATATCAGTACGGCAAGTTGGCCATGGTAGCTCATTGGTTTAGAGAGCCTGGACGAAAACCAGGAGATCCGTGGTTCAAATCCCAGCCATGGCACTAATTTATCATGTTGACCCTATCTATACAATAATACAAGTGTTACATAAAGGAAAAGGAGATCCGAAGTACACAAATATGTACAGAATAGTAGCACCAGAAAATATAATGTTTAAACTTTTAACGAAGATAATAAATAACAAATTAATGTAAACCATTAACCCAAAACTTCCAGAGATCCAAATGGGATTTAAACCTCATTCCTCCACTAATAATGTCATTGTTACTCTTCTGTTCGAAGTAGAAGAGGACCTGAGACACCCCGGGGGAATATATATCGGTATGACGACAGAACTCCTCGCAGGAGGAGGAGATACAAACTACCGAAGGACGCCATGGACTATTACCCTATGAGTATTTCTCTCCATCTTTGCAAAAACCTCAGAACCAGAAATGGATCTAGAATCTCTACCCTTTACACAGTTTGCTGCCCCCTCTGACCTTGCTGCCTGCACTCTGACCTCCTTCAAGCGAGGAGACCAGGGGAAGACAGCCTTGGGAATACAAACCGCAGGCGGCAGCCTGAGCGGCTTAAACCCAACAGATCAGAGAAACCTCTGTCCAGACACAAACGCTTGAGCCAAACTACAGATGTATTACTTTATCTTGACAGGAATCCTTACGCGGTAGGGATGAGTAGCAACTGTGGTGGGGATAGTGCACCTATCGCCACAATGCGTCACACGCGTAAGATTACGAGAGGGGACGGCAGTGCATAAGGTGTCTAAAAACAAATTTCATTCTCGAAGCCAGTTTTGCAGTTCTTATAAACCAAGTTGTAACTCTTACTATGGTGGTAATCTCCACGCTTTTGTTGGATCTTAAATAGTACATAGGTATTTGGAACAAAACCCTGTTCTCCTCCAGCAGGCATGATAAACAACTGTTGGCCTTTCAATATCGCTGCAGAGTCCCTGTAACGTATTTCACTCCAGGCATATTGTCCAGTATGTGCTGTGTTTATATAAGTTTGATCCATATAAACCTCACTTAGATATCTCCGAATATTTCGTAAATACTTAAGCCTTTTTGCACGTATGGTGCGAAGTTCGATTAAAATTTTTCTGTCACGCTTAGTGTTTTTTTTTTTTTTTTTTTTTTTTTGTGTAAATAATCCTAGCTTAAAAATAACTCTTCTTAATGTTCAGACACTGCCTTGGAAGTCAGTAGAACTTTTAATTTCATAAGCACTTTCTTCAAAGTTGGTCTTTGTTTATCTGTGCTTTAAAAATTATTCACATTTCGCCTAACTGCTTCTGAATTAAAACATCCAAATTAGATTTTGTGTATGTTCTTAATTTTTGTTTACTGGGCATAGTGAAGGACGTAATTGCAATAGCACAAATGGTTTTCATTCCTTAATAACTCTCCTAAACTGCTTTCAGGCACAACTCTTGCCTCAGATACCCTTCACCAGATTTTTATAGCTGACCCAGACCATTGCTCCTTTTTTATAAATCTATGGATATTGGTAATTACTTCTCGTGTTTTTAAATGTAGCACTTTATTTCCTAATGTGCTCCTAGGATGCGTCATTTATAAATGCTCTCTTGCAACCAGGAGACAAGCACATTTTGAAACAATCTGTAGTATTACCGAGTACCTTGGCACGCGTTTAGTTGTTCGCAACTGACCTGCCCTCCCCTCCATTTGCAACCGTTCTGAGGTGGAATCGTCCAGTTACCACTGCGCATCGTTCTCCATCTATCAAGATATAAAAATACATTTGTACATTCTTCTATACCGCCCAGATAAAGTCGCACTAAGTGGCTAGGTGCTCTGACGAAAACACCTCCCACAGAGGTTAACCTCAGTGACCCGATTCTTCTGCTGGTCTACTGGGGGAAATACCACGTGACTTTCATAGACTACAACAAAGCGTTTGACCTACTAGACAGAAGGATAACCACAGAAACATTAAGACAACTTATGGGAGGATCAAGTGCAGTAACCAGGATTGTAGAACAAATAACATCACAATAAAGGACGAGGTGACTGAATCAAGACAAACGGTGTGCTGTAAGGAGACTGTCTCACTCCTTTATTGTTTAATATAGCGACCTCTGACCTCCCACACGTGATAACAGAACAAAGAGTACAACTAATAATGTACGAGAGGACCCAACATCGAGAATCTACAAATAGCATTTAACAATATAAATGAATGGGCGAAACGAAACAGATTTAAAGTTAATAGACGTGAAACTCAAATGATGACATTCCAGAAAGTTGGAAGAAGAGCTCGAAATGAAGAAATAACCATGCTTGGGGAAGATATTGCAATAACAAGAAACTATAAATATTTATGACTAAAATTGTAGAATACAGGCAACAAAACTACAGCAGCTATAAAAGTAATGTATACAATACCAAACCTGTCAACAAAGACAACAAAGATAAGTCTAATGATCACATATACTTTCGAAATAATCTGGGAAAATTGACAAAAGACAATCTTAGAAATATTGAACAAGTAAAAGCTACATACCTCAAACTAATTCTAGGATTCCCAAAAAAACACAACTTCAAGATTAGCATATGAGCAGAGCGGAGAAGTTTTCTTATTAGAGAAAATCAGAATTTATCACTCTTACACAGTCAACTCCCAACAGGTAATTGAAGAAAGAAAGAATCATTCAAGAGTTCTATGCGACATAAGAGACTGGACACAAGTAAATAAAGAATTAGGACATCTGACTACGAGGTTGACAACGCATGGATGTGTAAGAACACCAAGTACCACGAACTGCGTGTGTAGACAATGTGATCTAAGATGTGATAAGTGTGCGACAATACAACAGGCTACATAAAGTATTATGCCACACTGTTACACATTTGTGTCCAATTCTTCTTTAATCTTATTATTCGCTTGATCTAAAGTTCAATCATCTCAAAGCCATGAGAAATTCGCTCGCTCGCTCGCTCGTGCTGGCTGGCTGTATACAGCCAGAAGGTTTTTGCTGCGTGCCCACCCATTAAGGGTTTTACCGCAGGTAGGATTTTTATTGAAAGATGTAGGATGAAGGTGATGTAGGTTTTTGATTGGGAGTTAATTTTGAGGTTACCAAAGTACCTTCAGGTTGAAGGGGAGGATGCGGTACTTAGCACCCAATTTTTGTTTTTTGTTTTAATTTTTTTTTTTTTTTGTATTTTAGTTGGGGAGAAATTTAGATGCCAAACAGCTTGGAAGAATTATGAGGAGCTCAGCTTTAGCTGCTGATAGTTTAGCTCCTGGGTTATCTGGGGTGCCCGCATGCCATACGGGGGACCCGATGCAGTCTAGATCGGCGTCTAGTGGGGTCATAATTTCCCAGTGATCTGACAAGGGCGCTTCTATGAGATGGTAAACTTGCGTATAATTTTGAAGCCCGGCGCCTAATTTCATCCTCCACGTATGGAAGACCCGATGCTTCGTGGAGCAACCTGGTAGGGAAATAACGTCCCACAGAATAGATAGACCGCAGTCCTTTATTCTTTGCACGTTGAAGCCATGCTAAACAGCTGTCTGCTGCCATGCCCAAGATCTCGCAGGCATATAGCATCACCGGGATTACCAGCGCTCGGAAGAGGTACAACTTCATGCGGACTGGCATCGAGGTCGACCCCAGCATTGGGTACAGGGAAGCAATTGCTCCCCGTACCTTCGCCGAAAGGTCCCTGATGTGCCGGCGAAAAGTTAGACCTCTGTCCAAGTTCACTCCTAGGTACTGGACAGAGTTAGACCACTCTATTCTTCGACCTCGGTAGCTGAAGTTGGGGCAGTCTGCGGGGGTGTGGCGCTTTGTGAAAAGTATGGCGTAGCTTTTGTCCGGATTTACGGACATCCGCCAACGCCGGCACCACTGTTGTGTTAGGCGGATATGTCTTTGAATGGGGTTGAAGGCTGTCAGGATGTGTTTGTCCTTGCAGAACAGAAACACGTCGTCAGCGTATTGTGCCCTTACGACTCGTGGTTCTGTGGGGAAATCTGCCATAAAGACGTTGAAGAGTGTGGGGGATAGCACAGAGCCTTCGGGGCTCCGCCTCTCACTGGCCTTAGTGTTGATGTTTTCCCCGCGACTGAGACTTTACATGAGAAATTGTAGTGAAAATCATTGAGATATATTTACTTTAGAAGAATTCCTTTCTCACAGTCGTAACTGTTTGTTCTTTCGATATTCTCTCAGTATTTTTGGTAGCTACTGCTTATTGCTATGCTATAACCGACAATTAAATTTAAATTACATACAATGAATAAAATTACAACTTGTTATGCAACTTTGTAAATAGACAATAGTATTCCTCCATCAATAACATATTACAGGTAGTGCCATCTCTGGACTGCTGGACAAAGTAGGTAGATGGAGTGTTTTGTATAATTTGCCGAGTTTGTAAATTTTGTTACCGAATTATCAATTTGCATCGAAACGCATTGCCAGTTTTGTATAATTTCATTGTAATAGTGCGTGGATAACAATAGTTCATTGATTTTGTGCAGTTGATTCTGTTATTCACGCAGATTAGTGTTATTTTGTGCAAATGACCTTTGTTGGCTCAGTGCCGTATTTTTAGTAAATATAAGTGAAACTTTAGGATTCCCTATTAATTAAAATATCGTGTTGAGTGTGATTGGTGTGCCCTTGTGCAGAAAGGGCCAATGTGCACGCATACATACTTCAGTAGGATATTCTATTCGGCCAAATTATTGGTCGGTATTTACTGCCAGTTTTGTGCTCTCTTTCGTACTTCATGTCTTCGTGTAACATGGACTTCACAACAAACTCCCCTTCAGACAAAGATTCTCGCACGGCAGCTCTGTGCTACTACATCAACGGTGGAAATAGCAGCTGTTTTATGGATAAGGCACTTATAGTTGATCTAGAGTTCCCCTGCATCTTGATCATGTAACCATTCTTCAACTGGAGATGGTAGCCCGGTTGCAGTATGTTCAGTTTGCTGAGCAACATTTCCCTCTACTTCTTGCTGCGGTCTCTGAGGGTAACAACTCCGAAGTTGCATCAGAAGAATTTCATAATATGGTTCTGCACCGAGCTCGTATGGAGGTCATCACTCCCTGCCTCACCAAGCTCGAACATTCAACAACATCTGAATGGCAACAGCTCCTCACTAGAGGAGACACTAACCACCTCAATGCAACGACATCACTGAGCACACACATACGTCAAATAAATTGTCTCCCTTGACATGCTGCCTCCCCCTCAGTCTTAAAGCCCCTACCAGCACCGCTCTAGTTAAACGTCCCCGCAGTGGTACAAAGACTTTGCCCACTTCAGTTACAAACGCTGACTCTACTCCATCAGACACCCCTATCCCCAGGGTGGCGAAACCGCCTCCCATCTTCCTTCGTCAGCCAGAAGACGGCAGAAATTTGCACACCTTCGCTAGGTATGACAAAACTATTACCATCCGTAATATGCGCAACACAGTTGTCATCCTACCTGTAGATCCCACAGCACATCGTGAAGTCCGTCGCTGGTTAGAGGATAATCAAATCCCGTTTATCGCTGCTCTCCTGCCTGAAGAAAATCGGCTTCAGGTAACCATCAAAGATCTCCTTCAATATATCACTGAGGATGATGTCAAGGACGAACTCCTTGGTCGAGGACTACACATGAGCAGTGTCAATTGGCTCCGCAGTATCCACGCACCCACTCCAGGCCCTCTTCCCGACTTCAGAGTAGCTTTAGAGAAATCCAGCGAGGCCGAAAAAATCTACAATGTGAACAGGATGTTCTCTGCTGCCGTCACCGTTGAGGCATACAAACCGCCTTTCCGACTCAACAGTGTTTAAACTGCAAGCAGTTTTTCCATGGGGTGAAAGCCTGCAGACTGCCATATGTTTCTTCTCATTGTGGCAAACATGCCATCTTCGCGATACTTGTAGCAAGCTCACCATTACTAAACACCGCTGAGCTAACTGCGGAGCTGAACACTCATGTCGATACACCAAATGGCCTGTCTGGCAGGAAGCACGAGATGAGCTGGAAAGCACCAAGAAGGGAGCCCGAAGGATTCTATTTCATGCTCCTCCCTGTGTACTGAACCCCCATGGGCTACCTAAGGAGGCTTTTTAGGGTGCTGGTTTCCCAAGTCTCCCAGATAGATCCCCAGTGCAATTCCCATCCTACGCAACAGCCGTAAAGAACGCTTCTGTGTCACCCCTACCCAACCGCAAGAACGTCAGCTCGCTTCTACTCACGGTACAACACCTCCACCAATCTCGTCTCCTGTTTCTACATCTCGGAGTTCTCCTCAACCACAATTATCAAATGGTATTCAACATCGCCTCAAAGAGTCCATGCCTGAATCTCTCCCACCAAGAAGGTTGGCATCCTCTATACCTGCCACTCCACCTCAATTGTCATCTACTTACGATCATTCGAATCGACAGAGGATTGCGGACATTGCAGCCTTCAACGAGGTAACTGATCGCATTCTTCCGCACTGGCAAATTAAATTTGCAGCTGCACTGATGGAGGCTCTGCTCACAAGATCGCCACAAACGTCACCAGAAATGATACTAATTCAAACAGCCTTCACCTTCTGCATTTACAATGGCTACTAGACACCAACGATACACAACATTTCCAGGACCCAACATCTGCTTCTGGACTGCCAATAGCCTCCAAAGACAATTGGCGGAAGTTTCCAACTTTTTGTCCATGCAGAAGGTGAATATATTAATGGTGCAGGAAACACATTTATCACGTCATATAAAATGTGGCATCCCAGGAATGTGTTCCTATTGCACTGATCGAGCCGACGGCAGAGGAGGTACTGCCATATTCATTGACGGTGCCATTCAACGTCATCAAATATTTATCCCGGCCACCAGTAATCTGGAGATCACCGGCAACCAAGTCGACATCAGCAATGGTTCCCTGCACTTATACTCAGTATACATGCCACCGAGTCGCCCCCCTACTTCCTTCTGAATTGATCATCCCTTCAGCTCTCCAGTTGCCATGATTGCTGCAGGAGACTTCAATGCCAAGCACTGCAACTGGAACTCCTCCATTACCAACCACCGTGGGCGCACATTCCATAACTTCGTAGCGTCTAGGGCTATCTCCGCTTGCGCTCCAGACCAACCTACGGTTCACTGTGGAGACAGGAGACCACCTGAATGGCTAGATCTCGCCCTGGTCCGCAATATGCGCTAGCACCTTACCCTCTTCACAGTTCCTGCTCTATCTGCAGATCATTACCCCAAGCTCCTAGCCTTCCCTGGTAAGCGCGACTACAAAGCTACTCGAGGATGCCCACTTCCACGAAACCTATTTGGAGGAGCTCTGTATACGATTGGAACAAATCCAGCCCCCGCAGCAGGTATGTCAATCTCCAGAAGAGATAGACGCCATGGTTGATATTTTCACCTCCCAGCTGACTACTGCTATCATGAGCTCTTCCCCAAAATCAAAACCTAGCAGAACCAATATCGATTCTTTACCTCAGACTATCCGTGAGACGATTAAGCGAAAGAACAGGATGCGGTGGCGCGAATGCGTCGTGAATTTCGCCGACTCCATGAGTTGTTCAAACTTCAACTCCAAGAATTTCGCATGAAGTACTGCGAAAATAAGATCTCCTCTCTTCGTGTAAAGGACAACATTTGGAGCATTACCAACTGCTTACTTCAAATCCCACGCAAAGGTCCATCGCTGCAGCACGGAGAGGCAGTCGTTCAGTCTGCAAGGGAAAAAGCTGAATTACATGTAACCTTCTTGGAAATGGCCTTTACGGCCGCTGATACCCCAGATGTAGATCATATCAAAGCAGTCACTCAGGAAGTTCCGGAGCACCTTTCCCAACCCCATGAAGAACTACCACCTCCCTCCATTTTCGTAGCTGAAGTGCAATGTCACATCACCAGTCTACGGCCATTCAAGTCGTCCGGCTTCGACAACAGCGAACGTGGCGCTAAAGGTTCCACCATTCCCTTGGGTGAAAGCATTAACCTTTCATTTTAATGCAATCCTCAAACATTGCTACTTCCAGAAAGCCTGGAAGCACGCAAAGGTCATCACTATCTGCAAAATCTTGGAAAGATGGAACGTTCCCGGAAAGCTACAGACCAATCAGTTTGCTTACAACACTGAGTAAACTAATGGTAAAGCTTATTCTAAGTCGAATAAGGACTATCCTGAATCGACACAATATTATCAGAGCGGAGCAATTCGGCTTTCACTTTCACTCTCAGCATTCCACTCAACACTAACTACTTCGTCTGGTCGATGAAATTTACACAGCCTTTAACAGGAAGCAGTTCGTTTCATCTCTACTCCTAGATATCACCAGAGCATTCGACAGCGTATGGCACGAAGGCTTACTCTCCCGTCTCATCACCTACAAACCCCTACCTACTTAATGGATCTCATTCACTCCTACCTCACTGGCAGAACCTTTGCTGTCTCCCACGACGGCATCTTATCCTCATCCCATCCCATTAGAGCTGGCGTTCCCCAAGGTAGTGTACTGGCACCCACTCTCTTCCATCTATAAATCAACACCTTTCAACACCTGCCACGATGCTCGCTGTATCTCTTTGCTGACGATACAGCTGTCGCCTTCACATCTTCAGAGCTCAACCTGTGTACTCGCAGGCACCTACGCGTCCACCCACAGAAGAGCCAGGCCATCACCTTCTTTCGAATACGAATAGCGGATCTTCCCCCAATTCGTCTAGCTGGTGAGGACGTCCATTAGTAAACTTACGTTAGGTATCTTGCTGTTTAACTCGACATCAAATTGACGTGGAGAGACCACATAACATATGTGTCTAATAAAGTTAGCAAAAGAAAAGGTATGCTATACCCTCTCTATAACCGACGATCGGTGATGTCTCTGCCTACAAAACTGCTCCTGTATAAGCAAGTATTCCGGCCAGCCATCACATACGCCATTGAAATATGGGGAGTAGCAGCCAAGTCTCACCTACACCACCTTGAAATTCTACAATCCCGATTCCTCCGCATTGCCACAGACTCCCCTTGGAACATCCCCAATCTAGTTATCCGACGTGACCTACGTATCCCCACAATAACAGACTACAACCATACCCTTTCACGTTCCTTCTATCAAAACCTCTCCCACAACTTCAACTCTCTCATCCGCGGTCTAGGTGAGCACGACATCGATCCTGGCAAACGGCCAAGGCTGCTTCTAGGCACATAAAATAACACATCAGATGGCTTATATACACAACTCCAACCTCATCTTCTGCCGTATATTATCCTTCCTTACAAAACACTCCACTGCCAGTAGAGGGCCTAGCCCTGATCTGGCTTGAGACCGAAGGTCTGGCATTCAGATCTTCAATGTATAGTCGTGTGTGTGTGTGTGTGTGTGTGTGTGTGTGTGTGTGTGTGTGTGTGTGTGTGTGTGTGTGTGTGTGTGTGTGTGTTGTCCACCAGACCGTCTCTCCTAGCGGACGATCAATATAACTAACACAACGTTTCCTATCACATGTTTTCTCAAGCCAGTCCTTTAAGAATGCTTATTGCTCTCCAAGTATAAGATGTGTATTTAGAGAAACAGTTTCATTACACGTAACGTTACAGATACAAGACGGAATACAGGGGAATGAAGTGACAACGAAATGTTTTCATGGTATCAGAGAAACATAAGATTGGAGCTTAGACAGGATAATAATAGAGAAACTTAAACCAAAGAATATTTTATCTGCAATCACAACAATAATGGCCAATGGATAAACAAGGGCTAGTAATATTTATTAGTGAACATCCTATACAAACAACAAATTCGTGTGCTCAAATTTAATACTGCTTGTTCATCTGAACTGGACAATATATATGTGAGTATAAATATGTACATTAAAATAGTTGAAGAAGAGAATACATTTGTAAATTTTGTGAGTAATAAGAACTGCATTTTGAAGATGTAACTTGACGTCACGTGTAAAAGCATAGTGCTATGACATTGCGTCACTGCAGTTTTACTGTGTGCTCCTATAAGGAAGTAAATATATTTGTTGTCGTGATCTCTGACGTTACAGGTAACTATAGAGATACAGATTTTATGAAAGGAATAGAATCAGAAGAATAAAAAGGACAAAGATGTTACCCTGAGTAAATGTATAACTCGATTTATACAAAGGGGAGGAGTAAGCTTGTAATAATATTTTACTGAAGAATGTGTGGCAAGAATAATGTGAATGAGGTTCCGAATATGTTAAAAAATCATTAGAATGAAACACTTATAAGTACAGGTTAAATCTGAAAGGAGATCATTTGATAAGCTTCTGTACTCTCCTCACACATGCCATACGACGTTAACATGGTATGGCTCGTTTGACCGACTACCACATTATTAAACGAGAATTTCCACCCGGATATTCATATAAAAAGTCCCAACTAAATGATGGTGAAACCTTTAATAATCAATGAACCTATGAAACAAGATTTCGAAAAGTGTGATTAAATATTTTATTTGATAGACTTCCTTTCTGGAATACAGTCACCTGTTCCTTTGATTTTGTCACTGTATTCACACTAAATATCGTTTATATCTACACGGAGAAAACAAATGAAATCCAAGCCATAAACAATGAACCAAGTAGAAGTATACTTAAAATATTTATAGATAATTATAAATGATAATCTGCGCTGTAAGATGTTACGAGTAGGGTCATCTCTGGACAGCAAACGCACTCAGTGGAAGGATTGTATATTGCATGATACTGTCCAAACCAAAATTCATCTCCAATGGACAATAGACATAACTAAAAGATTGTCTCCCAATTAATATAATATAGTGTTTTTATAGCATTAAAGTACTTGAGGAAATAAACACTATCTTCTCCAGTTTCTGTTCACGGAAAAGTTGTTTCTTTTTCTGCTCCAGTTGAAGATAAATGTTTTTATAGGTAGATCAATTACACTTTAAAGCCGGTTGCTATATGTTACCTTTTAATTTTCATGTTGTTCCAATAAACAGCGGAGTTCAGCTTAGACATTTAAAGAAGGAAAGTTTAAAGTAAAGACAACGAATAACTCTTTAATGGCTAATGACATAAAATAAGTAGCGACTGGTTATGTACTTTAATGAGATAGGCAATGTGTTGATATTACAGACGTAGAACTTTCCGATGCAGTGGTTTACAGTTTAGGAATTAACGTTTTTCAAACTCTTCCGTTGTCACTGAAGTACTGCACCTTAATATCACAGGAATATAATGTTTGCGTATCAGTTCACTTAGCAGTTTTGAAAGCTTTGATTTCTGTGCACACACGAGACAAGAAGAATGTTGCGTTCCTAGCATTATGTATTCCTCTAGACTTTTTCTCACACATACTTTAGGTAGCTTAGGTACAGCACTTGTTATAAATTTCTCTATAACTGCCACAAGAGAAACAAACTCTGGAGTTGGGTAATAGAACGTGGAGTTTTCGTCCCTTTTGAATATTAGGTTTACAAGGGATGCTGTACACTTGGCGGTAGACACTTTCGTAAGACAGGTAGCACAAGAGAATTCGGCCGCTATATTTTTAACTATAAAACCTCCTATATATGCCAGTGATGATAAGTGGACTGATTCATGAACCGGGGCTGTATAGGAAGGAAAGAAAGAAGCTTAGTAAGTAAAAATTTAAAAACGGTTCAACAATATACGTTGGTACGTCTTAAGATGGAAATTCACATTACCTTTAATGTTGTTCAATTCACCCAATATTGCGATATAGTGTCTGGAAGCTGTGTTGGAGTGTACAATGGTGCCTTTTTCTCCCTCAAATCAGATATCCAAATCGGTATACTGCTGTCGGTGGCTTCTACATTTGCTGAAGATGGTAGCGATAATATTCCAGTTTTCATTATTTTGTTCATGCAGAATGTTACAGCTCTAGAATCCAGCGTATCATTTGCTCCTGTTATCTGTCTCAATCCACTGAAAAGTAGCTCAAGAGCATCACTGTTGAATGCCCTGGTTAGGACGAAGTGATAGCCATTGGAAATTAAACATCGCACACAATTCACAGCTGGAGCCGTTCTAAGAATAAGTGCTTCGTAAGTTTCTGCTCATAGGAAATCATTTTCAGTTGGTGAAATAATTTGGAAGGTCTTTCTCCAACCACTCGAGGTTTTCATCATCTAAGAAAGAAAACTGTCTTCTGTTTGGGTTTTCTGGCGTTATATGATGGTTCGTGCTGCAGGTGTTAAGAGGCGTGAACCATTTTGAAATCGTTTCCAGATACTGAACTGTCGCATTTACAGATGAAAATGAATATTGGGCCGAAGAGGGATTTTCGGCCAGGAACTTAAGAGCTGCTATTATTTCAGCTGAAAAATTCTCTTTAGCTCGCTTCACGTTTCGAAATTTGTTGGCTGAATATGTTTTCTACTTAAAAACGGTACCAGTTTCACTAGTGCCGTGGCTTGGATCTCATAAAATTGCTCTATGTGCTGCCCACTAATATATTCTGTGCCATCAAACATAGTTCGTTCCAACAGTTGTGTTCTTAAATTCTTTAGGATATGACATTGATCGAATGCTAGAAAGAGTGGCCGAGAAGGGTCTGCTGGACGTTCAGTAATATTCTTCATCTGTTTCCCACTGGAAAATTACTTCATCATTGCCACGTTAATCTTGTGGTTGTCATTCACAAGACGAAGAACAAAAAATCCACACTTCTCTACTTCTTGAATGACATGCACTGCTAATGTGTGCAGTAGCTGTCCTGTCAGCTTCTTTGTAAAAAAATATGCTGCTAGTAGTCTGAATTTCATAGAAACTCCAGATATTAGAAAGCACAACAGACGGTTTGCTAAAATTGGCTTATCTTTTGATGAATTATTAATTTTCTTCTCATCAGTTTTACCAGTTCTATGATCAGAGTCCTTTCTGTTAATTATTTTAATCTGATTTGTTGCATCCTGCTCTCCAGAAAAAGCGTCTACTTTTTGGTCATACTGAAGCCGCTGTTTAATAGACATTTCGTCTATAGTCAGACTACAGATCAGTTCAGCTTTATTTAAGTTTTCAGCTTCAGCACTAAGTCTAGATTTGATTAATGATGTCACTGCGGTTTCTAGACATAAATCTCCCACAAAACGCGAGGGGGTTCGTACGCTTGGAAGTCTCATTATTTACTTCCTTGCAAATTTGTACCCTTTCGGTGAGCAATACTGCCATGGTACGCACTGCTTACTTGTGTCTTCACTCCATCTTGGAGACAGTCTACTGTAATTAAGCAACTGATCCAGTAAACATAGGCTTTAGGTTCTTCGGAGAGCAATAATTAAATTGATTTATGAAAATTATGGTTTCATAATAACGCAATCTTTCTTCATTTGCTTGCTGCTTGTTTACAAATTCTTTGTGCCTTGTAATTTCTCTCCGTAATTTACATCTCAAGGTGTTATTCTCCCTTTCCAATCTCTTTAATTTGGAAACCATGTCTTCCTCAGTCTGAATTGCAGCGCAGTTATAAGTACGTGCATTTGTACCATGATCTAGCGCATTAACATAAGCAGCACTGTTAACGCTTTCTTTGCTAGAACTGCGTTTCAGTTTTCTGCTTTCTATGTTTAAGCGTATTTTTGAAATTTTTCGCCTTGGTGTTGCTTGTTTCACTAATTTATATTCTGGATAGTTCAGAAAAATGCTTGGAGTATTTCCTCATTTCAGCAGTTTAATTTTACAGCCTGGCTTATAGTCGTCCTCAGTAAAATGCAAACTGCACACGACTGTTGAATTAGACTTATCATTTACCGTGAAATTAGAGCGCGATATGGCTTTTAGCCATTGTTTACGTAGTTCTTCTTCTACTGGAAATTCATGGAAATTGACTCCTTTTGATTTTCCTTTCTGACTTTTACAGAAGGGTACGCAACAATACACCATCTGAAACACGAAGTATTGAGCTCATAATTGCTGCTATGCTGTTTGTTGTAATTAATGCTACTACTGCTGTTATAATGATGATAATGATGATGGTGATGATGATGATAATGATGATGATGATAATAATAATAATAATAATAATAATAATAATAATAATAATAATAATAATAATAATAATAATAATAATAATAATAATAATAATAATAATAATAATAATAATAATAATAATAATAATAATAATAATAATAATAATAATAATAATAATAATAATAATAATAATAATAATAATAATAATAATAATAATAATAATAATAATAATAATAATAATAATAATAATAATAATAATAATAATAATAATAATAATAATAATAATAATAATAATAATAATAATAATAATAATAATAATAATAATAATAATAATAATAATAATAATAATAATAATAATAATAATAATAATAATAATAATAATAATAATAATAATAATAATAATAATAATAATAATAATAATGATGATGATAGCAATAATGATAACAATAATAATAACAATAATAACAATAACAATAATAATAATAATAATAATAATAATAATAATAATAATAATAATAATAATAATAATAATAATAATAATAATAATAATAATAATAATAATAATAATAATAATAATAATAATAATAATAATAATAATAATAATAATAATAATAATAATAATAATAATAATAATAATAATAATAATAATAATAATAATAATAATAATAATAATAATAATAATAATAATAATAATAATAATAATAATAATAATAATAATAATAATAATAATAATAATAATAATAATAATAATAATAATAATAATAATAATAATAATAATAATAATAATAATAATAATAATAATAATAATAATAGTAATAATAATAATAGTAATAATAATAGTAATAATAATAATAGTAATAATAATAATAGTAATAATAATAATAGTAATAATAATAATAGTAATAATAATAGTAATAATAATAATAGTAATAATAATAATGATAATAATAATAATGATAATAATAATAATGATAATAATAATAATGATGATAATAATGATGATAATAATGATGATAATAATGATGATAATAATGATGATAATAATGATGATAATAATGATGATAATAATGATGATAATAATGATAATCATAATGATGATAATGATGATAATGATGATAATGATGATAATGATGATAATGATGATAATGATGATAATGATGATAATGATGATAATAATGATAATAATGATAATAATGATAATAATGATAATACTGATAATAATGATAGTAATGATGATGGCGAGGGCGAGGGCGAGAGGCAGGAGCAGGAGGAGGAGCACGAGCAGGAGCACGAGCACGAGCACGAATACGAGCACGAGCACGAGCAGGAGCAGGAGTAGGCGCAGGCGCAGGCGTAGGCATAGGAGCAGGAGCAGGTGCAAGCGCAGGCGCAGGAGCAGGCGCAAGAGCAAGAGCAAGGGCAACGGCAAGGGCGACGGCAAGGGAACTGGCAAGGGCAAGGATACGTAATTGCTACTTTTGGAGCATTCCTCTGTATGGTTCGGAGACCTGGACTTTGGAAAAACGGAGAGCTTTGAAATGCAGTGCTGTCTATTGGAAATGTTTGTACTATGAAGCAGTCATGGATAATATACCTACTAAGATAATCAACTGCCACTATTTACGGCACAACAATAAAAGTAATACTAATAAACAATGACATGTTGTGTGAATACTTATGATTACTTATATTACTCTTATTTATAACCAGTTTTCTTGTTCGCTTACCTTTGAACGTTGTCAACAGCACTTCATGTAAAATTCACGTTCAATGCTAATTTGAAAACATTCAATTGGTTCACCTGTCACCACAAAATTAAATGCCACAGTGTGACTGACGGCTACAAGCGGATGTTTTAGGGGTCAGCTTTCAGAGCTCTAATCGGCAGAAATTGCAAACACCGCTCAGTCGCTTAAATGGGTAAGAATCGGACGGAGTGCCGAGACTTACAGGGATGTGAGCGAGTTATGGTCAAATCTACCACATACTACCTGAGATATTTGATAAATGCTCAAAGTATACTGTATGCTCCTATAAGGAAGTAAATATATTTGTCGTCGTGATCTCTGACGTTACAGGTAACCAAAAAGATACAGATCTTTATGAAAGAAATAAAACCAAAAGAATTAAAAGAACAAAGAACTTACTTAGACTAAATGTATAACTCGATTTACGAAGTGGAGGAGTAAGATTGTAATAATACATTGTTGAAGAATGTGTTCCAAGAATAATGAGAATAAGGTTCGGAATATTATAAAATAAAATCATTAGAGTGAAACACTCCTGAGTGCAGGCTAAATCTGAAAGCAGGTCGTTTGACATGCTTCTGTACTCTCCTCACACACGTCACACGACGTTAACATGCTTTGGCTCGTTTGACTAACTACCAGATCAGAAAACGAGAACTTCCCACTGGATATTCATATAAAAATGTTCAACTAAATCAAAAAAGCACATACAATCAATGAACCAATGAAACAAAAGTCCAAGTCGTGTACTGACAGGCTGTTAACAGCCAGAAGGTTTTTGCTGCGTACCCACCCAGGTTTTGGGTCTGACCGCAGGTTGTTAATTTTGATGTTTGTAGGATGATGTGATATTTTGTTGAAGAAAATTTTGTTGAGGTAGCTTTTTGCTCCTCTTTAATTTTGTACAGGATGCCAAACCGCTTTTTTGTTTACACCCTGGTGTTTTATTTTTCTAAAATGGGGTAAATTTAGTAGCCAAACAGCTCTTTTGGAGATTTGTAATTTAGCTTATGCTGCTGTAAGGATTAACTCCTTTGTTACCTCGGATGCCCGCAAACCATACGGGGTACCCGGTAAAGCCTGAATCGGCGGCTCGCAGCGTCGTAGTCTCCTAGAGACCGAACCAGGGCGCTTCTATGAGCTGGAATTTTATCGTAAAATTTTTTTGCCCGGCGTCTAATTTCGTCCTCCACGTATGGGAGAAGGGAAGCTTCGTGAAGTAACCTCACGGGAAGAGAACGGCCCACAGAATAGATGGATCGGAGTCCTCTATTCTGTGCACGCTGAAGGTATGCTATCCAGCTATCGGCAGCCATGCCCCAGATTTCACAGGCGTACAACATGAGTGGGATTATCAGCGCTTGAAAGAGGTGCAGCTTTAAGCGGACTGGCATCGAGCGAGAACCCAGCATTGGGTACAGAGAGGCAATAGCCCCCTGCACCCGTGCCGATAGTTCCCTGATGTGTCCGCGGAAAGTTAGGCCTCTATCAAGTTGAACGCCCAGGTACTTGATGGAATTAGTCCACTCTATCCTTCGGCCCATGAACTGGAAGTTTGGTCGGTCAGCGGGGGTGTGGCGCCTCGTAAAAAGAATGGCGTGGCTTTTGTCCGGATTTACGGACATCCGCCAACGCCTGCACCATTCTTGTGTGAGACGGAGGTGTCTCTGAATTGGGTTGAAGGCTCTGAGAATATGTCTGTTTTTGCAGAACAACAACACGTCGTCAGCATATTGAGTCATTTCGACCTGTGGTTGAGTTGGAAAATCTGCCATGAAAACACTAAATAATGTGGGGGATAGTACAGAGCCTTCGGGGACTCCGCCTCTCACGGGTCTCAGTGTAGATGTTTTCCCCGCTACTGTGACTTTAAATGATCTGTGCCTGAGAAAGCTGTGTAGGATGTTGATTAGCTGTGTAGGTAGCCCCAGTTGGATAAGTTTGAAGATCAGACCGGCATGCCATGTCGTGGAGAAGGCCTTTTCGACATCCAAAGATACCACTGCCGTGAAGGCGCGTTCCTGGATACCCAGGGCCGCTGTCTCCAACACACGTAGCAGCTGTTGGGTAGTCGAGTGCCCAGGACGAAATCCGAACTGGTGGTCAGGAATAGCTTGAACATCTCCCAAGATGGGAGTCATTCGGGTTAGGATTAACCTCTCGAATACCTTCGAGAGGGTAGAAAGGAGGCTTATGGATCGGTAGCTGGAAGGATGTACAGGATCCTTCCCAGGCTTCAATATACATATCACCCGAGCCTCTCTCCACTCGCGAGGAAAGTGCCCCAAGGTGATGCACATATTGAAGATCCTGGTTAGGAATAGAACTGCATTGAAGGGAAGGTGACGAAGCATGAGGGGTGTCAGCCCGTCCGGCCCCGCCGCCTTGTTTGGTTTGAGGCGTTTGAGTACGCCCTGGACTTCACTGGGGCGAATGATGGGAAGTCGTTCCGCGTCCTCGGGAGGAGGTCGAAAAAATCGGCGTACCTCCCTACGAACGCGTTCGGAAAAGATGTCGTCCTGGGGGTCCTCTCTCGGACATAGAGTGCGTTCAAGATAGTCAGCGAACGCATTTGCTTTGGCTTGGGGTTCATAGGCGAGGCCTTGGGTGCCATGGATGGGTGAGGTGTATTGACATTTGCGATTCCGGAGGGTTCTGGCGATACGCCACACGTCGCCATTTTCAATGCGCAGTCTGGCCATTGTGTCCTCCCACGCTTGCACCTTGTGCTCACGCAGTCGGACCCTGACCAGTCGACGTAAACGTCGCAAGAGCGCGCGATTATGTGGCGTGCAGTGCCGCTGGTACAGTCTCCGTGCCGCCCAGGAGCGGCGGATAAGAAGGGTGGTGTCTAAAGGAAGAACGTCTGGATGAAGAGGTGCAGGTCCGTGAACTGTTAGATTTTTGGCAGTTCGCGTCACATAGAAGTGAATGATGAGATTGCCCTCTCAAAGTCCGGGATGTTTGTAACTTTTGGGTTCGGTGGAATGGAAGTGCGGAGGCAGTTCCTTACGTCTTCCCAATCGACTTCTCACGTTTGAAGCGAGGTGTCATGACTGGCAACCCTAGTGTTGATTTCTGTCAGCACCGATTATGGTCAGAATGAAGTGCGTTTAGTGACGTAAGAGTGAGATGAAATGGAAAAAGCTTTGTGATTGCAAAGTCAATGACTGATGGCAGTCCTCCACCTCGCGGGTAGTGCGTTGGTTGCCAGGGACCCTGCACTTGAAGCTGTGGGTCTCCATCTATTAGGCGAATGATTTGATTGCCTCTTGCATCTGCCCGACGACTTCAATGCCAACGCTGATGTTTTTCATTGATGCCCCCGGTCATGATTGCATTTGGGTGTAGGTTTAGGATAGATAGATATTCGTTTGGAACGAACTGCCGGTTGGGGGGGTGATACACAGAGACCACCATGACCTCAGTTCCGCCAAGGTCAAAACAGATTGCCGTGGCCTCTAGGGTTTGAAGAGGAGGGAGCTGGATGGGTTTGTGGACTACATTTTGCCGGAAGAGTACCGCTGTACCACCGCCAGGGCGGCCTTGGCGATCCGTGCGATGGCAAATGTAGCCCGGGATGCGGAAACGGGTGTCTGGACGGAGATGCGTTTTGCTGACTAGGATGACGTCTAGGGCATTTTCTCGAGCGAACTGCAATAGCTCACCCCCTGATCAACCAGTCCACACGCATTCCAGAATGCGAAGCGAAAAGAAGTACGAGACCTAGTTCGATTCGCCATTCTGTGATTGCTGGATACCAGTTGACAGCAGGGCAAGTCCCTCCATTGCAGCCAGCATCTTGCTTGCCGGGTCTGAGGCACAGAAGAACTTCACTAAGATCTCACAGATCTTTTGTCCATGTGATTGCAGCAAATTCTGCAACCACTTAAACACCTCCGTGGTATCCAGTGAAGCCGTTAGTTGCGTGGAGCTCATGGTAGAGGGCACTATGTTGGTGTTGGCTGGGGAGGATGACCTAAGGGGAGCAGGCCTTCCTCGAGCCCTTTCGTCCCTCAACTGTCTAGGTGGCATAGGTTCGCTATGCGCAAACTCCACAGTCGGGTTCTCGGGTTGGCGAGATAGTCTCCTGTCATTGAGGTCTGGTTTGGAAGCTGTGCTTCTTGGGGCTGGGGCCCGTGTCTGTTTGTGTCTTTGTGTGGGTGCTAGTGTTTTCCCACGAGACTGTTTTGGAGTGTCAGAGGATCTTTGCACAACTTCAGCAAAAGATGGGCGCCGTTCAAGCTGCTGACGGTCTTCATTTGGTGACTGCCTGCTGGATGTCGTAGCCTTCGAGACTGAGGTCACTTCCCTGGCTGGCGCTGTTTGAAGTTTCCTTTTCTGTGCCGGTCTTTTGGCAGCTATAACCGCCTTCCTTGTTGGGCAGCCGCCATAGCAGGCAATATGCGCACCTTTGCAGTTTGCGCAAGTGGGCGCATCGGTAAGCGACCTCGGACACGCCTCCTTGTCATGAGGTCCTGCACACCGCAGGCAACGCTGCATTCTGCGGCAAAACCTGCTGGAGTGGTTAAACCCCAGACAATGATGGCACTGAGGAGGGCCGCCAGAACTACTGACGGCCTCGACCTTTACCCGGAGGTAACAAATAGTTTTGATACTATCTATCTTTGCCTCCGGGTCGCTGGACCGCTCTACTATCACTAGATAGAGAGGGATGGGGATGGGGCCAGGCTGACCTTGCGGTCCTGGCTTTGTCAGCTGTCTGACCAAGCGCGGTGTTATACCCTGTCGGGTGAGGTCATCGCTGATCTCGCTTACCGGTGTATCCACTGGTAATCCTCTGATCACCCTTTTTAAGTCTCGTGCCTTGTCCAGGCCGAAGGTAAAGTAGGGGATCTTCTTCCCCTCGAGTGCCCTGAGGAGCAGCTGGTAGTCCTCTATGTTTGTCGCCTTGAAAACAAAGCTGCTCTTCCTCCTCGTCACCTCGCATTTATTCGAGAGGGACGGCATTACTTCCTTTAGGAAGCCTACCGACCCCCGGAAATCATCCACGATGATGCGAGGAATATGCCGCTTAGGTGCGGTTCGCAGCATCAGTCTTCAGGACGTTTGACTGTCCCTTCTTCCTCCTCCTGGAATTCCGCCTCATCGACGTCTGTAGAGACGTCCGAGGAGCTGGTTTGAAAGTCCTCTTCCTCCATCCTGGAGGACGAATTCTCCGGAGCCGCAGCTCCATGGAAATATTCTCCTTCTGAATCGGAGGAGCCGTTTGATGAAATTTGGCCTGAACGAGAATTTGTATCCCGAGAAGGGCCCTGGTTGGTGGCCTGTTCGGCTATATCCAAATGTTTTACAGCGCCATTTCCGCCTTTTTTGCGTCGTCGGCGCTGCCTTTTGGTTCCTGTAGCAGTGGTTTTTACCCTGTCTACAGGGTGGGTCACACCAGTGCTGGTGCTAGGTATGGCATCCTGTAATGGATGTTCGGATAAGAGATGGGTGGTGGGATGGTCAGAACCCTCACCTGGTGTGGGCATTTTGCCCTGCACCAAGGTGCAGTTTACAGCTAACCTTAGGCTATTAACTTACCTGGCAGTACAGGCTGCAAAACTGCGTGAAACACAGAGGGCCGGACAATTAAGCGCCTTTAAAACCACCTTTCGGCTATACGCTGTTGGTGCTCGCAGACCTACTAACTTTAGTATACCTTAGAAGAATTCCATTCTCACAGGATTCTTTTTTTACTTCTTGTTACCTAAAAGTACATTGCAGACTATTAATGCTTTTACCATGTAAAGTATAGTTTAGTACACGCTATATTAACAAACGTAATTACAACTTAACATAATAATTTGTGAATAATTATAAATATTGTTTTTTGTAATAAAATATGACAGGTAGTGGCATCTCAAGACAGCAGGATGAGGTTAGTTTGTGTTCGCATTGCTTGTTCACCAAAATGGCGCTCCTGGCGGACGATCAATGTAACTAACACGAAGCTTCTTATCACATGTTCTCTCAAGCCAGTCTTTTAAGAATGCTTATTCGTCTCCCGGTTTGAGATGTATATTTAGAGAAACAGTTTCATTACGCGTAAAGTTACAAATACAAGTGAGAATACAGGGGAATGAAGTGACAACGAAATGTTTTCATGGTATCAGGGAAACAAAAGATTGGAGCTTAGAAAGGAAAATAATACTGAAACTTAAGGAAAAGAATAATTGTGCTACATTACCAACAATAATGACCAATGGATAAACAAGCGTTACTAATATTAATTAGTGAACACCCTATACAAACAGCAAATTTGTGAGCTCCAATTTAATATTGGTTTGCTCATTTTGACTGGACAATATATATAAGAGTATAAATATGTACATTTAAATAGTTGAAGAAGAGGATATATTTGTAAATTATGTGTGTAATAAGAACTGCATTATGAAGCTGTAACTTGAGGTCACGGGTTAAAGCGTAGTTCTATGACATTGCGTCACTGCAGTTTTACTGTATCCTATAAGGAACTAATTATATTTGTTGCCGTGACCTCTGGCGTTGCAGGTAACAATAGAGATACAGATTTTATGAAAGGAATAAAACCAGAAGAACTAAAAGCACAAAGAACTTACCTAGAGTAAATGTATAACCCGATTTATACGAAGTGTAGGAGTAAGCCTGTCATTGTTGAAGAGTGTGTAGCAAAAATAATGTGAATAAGGTTTGGAATGTTTTAAATTAAAATCATTACAGCGAAACACGAGTACAGGTTAAATCTGAAAGCAGGTCATTTGATAAGCTTCTGTACTCTCCGCACACATGTCATACGACGTTAACATGGTATGGCTCGTTTGACCAACAACCAGATCAGAAAACGAGAATTTGCAACTGGATATTCATATAAAAATTTCCAAATAAATGACGATGTGGTCTACAAAATCAATGAAGCTATAAAACAAGATCTCGAAAAGTGTGATATATTTTTTATTTGATAGACTTCCTTTCTGGAATACATTTACTTGTTCCTTTGATTTTATCTCTGTATTCATACTTTGAAATTTGAAATGTGTAAAGGATAGTAACGTTGAATAACAAGAAGAATAGGACAGTTACAGAAATACGGGACTATAAATCATTTAGCTAAGACGGGATTGTTATTATACGTCGAGCGGAAATAGCGACCTGTACCGGAGATATTAAAATTAAACTCAGGGATTGCTAGAATCGAGTTATAATGTGATCGTATGGAAGTTTACACCAGAAAAGAAATACAAATTGTTTTTCAATCTCTGGTAGTTACGTCGACATATATCACTACATTTTGGATTTCTATTCTTTTTTCATTACATTCCTTTAAATACCCGTGAGTTTGTCTCAGTTACTGGCATAACAGTGAGTTTGAATTTCCTGTGAAAGTTTTAATTTCAAATCTACCACATAGTATCTAAGATATTTGATAATTGCTCAAAGTTTACTGTATGCTCGTATACGGAAGTAAATATATTTGTTATGATCTCTGACGTTACAGGTAACTACAGAGATACAAATTTTATAAAAGGATCAAAACAGAATAATTAAAAGGACATAGAGCTTACTGTAAGTGTTTATCTCGAAGAGAAAGCTTGTAATAATACGATGTTGAAGAATGTGTGACGAAAGCAATATGAATAAGACTCCGAATATTTTAGATAAAATCACTAGATATGCTGCAGTGAAATGCCGTATCACGTTAAATCTGAAAGCTGGTCATTTGATACGCTTCTCTACTCTCCTCATATGACGTTAACAAGGTATGGCTCACTTGACCAACTAACAGGTAGATCACAACACGAGCATTTTAAGCATATTAGGTTCGAAATAAATGTCATTGAGGTAATCAGTGGTATTCAAAGAGCATACGAAACCAGATCTCGAAAAGTGTGATTAAATATTTGCTTTAGCAGACTTCCTTTCTCGAATACAGTTGCCTGTTCCTTTGATACTGTCTCTGTATTCACACTGTATCTACTTTATATTTACACGGAGAAAACAGATGAAATCTAAGGCATAGGCAATAAACAAAGTAACTATACCTGAAAGCATTATGGATAACTATAAACGATAATCCGCTCAATAAGATGTTACGTGTGGTGCCATCTCTGGAGAGCAATACGCAGTTAGTGCAAAGATTGGATATTTAATAATATTGCGTGTCAACCAAAATTCCTTTCAAAGGACAATAGATATAACTAAAAGATTGTCGCCTAAACAATATATTATATTGTTTGTAACGCTAAAATACTCGATGAAATTAACACTATCTTCTCGAGTTTCTGTTCAAGAAAAACTTATTCCCTTTTCTGCTCCAAGTTACAGAAGTAGATCGATTACACTTGTAGTTGTTGATACTCTATACAGGCAAATGAAGTGATAGTGAAATGTTTAAAAAGCGGGTTGTGATATTTGTCGTTTAGCTTTCATTTTATTCCGATGAACAGCAGAGTGTGGCTTAAGAATTTAAGGATGTAAAATTTGAAGTAAAGACAACGAATAACTTTGAAATAGTTAATGACATAAAACAGACAGATTAAGCTAAGGTGGTTTAATAAGATATGCATGTGTTGTGCACTAATAAAATATGTCAATTATACAACATTGTTTCACAGACTGTTGCCAGGAAATGTAAGATGTACACTTTGTGATAAATGCTAGGAAATATATTAAACTTATATTTCGATGAAATTATTAGTAATACCTTACAAAACAAAAAATTTCGCCATTTTTATTCATGTATATTTCCATTCCTTTACAATAATTGACAATGATTTTTTATTTGTTTGGAAATATCGGTTTTTTAATCATGCTGAACGTATACACGGAGACACGAATCACATGGAACTTTGTATAAAGACGCTTTTAGAGATTAAGTGGACACCAGAAGCTATATCTTCGTTTAAATATTAACATAAAAATGTTGGTAGAATATTTCCTTATATAAGTAGAAATATACCGAACCATTATTCCATTAAACATGCGTGAGCTAGTTATCGACTCTAACTTACTCTCACAATCGCAAATCCTCGCCCTCGCTCTGGCACAAGTGTATGGTGACACGTCATCCGAAGATATCAAGTATCGATCATTTTTATAAGATTTGACTTGAGGTGTTGTTACACTTCTACAGATTTTCCTATTGCAATTGTATGTACATGCAAATATACGTATTAGTTTAACGAAACTTCTACCTTACAGATAGACAGTACAGAGATTCCGAAATGAATACAAACAGAATAAGTAAGACAACAAAGGAATTCAGTTTATTGCTGCAAATGTTTTTCTCGATATTAGAGTTAAACTAATAAGGTTGTAATTCTAGACTTGACAAAGGGAAAAAGCCCTCTGAGGGAGTGGGAGACTAAGATTGAAGCCCCTCTTTAACATGAGATACGTTTAGAAAGGGCTTGTCCACTTTGCCCATAAATGCGACATGTTAAATATAAAAACAAGCATTTGGAGGTTGTATTGATTATAATCTTTACATATCTCAAAAAAAATCGTATTCTGACTTGAAGCCTAGTATGCCGTATTTCTGTAAAGTGCTCGCAGATCTACTAACTTTAGATGAATTCCATTCTCACATAAAATAATTCCTTACTTTGTTGTTAGCTAAAAGTACACTGCAGTTAATTATTGTTTTAAATATGTGAAGCATAATTAAGTCCACGACATATGAATAAACGTAATTACAATTTAATATAGTACTTTGAGAATAATTATAAGTATTGTTGCTTGTGATAAAGTATGACAAGTAGTGCCATCTCTAGACAGCAGGATGAAGTTAGTTTGTGTTCGCATTGCTTCCCCATCAAAACGTCTCCCCTAGCGGACGATCAGTGTAACTAAAACAACGTTTCTTACCATATGTTTCTCAATGCAGTTTCTAAAAATGCTTATTGATTTCCGAGTTTAAGATGTATATTTAGATAAAGTTTCATAACACGTCAGGTTACAGATACAAGAGGGAATACAGGGGGATGAAGGGACAGAGAAATGTTTCCATGGTATCGGGAAAACAAAATATTGTAGCTTAGAAAGGATAATAATATAGAAACCTAAAGTAAAGAATATTTGGTCTACAATCACAACAGTAATGACGAACGGATAAACAGGCGTTAGTAATATTAATTAGTGAACATCCTACGTATGTACTCTTATTTAATATCGTTTTGCTGATCTTTACCTGTAAAATATAGGCATGTTAAGAGGATAAATTTATATATTTAAACAGTTGAAGAAGAGAATATATATGTAAAGATTGTATGTAACTGAACTGCATTAGGAAGTTCTAACTTGACTTTACGTGTTAAAACAAGAGTTATATGACATTACGTCATTGCAATTTGCTTTGTATTATAACGAAGTGTACAAACGTGTTTTGTTATTGTGCGTAATTCACTATATTGAAAGATAAAGATGGAATTATGAGACGAGTATTAAAGACGTGCTGTTTCTCTGTCTACACATAGATGGTTCACATTCAATAAATACTCAAGTCAAATATATTTCATAGACGCAAGACAAATACCTTTCCCAGGTGGGCGACTTTTCATGGACTTGTTAGAGATTTTTATAATTGCTTTTACTAAAGTAGTTAGCTTATATTTCCTGAGTAGCGTATGACATCTTCTTCCTTCCGTATGAATTTTGTGTAAAGGTAAGACATGAACAGAATCGTACAACACAAAATTGTGGATCTCTGATATATGTTATGATATAGAAAGTTGTTATTGTTTTATATATTCTGGTTTAGCAAAGCGAAATTAATATCAAAAACATGAAACAGCGAACTATTCTTAATTTTGAGTCGCCCCAAGCCAACTTTACTACAAGGAAAGAAATAGTTAAAACAAGAAGAAAATACAGCAATGTGAGCTTTTATAAATAATAATTTCTACATGAATGAGTAGAAAAGGCATTTGATATCACTTTAAAATGTTTTTACTTGTAATAATGCCAAGAGCACCAAATTTATTTGAAATGCATCCCCTAGCAACGAGTTCTCTAAACATCTGACTGTCATTGGCCGTAAAAAAATAAGTAAACACGGAATAGGACAATAAATGGTTTTATTATTTCCTCCAAACGTTTATCTCGATTTACACAAAGAAAACGAAAAAGCGTATATGAGAATTTCTTGAAGGGTTGGAGAAGTTTTGTGAATGAAATTCGTAATATTTTAAAATAAAAACCGTTGTAGATATATAATAACAAGATTTAGTTAGTGGAGTATAAGTGTATATAAATGTCTCTTCTTTGTTATATTCCGACAGTGATGTTGTATTTTAGCAAATGATATTGTCATTATAGAAACTACACACGCAGTTCTCAGAGTGACTGTGGTATCTCGTGTTGATTCTCTTTGGTCTAGTCTCGACCGTCCATAGAATTCTATATGTATCTCAGCTGGTCTGTTTGGTAGTGCCAAGCTTAGATCTACTATACAAGTACGTACATAAGTCTACCTGGCGCTGTTATTACAACTCCTTTAAAGTATCTTGTCTTTATGTTTTGTTTTCTGATGTTCACTCGTTGATAATTTTTGTATATTATTTGGATGTCTTAAGCGACAATAGGTATATATGTTTACTGAAGCTCGTAATTGCAGACAAAGAGAATGCTGCTACCAATGTGACAAACATTTAGGTACTGCCTATCCTGTTTTCACACAAACACTGTACTGCGTTAATGGTCTATACCTAGTTACAAGTGTAGGATTGGTACACAATCTGTATTCTGTGTTTACACAAGTATCAACAAAATACCAATTAGAAAAGTGTCCATTTAACAATGAAATATATTCAATTCCAATTCAATTCCAGGCTGGCAGGCTGTTTGGAACTGCCCGAAGGGTGGTCAAATCGTGTACTTGCTCTGGGAAGAGCTTTACCACGTAGTGGCAGTATGTGGATGCTCGTAGGATGACGGGTGAAAATTAAGTGTGTGTAGAGAAGGGAGGTAGCTTGTTGCTCCTCAGGGAATGATGAACCTGGTACTACAGACAGCGTGCACCGCTGGTGGATAAGTTAATAAACTTGGAAGAATATAAGTATAATTTTGAGTTCTCCAGAATAAATTTTGGATAGCTGTAATTTAGTTTAAGCTGGAATGAAATATATTTGCAGTTTCTATGTTTTTAGTTTATTTTAGAAAATTTCCTTTCCAATTGACAATCATTTGTTAGTTTGGTATTGTGTCAACATGCATTATAGCGAAAGATTATATTCACACAATAAAAACAATAAAATCTAAGCTATATCTAAGGAACATAATATCTGTTATAAAATGTTAGACAAAGTAACAGATCATTCCTGTCGATATCAGATATTACTGGTGGTGCCATCTCTAGGCAGCAAGAAACGTTAAAAAGATCGTATATCTGTTAGAGTTACCTCTATATTAAAGTTGTCCTGCTTGTGGAGAATCCATATAACTAAGGTGAAGTGGAATATGTAATGTGTTTATTACAGAAACTTGGACATTAAATTGACGCTACTGATAGAACTCCCAGAATGAACTATTTTGTAAATGATCAGAACTTTAATGAAGTATTAATATTATGAACACGTTGTGTTTAATAATAACTTGATGTAATGTAACAGTTATTCCTGTCCGATGAATTTTAAATGTAGATTTTTAAAAGTTCATAAATAATTTTGAAACTGTTTGTGACTAATATCTAAGAAATTAAAAGGAACCAGAGATGCACTAACATTGAGCTATAAAGTAAGCTTTCTCGTTGCTCATTTTGGAGATAAATAATTTTCCTGACATTATTTGTTACTCTTTGTAGCTCTGCTTTTATTCGCTTTTAAATAGCAAAGCAATTGTTTCCATTCTTTAACCTGTATTTATGAAGAGAGAGAGGGGCTTTTATTATCATCACATAGTGAGCAGTTCTTATGCAGTTTAAGTAATTTTAAGGAATTATTTGTACAACATAAAGCAGAAATGATCAGTTGAGATTTTATGTACACTTATGCAAGGTGCACACCAGAAAAGAAATGCAAATTCTTTATGAATCTGGGTAGTGACGTAGAGCATACGTGGACATATATCATTACATTTTATATTTCTATCCTTTAACTTTACATTCCGTTAGTTACTCGTGCTTGAGTTACCGACATAACAGTTTGTCTTGAATTTCCTGTAAACGTTTTAATTTCAAATCTACCACATTTCAACTAAGATATTTGATAATTGCATTAAGTTTACTGTTTACCCCCGAAATATGCCCCTATAATGTGAATAAGTTTGGCATGTTTTAAAATAAAATCACTAAATAAAAGGCCAGAGAAAGATGTATGAGTACAGATCATTTGATAAGCTTCTCTACTCTCCTCACACATGGCATACAACGTTAACAAGTTATACCTCGATTGACCAAATAACAGATCAGAAAACGAGAACTTCCAAATTGATATTCATATAAAAAGCTACGATAAATAATCAATGAATCCATAAAACAAGATCTCGAAAAGTGTGATTATATACTTTATTTGATAGACTTCCTTTCTGGAATACTATTTCTTTGCTCCTTTGATATTGTCTCTGTATTCATACTGTGTCTACTTTATATCTACGGGAAGAAAACAAATGAAGTCTAAGCCATAAACAATGAACCAAGTGGGAGTATACCTAAAATATTTATAGATGATTATAAATGAAAATCCCCGCAGTAAGATCTTACGCGTGCTGCCATCGCTGGAGAGTAAACGCACTCAGTGGAAAGATAGTGTACTTGGTGATATTGTCTGTGAACCAGAATTCCTCTCCAATGGACAATAGACATAACTACAAGATCCTTTAATAAATAATATGATATAGAGTTTATAGCTTTAAAATACTTGATGAAATTGACACTAACTTCTCGAGTTTCTGTTCAAGGAAAAGTAATTGTTTTTCTGCTCCAGTTTAAGTTAATTGTTTGTAGAAGTAGATCAATTACACTTTAAAGCGGGTTGCTATGTGTTGTCTTTTAATTTTCATATTATTCTAATGAACAGCGTAGTTCAGCTTAGACATTTAAAGAAGGAAAGTTTAAACTAAAGACAAGGAATAACTAGGAAATTGCTTATGTAGCGACAGGTTATATAAATTATAGAGATAGGCATTTGTTATGCAGTAAGACTTTTCTATATCATATGATAGGCCAATTATATAACATTGTTTCACAGACTATTGCCATATAATTCATATTATACGGTTTGTGTCTCATGATAGTAAATGTAACCAATCTATTATATTGGATCAAATTGTTAACTATAATTTACAAAATATTAAAACTGACACAATTTGTGCTGGTAGATAGCTACATTCCTGGATAATGCTCCACTTACTCCCCTAGCGGACGATCAATATAACTAAAGCATTTCTTATGTTTTCTCAAGTCACTCTTTTAAAAATGCTTATTCCGCTCCAAGTTTAAGATTTATATTTAGAGAAATAGTTTCATTACACGTCACATTAAAAATATAAGAGGAAATACAGGGAAAGAACTGATAATGAAATGTTATTATATCACGAGCAACAAAGTATTGCAGCTTTGAAATTTGAGATGTCTAAAGGATAGTAACGTTGAATAACAACAGAAATAGGGCAGTTACAGAAATACGGAACTATAAGACATATAGCTAAGACGGGATTGTTGTTATACGTCGAGCGGAAATAGTTACCTGTACCGGAGATATTAAAACTACACTCACGGATTGCTAGAATCGAGTTATAATGTGATCTTATGGAAGTTTACACCAGAAATGTAATGCAAATTGTTTAGCCATCTGTGGTAGTGACGTAGAGCTTACGTGGTCATATATCACCGTATTTTCGCTGTTTAACCTAGAGCATTACATTGTTTAAATACTCGTGAGTTAGTTACGTCTGATGAGGTTTAACTGTTTGAGAGCCCTCAATTAGCGCGCGTTATTTTTAAATTGCTATATTTATCTCTTTTTGGCTTATTTTATGTGGTTATGCTCAGTTCAAGATTCATACCGCATATAAGACGCGGGCGAGCAATTCAAGTCGAAGAAGCTGAAAAGCTATAAAACAAGCTAATTTTCGGAAGAGTGCCTCGAAATTGAAATGACTATGATATAACTAACGCATGATTCGTCTAATAATGTTGCAGGTTTGAAACAAGCTGCTTTCAGTTACGATGTTTCAGTTGGCTACAATACCTACTAATACTTTGTTATTGACACAGAACATATACTTATTAGAAGAGAACCTCCCATGTTAATCGTTGGCAATTCGAGGTGATCGCAGCGCTCCTATTTTCGGGTGGCAGTTTAAATTATGAAAAATCGCGCGCGCAAACTTTTACGTTGTCGGAATGATACAGCTGTAGTTTTCATGCTTGCTTAGCTGTCAGCTGGTGATATGTTCCAATACCGCATTGCTACAGATGACGCACAAAGATAATTACGTGAGCTTTGAGAGTTGTGACTGCAGTTTCAAAGCTGTTGCATTTTCTAAAGGCTCGCCTAATTATCTTATATAATCTGTAGCAATACAGTATTGGAACATCATCAGCTAAATGTTTAAGTGAATTTTATGCATGGCACCTGTATTATTTTACACTTTAATTATCTCAAAATGTTGTATTAAGTTTAAGGAATTAACAATAGGATGTGGTATTTGACAGGAAAATTTGAATAATAACATTGCTTTGAGAGTTACTGCTTCCTTTTATTATTCTGTGTCATTAATAGAGCAAATTAATTTGACATTTACTTAAGTACACTGAGTAATTCAACTAATTCAAATACAAAGAATCCATAAAACAATACTAGCTATAACTCAAAACTCTTAAAAGTGATTCAACATGGCTAATTTATTTAATTACAAAGAAACTTTAGCAAAACATTCTGTGTAATATTACACATATTTGTATATCATAAGAATAACACAGTAGCCTTTTTCATTTAAAACAAAGACACTAACATAAAACTGCAGCTGTTGCACAAAGTGATATAAATGACAGAAATGATAAATTTGAATATTTTACAAATAAGCTTTAACGTAACGTTCTGTAATAACACTGTAGGGATTGCTGAAGGGTTTAAAGTGATGAATAACATGAGTAATTCATTGTATTAGGTACTTGGAAAATTTAGAATAACATTATAGCACTTAAGCTATGTATTAAGCATAATATATGTTTCAATCTTAATGAGATTAGCTGCCCCATGCATTACCTGGCATTTACCTACCGTTAAAGAAAAACCTTTGAGAAAGAACCTCAAACATGTAATGAAATACACTAATAAAAGTAGAGAAACAATTAAATCAATGTAAGCACAGTATTACACTATAACATATCATTAAGCAGTTTGAGAGGAATGACTGATGTAAGGCAAAAGATTAATAATATTAACTCCTGGTCATTCAGAAACTATAAGCGTTATATATTAAAATATGAGTTAAATGCAGCACTTGAAGAAATAACTTGTATTAAGCAATTTACTGCTTCTACAACTGTCTAAATAAATTTGGAAATTCTGAAAATCTGTAAAAAATATCAAAACAACTACAATTTAATCTGTCAACAAAACCTATTACCAAAAAGGACTGAAATTATACTGATCTCAATATTTTTATCTGTTTTTTCATGTCCTTTGGTAGCACCCCTTTTTTAAGAAATGCTAATTTTGTTATCTTTAATGTATTTATAAATTAAAAATGGGACACATGTCTTAATTATATCTATGTGCATTCCATGTTTTGCACATAGTATTTGCTATCTGGAACTTTGAAAATTGAAATAAAATGAATCTCCAAAGAACTAGTATGGCCAAAGTTCTCTAGAAATTTATATAACTGATTCTGGAGGTTTTGCATTAGTAGCATCAGATTTTCACTAGCATATGTTATCTTGGAGGTTTCGCTTCCTTAAATGTCAAAAACAGATGTCACAGTGTTTCTGTGTATATTACACATATGACACTTTTTCAGAGACAAAGATAATCTAGTAGCCCCGGTACACAAAACACACTTTTTCTTAATTACTGTAGTGACAGTCACTGTTTTACTTGGGGACATACTTCAAGAAGCAGCTACACTGTCAAAAAAGGCTCAGCACCTAACTCCACACCACCTTCACAACTGTCAGTATTTTTGGAAGCACTTGAGCTGATTCATTTAAAGACGTTATCACTTCCAAGTTGAAACCTAGCACTGCATGGGACCATTTCCAAATGTTTTGGCGCCACTCCATGCTTTAACATTCGTCTCGAATCAACTGTGAAGTTTTCTTCCAAAAAATGGTATTTGTACACATGAAAGGAAGCACAACTTTCACTGGAAATTTTACAAATGTCTTTCCACTTCTGCAGTATTGCTGGCTCCCGGGGAAATTTGTAGAAGTACACATTGGTATACGTGCTGCATAGTCTTAGAGGATGATAATAGCTCCTCCAACACTGGGAATTTGCAGGAATACTTCTGTGGAAGTCTGGCAGTGTGAATAACCTGTTAAGAATAAACAAACAAACAAACGTGTTGAAATATCCTAAACATAATACTAAGCAAAATAGATGACCAATAGTAAATTAATGAATGATAATATAGCCCGACGGAAAGTAATGTACAACAGCGGCGTAGATCTTAGCTATATGGACCATGGGCTGATTTGAACATCATTTCATTATTGTGTAAAGATGAAGTACTCCTAAAAAATTGCTTCTTTATGTAATTGCTTCAGACCTTCTGCATAAACTGAGAAGTTACAAGTTTGCAATTTACAAAGTTATCATCTACCATTTCATTTAAAGTGTCAGAAACATAAACACTAAAGAAATTACAACTTGTATCGGACGCAAATTAAATGGTATGATTTTGTTGGTGGTATTCTAACCTATCTACTGTAAAATATTCTCTTGGGCCCTTTAGAAGCTCCATATTGCTGTAAGAGTTTTTCCTATTGCATGTTTCAATGTTTTATGACTACAATACTCCTTTATTTTATGGCAGTTATAAATTCCAAATACAGCAACAAGCTATTCCAAATGCAATTAACATTGATTTATACCTGCAAGTGACGGAACATGATTGTAATCTCCAACTATGTTAAGCTTCATTATTGGAACATTCACCTCTTGATTTTTGTATCTCAAAATCAAATCAAAATAAGGTAACGCCAATAAGCTTTTATTTTTCCGTGAATGGTTTCCGCAGTAATCCATTGAAGAGCGTGTAGTAGCATCTTACAGTATAACAGCTACTCACGGTAGACCTCCAATAATAATGACAATTTTAAACACAAATAACTGATTATTCTCCGTAACTGAAGTAGCTAAGATCACGCGATGATTTATTAAATGCTCTTTCTTCCACAGAAACATAGAACAATTCTTCCACATTGACATTTTCAAGATGGCCAAACCACAGAATATTAAACCAATGCAAATTTAAAAGTTGTAGTGGAACCTGAATCAATCAATCGCCTTCGTGGTCAAGTACGACAGCGCCTCTATTTACGGGTGGCAAACTAAACTCTCTTGTTGCCATATGCCCCATCTCGGTTTCAAACAGGAGAATTGAGCAATGAACCAATGAAACAAATTCTGGAAAAACGTGGTTAAATATCTAGTTTAATAGACTTCCTTTCTTGTATACAGTTACTTGTTCCTTTGATTCTGTCTCAATATTTATACTTTATCTACTTTATATTAAAACGTAGAAAACAAATGAAATCTAAGTCATAACCAATAAGCAAAGTAAGAGTACACCTAAAAGCTTTATAAATAATATTCCGCGTAGTAAAATGTTACGAGTGGTGCCATCTCTAGACAGCAATACGTAGTTAGTGGAAAGATCGTATATTTGATGACATTGCTTGTCAGTCAAAACTCCTCTTCAATATATAATAGACATAACTAAAGGATTGTCTCATAAACAATATAATGTAGTCTTTATAACACAAAAATACTCGATTAAATTAACACTGTCTCCCCGAGTTTTTGTTCAAGAAAAGCTTATTCTCATTTATGATCCAAGTTTTAGGTAAATATTTACAGAAGTAGATCCATTACACTTTAAAGCGGGTTGCTATGTGTTACCTACTAATTTTCCTGTTATTCCAATGAACGACAGAGTGGATCTTAGAAGTTTAAAGATGGAAAATTTAAACTAAAAAAAAACGAATAACTCTAAAATGGTTAATGACGTAAAATAACTAGAGATAGCTTATGTGTTTTAGTGAGATATGCGTTTGTTGTGCAGTAAGATCTCTCTATATCATGTGATAGTTCAATCATACAACATTGTTTCACCGATTGTTGCCAGAAAACTCAAGATACAGAGTTTGTGTCTCATGCTAGAAAATATGTTAAACCATACATATTTTGATCAAATTATTAGAAATAACTTCACAAAATATTAAAAGCTGACACAATTTGTATTTGTGGATAGTTACATTTTACGATAGGATTCCACTTATTTTGTGCCATTTTATATTTCTCTTGACATATCGGTTTATTACTCTTGCTGAACGTACACACGGAGACACGTACATAATCAGATGGAACTTTGTCTAAAGATGCTTTTAGCGGTTAAATGGACATCCAAAATCCATCAAATATCTTAGCCTATACACGGCTAGTGTGGAGAAATGATTAATTTCCATCAATTAACTAAAATAATAAAAGTTAAATGATGAAGCCTTGGATTTAAGTACTTACAATAGTAAGTCGCCACAAACGTTGTATGTCGGATGCGAGAGCCCCTAGTGGTCTACCGGGGAAATATATGATTCAACTGGAGAATTTAATGTCAGGACGGTGCGTTGGCCATGGTAGCTCAAAGGTTAAGAGCCACTGGACGGAAACCAGGAGATGCGTGTTTCAAATTCCGGCCATGGTATTGAATTTTTCATGTTGACTCTATCGACCCAAAATTATATTTTCGTTGAAATATTAACATAAATATTTTGGTAGAATATTTCTGTATATCTAGTTCACACAAAAACAGCATTATCAGCGATTCTTCTGTATCTTGCTTTAAGTAATCATATATTTAATATATGTTTGAGTCAATTACGTAACAATGAGTATTGAGTTTCGTGTAAAATGTCATATACCAGAAGCTGTTGTACCAGGTACTTCATTAGGACGTCCTGTAAGTATAGTGTTTAATATAGAGATAGGGTTGTGTTGCGAACGTCAGATCTTTATTTGTAGAACGTAAAGTGTAAATTTACAAACGTTCATCCAAACTGATTAAATAGTTACAATATGAAGCTAAGTCTTTGACAACTATGCGTATATTATCCTACATATTTCGTCATTTCTATGGTTCTAGTGTACGCATTTCTTCTCTATCAGTATAAGTGGCACAAGATAAGTTATTAAAATATTCGTGTGTTACATAGTTCAACATTATTCAGTGTTTTTTTTAATTTATAGGTTAACTTGTGAAACGTATCAAATCTTATTGCATATTGTTCGATATTTGGACAATCACAGGGTTCAAACGTTGTAGATTTCTAACAAAGGTACGTGTCGTTGTGCTTTTGTTTAGAGATGTAAGGAAGCTTATAATTGTAAAATGCTAATTTGTGTGTTAGTGGTTAATGTAAGTGTGTCTTATCAGTCTTCTTTAGTTTTTATAAAATCAGCTGTTCACAGAACCATAACATCCCTTAATTCTTGATAACAGTCCAGAGAAATATGAGCAAAGTATGGTGATATGAATAATATACAACCAAAAGTAATACTGTTACAAATACCATGAGTGAATTGAAATGATTCAAATGTTTTAAAAATAAATATGTAGTACATTCATTACCTTGGGAAGAAAGTCATACAAATCAGTCACACTTGTAATAAATGACAGAAACATTCCTCTGGTATCCATATTGAACGAAATGTGTTTGGCATTTGGTGACTTGAATGTGAATCAGTTTAAAAAAATATTATATAGCCTGGAAAAATGCGGTTTAAAATTCGTTCGGATCCAAAAGACCTAGTTAGTGACGGTCCCTTAAACCTCTCACTTACTCACTCACTCACTCACTCACTCACTCACTCACTCACTCACTCACTCACTCACTCACTCACTCACTCACACACTCACTCACTCACTCACTCACTCACTCACTCACTCACTCACTCACACTCACTCATTCACTCACTCACTCACTCACTCACCTACTTTCTCACTCACTCACTCACTCACTTTCTCACTCACTTTCTCACTCACTCATCCACTCACTCACCCACTTACTAACTCTCACTAACTCACTCACTAATGCTCGTTTCAGTAAATGCAGTGATAGGTATAATGTACTGTCTACCCAACATAAGAAGACAAATGGAGCCTGAAGAAAGAGAGAGAGCAAAACTTGAACTGTTTATCAGATCTGTAGTGGATCAGCTTACTACAAGTGAATCTGTTTAAACAATTTCTCACCTTTAACAGAAAGCCATCACAAGAATAAGTTATTGTGGTGAGAATTTGAACAAGACTGAGGAGAGAAACTATGTAACTAAGTCACCTCGCTCTTGATCCCCGTGATTAGTTTGTTTAGCAATTTCCTCATTGACCTGTTATTTTGTCGATGATCATTATAATTACTCGTTATATTTTACATTTCTTGTAATGAAGTGAGTAATAAACACAGAGTAGTTCAAAAATCACTTCAAATTTTAAACCACTTTATATATTCTAATATGTGAGATGTGATAAAAACAAAAGAAGTCACATATTGGGCAAGCGATTCGCTTTGTTTTGTTTCTTTCGTGTAAAGGTAAACGTATGCGATGTTAACTGGAAACAGCATTCTCGGGGGACAAGGAGCAGTTGTTTGGATAAATTATATAGGGTTAAGGAAACAAGTGATGTAATGTTTTGTAAAAATTCTTGTCGTTGCTGTGTCCCTCGACCGGAGAGGCCACGATGGTGACATATAACAAACTTTACAAACTAAGTCGTTGAAACATTGAATCTCAACACATTTTTGGTTTCCATTCTGTACAATTAAGTTACTTTAAATATTTTGTAATGAAATATGTATGAATCACTGCATAACACTAGTCTGTAATTTTTTGTAAGACCTTTATATACAACCGGCGATCAATGAGTAAGTAGGTATTTAGATATGAACGGGGAGCTGATTTTTGAATGTGGTAACTAGTCTGTAATTTGTAGAATTTAAAGGTTTGTTCACATAGCTGCGTATAGGGCGTTGAAACGTGTGAGTATAGATAGATAGTTTTATTCACCTTAGGAATATACAATATTAATGGCTTCGTCAAATTTGTACCCATAAGAATAATACATTTCTTATGAGTAATACAATTATGAATAATACAATAGTAATTAAATAATACAATAGTAGTTAAATAATACAATAGTGATTAAAGAAATGCAGTAGTAATTAACAGAATAATAATACAAATAGTAATTAAGAATAATGCAACTTAGGTCACATAATAGTTAAATGTATTGCATTTTTAAGAACTAGGCTGTAAGAGACATAATTTTTGCCAAAAAAATCAATATTTACTTTATTATTTAATTTTACTTCTTAGAAACTCATCTGTTGTCTGTGACATTACTTTTAGTAGGATATTTTTTACAGCTTTTCTGAATATTACAAGTATCACCTCCGAAGTTGCACAGGTATTTATTCACAAACATCATTTTAGGAAGCATTGATATGTTGATCATGTTTTAAGTATTCTTCCACTGAATAATAGCAACCTTCTCTTAAAAATGCTTTTACAGTCAGTTTAAACCTTTTTTCCGATGTTATTCTTTTAATGCCATCGGGTAGTTTGTTATATAATAATACTGCTTTATGTTCGAAGCTATGTGTGAATAAAGTGGTATTGTGGCTTATAATGCTTAGATATGATTTACTTCTTGTATTATGTGTATGTATCTGCGAATTTGTTTCAAATTGAGCAAGTACAATTATTGTCCTAACTAGAGCTTCATATATATATACACACACAGGGTAATGGAAGTATTTTTAGTAGTTTAAAATATGGTTTACAGCTGGTGGTGAAAGGAATATTTACTATATAACGAATAGACCTTTCTGCAGTCTCAATATTTTTTATACATATTTAGCATTTCCCCAACTAAGTATACCATAAGACATTACAGAATGAAAATAAGCAAAATAAGTAATTCTCAACACATTTGTGTTTACAGACTCCCTCATTGATTTAATAACGTATGAAATTCTGCTTAGTTTCGATTCTATTTGCTGAATTTGTTTTTCCCCATTCAGAATGTTCATCTAACCATATTCCTAGAAATTTGGCATTTGATTCATACAGTAGTGATTTATTCCCTAAATATATACTTGGGAATTGAGCAGTGTTATTTAGTTTGTGGTGAAAGCCTATAGCTACTGATCTTTCATTCATTTTTAGCTTATTTTTTAAAAACCAATTGACAATTTTTGTATTAAAAGTATTATTATAGCTTAATACCTCATTCGAGGTTTACCCAGTCATTAATATGCTGGTATCATCGGCAAAGAGTGTCAAATCGATGTTCTCGCCCGTTTTATTTAAATCTAGACCTAAATCATTAATATATAAGAGAAATAAAAATGGGCCCAATATTGAACCTGGGGAACACCTTGCTGTACTATTTTCTCTGTGGATGTTTTACTTTGAATTACACCTAAGTTTTTATCTACATAGTCTAGCTGTACAAATTTACGTCTACGTTCCAGATATGATCTGAACCATTCGTAACATATTCCTCTAATACCAACTGCATGCAACTTATCCAGTAGAATGCTATGGTCTACAAGGACAAATGCCTTTGTGAGATCAAGGAAAATACCCACAGGACACTCTTTCCTATCTAGTGCCCTATACACATTCTCTAAGAATTTGGTCAATGCCGAGGTAGTGCAACTCCCTTTCCGAAAGCCATGCTGACATTGTGTTAAGATATTATACTTTTCGAAAAAGGAAACTAGTCGTTTATGCATAATTTTTTCTATCACTTTTGAAAATACAGATAAGATAGATATTGGTCTATAGTTGTTCATTATTTCTGTCGAACCTTTCTTGAATAGTGGCTTAACCTTTGAAATTTTAAAAGTATCTGAGAAAATTCCTGAACTAAATGTTAAATTTACTAAGTAATATAATGGTTTTAGAATAAGATGATGACACTGTTTCAGCAAATGATTTGAGAACCCATCTGAGTCAACGGATTATTTATCCCTTAGTCCTGCTATAACAAAGGCTATTTCTTCTTCGTCTGTTGGTGCTAGACACATACTGGAGTTAACTTCTTTACTTGGATAGGGAGCACTGAAAGGATTATTATTACATATTTGCTTTTGGATAACATTTGCAATTTCAATGAAAAACGTATTGAAGCACTCAGCTGCTTCTTCAGGATCTGTTATTAGTTTATTTTCGTTTCTGAAGCATAAGTCAGTTATTATTTTATAAGTGGATTCTTGCTCGGTTTTAACTATATCCCAAATTGACTTTTATTTGTTCACTGATTCCAAAATACTTTTATTATTAAACATTTTCTTAGCGGCCCTAATTACTTTGTTATAAGTTCTCTTATAAGTATGTAAATAATCAAGAAAAACTGCTGACACTTTATTATTCTTTGCAAATCTACACAGGAATTTAATCTCATGCTTGATTTATGGATACCTTTGGTTACCCACTGGTTCTTAATTGTTTTATTAACCTTTACCTTTTTTGATTAATGCAAAATCTGCATGATATTTAAAAAATTTTAAAAATTGGATACTAGTTTTATTTATACAGTTCTATTGATATACTGCATCCCATGTTTCTTTAGGTAAGCAATAATTAAAGTAATTTAATGTTTCCTTGTTTATCACTTTTACATATTTCACAATTTCTTTTGATGGATGCTTTTTATATCATATATATTTTTGTTTAATAAATGCAATAATTGACCATAATGATCCGATAGGGCTGTATCAAAAACCTCTGCTTTATATTTCCAAAATTGTAAATTTAATATTATTTGATCAATAGTACCCTTGGTCCCATTTACCACTCTTGGTGGAATGTTTACGATAGCCTGTATCCCATAGCTCTCTAACAAAACCTGAATATCTATTTTTTCTTTATTCTGTCCCAAAAAATTAGTATTTAGATCTCCTGTAATTATAACATTTTTGGATTGACTGAGAATAACACATTATCTAATTTCTCATATAATATTTTGACATCGCTGCTCGGGTTTCTGTAAACATAAATAAATTTCAGTTTGTAATCTGGTAATTCAATAAAGCTGGCTTCAAAATGCTCCCCGGAAGTAAATCTTTTAAATTTTTCCAAGTTTTTAAATTTAATATTGTTTTTCACAAAGATTCCCGAACCCCCATTTCTATTATTTTTTTCTACATTACTATGTAATGGCAAGCTATAACATAGCGACCCGCTTTTAAACTTTTGAGTAACGCTTAAACCTGATTTTGTAGCCAAATCCGCTTGAACCTTTAAGTAAATGATTAGAAATTTATTTTACTAATTTGAAGATGATAGGAAGTGTTTGATTTTAGCAATTTACACAAGTTTGAGAAGGTCAGTTGTCAAAGGATATGACCTGCCGACCGGCTCTTATAAGAGTTTGAGATGTTACACGTCTACTGCAGTTTCCTATTGACATTGTACCTACAAGGAAATATACATATTTGTTTAACGAAGTTTCTACCTGACACACAGACACTGAAGAGTTTCTGAAAATATGAAATGAGTACAAACGGTGTAAGACAGTTTATTTCTGCGATTGCTTTTTGTGAGACTAAATGTAAACAAATAAACTTGTAAGTATAGATTTTAAGAATGACGACATAGGTCGTGAAAATGACATTTTATATATATTATGTGGGGGAGACCAAGTTTGATCGTTAAAAAGTTAAGCAAATGTATGACTATTCTTTCCTAAAATCGCACGTCAGAATGCCTAACAAGCATTACCAACTGTTCATCGGATGGAATTGTTCTCAAATACTTACAAAAATAAAAAAGATGCACATTGAAACACCAGTAATACCACATTTGTACAAAGTGCTGTTATATCTATTTACTTTAGAAGACTGCCATTCTCGCAAGTAATAATTTGTTTCTCTGTTATTAGCTAAGAGTAAACTACAATTAATGATTGGTTTTACCAATAATTAATTATTTGTTAAGATGTATCTTTAGAGAAATAGTTTCATTACAGATACAAGAAGGAATACAGGAGAATAAACTGACAATGAAATTTTTCCGTGTTATCAGGGAAACAAAAGATTGTAGCTTAGAAAGGATAATAATATATAAACCTAAAGTAGAGAATATTTGGCCTACTATCACAATAGTAATGACGAACGGATAAACAGGTGTTAGTAATATTAATTAGTGCACATCCTATACAGACAACAAAATGTAAGTGTAAATTTAATAACTGTTTGTTCATCTTTACCTGGACAACATAAATATGTGAAGAGTATAAATTTATACATTTAAACATCTAAAGAAGGGAATATATTCGTTAGTTTTTGTCTAATTGAACTGCATTACGAAGCTGTTACTTGAAGTCACGTGTTAAAACAACAGTTCTACGACATTGTGTCACCGCAACTTGTAGTTATGGAAAGGGAATTGAATTTTTATCATCACATAGTAAGCAGTTCTTTAAGTGTTTGCCCAGTTTTTCTCCAAGGAAGTGATAAATACAAATGTTTATGTCAGTTCAGGTGAAGTAGACAGAGGAATATATCCATTAAGGAATAATTTGTACAACATTAATTAGAAAGTCAGTTGAACTTTTATGTACGGACATGCAAAGAGGATGTAATTTCAAATCTAGCTTACAGCTCCTAAGATATTTGATAACTGTTCAGTGTTTACTGTATGCTCCTATAAGGACATAAATATATTTGTTGTCGTGATCTCTGACGTTACAGATAACTATACTATGTAATGTCAAGTTATAACATAGCGACCGGCTTTTAAACATTTGAGTAACCCTTAAAGCTGATATTTTACACAATTCCGTTTGAACATTAAGGGGAATAATTAGAAATTTATCTTATTAATTTGAAGTTGATAGGAGAGTGTTCGTTTTTAGCAATATACAGAGGCGTATGAAGGTCAGTTGTTCAGACCTATGATCTCCCGACCGCCTCTTATAAGACTTAACAACTTGAGCTGTTACAAGTCTAGTATTTACCTATTGACATTGTACCCACACGAAAATATACATATTTCTTTAACGAAGGTTCTGCCTGACACACAGACACTGAAGACGTTCTGAAAATATGAAATAAATACAAACGTATTAAATAAGACAACAGAGGAATTCAGTTTATTTCTGCAAATGTCTTTGCCGATAATAAATTTAAACAAAGAAGCCTGTAGGTCCAGTCTAAGAAAGACGGCAAAGGTCGTGAAAATATTTTATGAAAATTATATGGTGGAGAAACAAATTTGGGAAATGCTTAACGATTCTTTGCTGAAGTGTCACATCCCATAGGAAAACAAGCTTCTCCAACTGTTCATTTGTTATAATTATTCTGAAGTACTAACAAAAAGATCCTAGGCCATACAGCAATATAGAAGCACCAACAATACCACATTTGTGTAAATTTTGGTTATATCTATGTTCTTTAGAAGACTGCCACTCTCACGCATATTAATTTGTTTCTTCATTATGAGCTAAGACTGAACTACAATTAATTGTCGTTTTTACCTTGTAAAACACAATTACTTCCAAGCTATGTTTGACAAACGCAGTTACACTTTCTTATTAAACGTTGTAGATAACTGTAAATATTCTTCCTCCCAATAAAATACAACAGGTAGTGCCATCTCTAGACAGCAGGATGAGGTAAGATTGTGTTCGCATTGATTGTCCACCAAAACGTCTTCCCTAGCGGACGATCAATATAACTTCAATATCCCTTATTATAAGCTTTGTCAAGCCACTCTTTTAAGAATACTTATTCCTCTCCAAGCTTAAGATGCATATTTTGAGAAATAGTTTCATTACACGTTACGTTACAGATACAAGACAGAATACAGGGGAAAGAACTGATAATTAAATGTTTTCATATCACGCGAAACAAAACATTTAAGCTTTGAACTTTGAAGACATATAAAGGAGAGTAATACTAAAACTGAAAGTAAAGAATATTTGGTCTACAATCACAACAGTAATGACCAACGGATAAACAAGTGTTAGTGATATTAATTAGTGAACATCCTAAGTCTACAACAAATGTATACGCTCAGGTTTAATGACTTTGCTCATCTTTACCCGGATAATATATAAAGGGTATACATTTGTACATTTTAACAGATGAAGAAGAGAATATACTTGTAAATATTCTGTAATAAGAACTGCATTATGAAGTTGTAACTTGAAGTAGCGGGTTGAACCAGAGTTCCATGACGTTGTGTCACTGCAATTTGTTTTGAATTTTAACGAAGTGTGCTAATGCGTTTTGTTATTGTGAGCAGTTGACTGTGTACGAAAGAGAGATACGCAAACTGGGACGAGATAAATAAAAGAAAATCGGTCTCAATTTGGAGTTCTTATAACACGATTAACATTCAACAATTGACATACGAGATCACAGCTGCGCAGGGCAGTTACACAAATACGGAACTATAAGACATTTAGCTAAGCGGAAACCCCCAGGATCCTACTGATGCAGGTACGGGAATTAGCGATCCCGTGGTCCCGAACCACCCTGACACTCTCGATGTGGGTTCCTCTTAGTGGTGAGGGGTTAGACAAAACACCCACCAAGTGTAGGCCGTGCGTGGAGACCCCTGTCAGTGGAAAGGTTTATCCTGGTGGTTGAGGGATGAGCATCTGAGCACGTTCCAGTGTTCTTCTGAATTGGGGGAGGTTGCGCATTTCCGGTATACTACTTTGGTTTCTGTTTCGCCTAAACGGGAGGTTAGGGACTACCGCCCCTACTCAGTCGGCGAGGACTACATACGACACCAAACTCCACGGTGAGTGGGACGGCGAGCTCACGGTATCCCCTGTGTGGCCCTGACATGCCAGTGGGATGACCCATGGTTGGGCTCCATGAAGGGTTGCGAGCACTGCGGGATGAAACACATACAATTCCTTTAGGCAAACCTTAAAGTTAAACGTGGAAACGAAATAGCTCAGTTTTGTGTTCCTCGCTATTTAGTTATCTGTAGAACTGAGGAAGGGCGAAAGTTTACTACGTGGAACCGTTCATTATTCAGAAGGGTTTAGATAATATTGCCGGTCCTGTAAAGTCATATACTAGATCTCGCAATGGCACGCTCCTGGTCGAAGCAGCTTCGCCGACGCTAGCTGCAAAAATCTTAAAAGCCAATATGCTTGCGAGCTATCCGGCGCGCGTTGAATTACATAAGACCCTGAAGTCCTCGCGTGGTGTTGCAAACAGCAACACTTTGGACGGTAGGTCCAATGAGAAGATTCAGGAAAAGTTGGCGGAACAAGGTGTGACAAGTGCGTATCGAGTTCACCGCAAAGAACATGGTGAGCTAGTGCCCACTCGTACCCTGTTTCTTACCTTTGATCGAGTAGATCTCCCGCAAAGGATTAAGGCAGGGTATGAAGTTATTGAAGTGAGGCAGTATACACCCAATACATTGAGGTGCTATAAATGCCAGCGCCTTGGCCACACGAGTGACTTATGTAAGTGAGTTGCCACTTGCGTTGACTGCGGGGAAGTCAAGCATGACAATGCATGCCCTTCACCCCAACGTGTGTTAACTGCAGTGGTAATCATTCATCGAACTCCAGAGAATGTCCCCGTTTTATGGAGGAGAAGCTGATCCAAGAGATCCGGGTAAGAGAGAGGGTGCCGTTGGTGGAAGCCCGGAAACTCTTTTGTATTCACCAGCCTTCCGTACCTAGGGCTTTTACTTATAGTGCAGTTGCAGTTAAGCCTGTACCTAGACGTGAAATTTCAACACAAACCAGTGAAATAACCGGGGCAGTAATTTCTGAAAGATCAATTACACCAAGATCACAACCAAAGCAACAAACACCATCACGAAGGACAGTGAGTGCGCTGACCAAGTTCCAGTCCTAAGAAGAAGGTCTCAGCCAAGTCACCGCCGAAAGCATCTAGATGTATCGTCAAGGAAATTTAAGACCTCGTATGACAAAACTGACTTCCTCAATAAAAATAGTAAGACCAGGAAACGGAAAGCTAGCCAGCACTAAAGTCCAGGAACATATCCGTCAACATCTGAGGAATCATCTGAGGAGGACGCCGATCGGCGACTTTCATCCTCGCTGGTCGCAGTTTCCGATCCTGTTGGGAGACTCGATTGGAAGCTGCTAGTGCGAAAGCCGTTCTCCATTGAGAATTTGGAGTGGGTAAATCTTCTCGTCACTGCACAAATGACAGTGAGGAAAGAGCAGGAAATACAAATAAAGAGCAGGAAATACCAGCTAAGAAATACATATTGTTTATCAATCTGTGGTAGTGACGTAGAGGTTACGTGGTCATGTGTCACCATATCTTCCACTTCTATTTTTTATCATTACATTCCTCTAAGTACGAGTTTATTTTGTCTGAGTTACTGACATAACAGTAAGTGTTGAATTCCCTGTAAAAGTTTTAATTTCAAATCTACCACATAGTACCTAAGATATTTGATAATTGCTCTAAGTTTACTGTATGCTCCTCTAAGTAAGTAAATATATCTGTTGTGATCTCTGACGTTACAGCTAACTATAGAGATACATATTTTATAAAATAAATAAAACCAGAAGAATTAAAAGAACAAAGGCACTTTGAGTAAATGTATAACTCGATTTATACGAAGTAGAGGAGTAAGCTTGTAATAATGCATTGTTGAAGAATGTGTGGCAAAAATAATGTGAATAAAATAAAATCATTAGAGTGGAGCACATATGAGTAGAGGTTAAATCTGAAAGCAGATCATTTGATAAGCTTCTGTACTCTCCTCACACATGTCATACGACGTTAACATGGTATGGCTCGCTTGACCAACTACCAGATAAGAAAACGAGAATTTCCAACTGGATATTCATATAAAAAGTTCCAACTAAATGCTGGGCAGAATAACAAAAATCAAGAACCGATGAAACATCATTCATTCAAGCAGCTGGCGGCTGACTGAGGGTCAGCACGATGTGTGTCATTCGTGTACCTGTCCTACACGGACTTAACCACTTAATGACAGGAAATGTGGGGTTTTGCAGGTTGGTGGTTTAAGATAATGTAGATGAAAAGAAGGGAGGTAGCCGTAGCTCCTCATGGTAGCCAACTCGGGTGCAACGCTATGTTAGCACCGCTGGTGTGATAATTTTTAGGAAAAGTTGAATTTAGAATGTCTATTAAATTCAAACAGTAATAATTTTAGGTTGAAATAAGTAATCTATTGTTACCGGGTGTGCCCGCATGCCATGCTGGGAAGCCGGTAGAGCTTGTAGCGTCTTTCGGTTGTTCTATAGTTCCCTAGAGACCTAACCAGGGCGCTCTGATGTTGAGGCAAACTCGCGTAGAATTTTGTGGCCCGGCGCCTAATGGCATCTTCCACATAGTGGAGAGATGAGGCTTCATGAAGGTATCTCACGGGAAACCTCCAGCAAACAGAATAGATGGCCCTAAGACATCTATTTTGTACACGCTGAATTTGTCGCAGATTGGATCCTGCGGCCATGCCCCAGATCTCACAAGCACAAAGCATGATTGGAAGAATTAAAGCCTGAAAAGGGCGCAACTTAAGGGGTGTCGGCATTCCTGAGCGCATCATGGGTTATAACGAAGCCGAAGCTCCGCATGCTCGATGAGTTGCCTCCTGGATGTGACCCCGAAAAGTTAGGCCCTTGTCCAGCTTTACACCTAGGTACTTTAGAGAATTTGTCCACTCTATCCTTCTGCCAGAATAGTTAAAGACGGGGAGGTTGGCGGGAAAGTAACGCTTAGTGAAGAGTATGGCTTGTCTTTTCTCTGGGTTGATAGACAATCGCCAAAGCCTACACCAATCATGAATGAGACTTAGGTGTCGCTGTATTGGGTTGAAGGCTCTGCGTGCGTTTCTATTTGTGTTGTATAGTAACACGTCGTCCGCATATTGGGCTATGTTGACGTGTAGCTCCGTGGGGAGATCCGCCACTTATACGCTAAAGAGTGTAGGGGATAAGACAGAGCCTTCTGGGACGCCTCCTCTGATGGGTCGTCTGGTAGAAAGCTTTCCCGCCACAACAACTGTGAAAAGTCTGTGTTTGAGGAATGAGTGTAAAATGTGTATCATGTGTGCAGGAAGCCCCAGGGTGATTAGTTTGTGTAGGACGCCTGCATGCCAGGTGGTAGAGAAGGCCTTCTCGACATCCAGAGATCCCGCCGCAGTGAATGCTCTTTCCTGGAAACCCAGGGCAGCGGTCTCCACCAGACGGAGCAACTGCTGTGATGTCGAGTGCCCAGGACGAAAACCAAACTGATGGGGAGGAATAGCTTGATGTCCCCCAATAGGGGCGACAAGCGGGCTAAAACAAGCCTCTCGAAAACTTTCGAGAGGACTGACAGGAGGCTAATGGAGCGGTAACTGGCGGGGAGAGCCGGATTTTTACCGGGCTTCAAAATGCAAATCACCCGAGCCTCCCTCCACTGCCGTGGAAAGTGGCCCTGGGTGAGACACATGTTAAAAACCCGAGTAAGAAAAAGAACGGCTTTGAATGGAAGATGGCGGAGCATGATAGGTGTCATCCCATCAGGTCCCGACGCTTTTTTGGGGTTTAGACGCCGGAGTGCGCCCTGGAGCTCACTGGGTCTAATGACAGGTAGTCGGTCCGCCTCAGCAATAGGACGTCGAAGGTACTGACGAACCTCCCGCTTGACGCGGCCAGTGAAGTCTAGGTCCTGGGGGTTATCTCGTGGCCTCATGGTCCTCTCTAGGTAGTCGGCAAACACGTTTGCTTTGGCTTGGGGTTCATGAAACATCATCTCGAAAAGTGTGATTAAATACTTGGTTTAGCAGACATCCTTTCTCGAATACAGCTACCTGTTCCTTTGTTACTGTCTCTGTATTCATACTGTGTCTACTTTATATATACACGGAGAAACGAAATGAAATCTAAGCCATAAAAAATGATCCAAGTAAGTGTACAACTGAGAGCTTTACGGATAACTGTAAACGAAAACCCGCACAAAAAGATGTTACGTGTTGTGCATCTCTGGAGAGCAATTCGCAGTTACTGCAAAGTTTGTATATCTGATAATATTTCTTGTAAAAAAAATCCTCTGCAAAGGTCGATGGATGTAACTAAAAGATATACTTCTAAATAATATAGTATATTGTTTATAACGCTAAAATACTCCATGAAATTAACATTATCTTCTCGAGAATCTGTTCAAGGAAAACTTATTCTCTTTCCTGCTCCAAGCTGCAGAAGTAGATCGATAACACTTGTAGTTGTTGATCCTCTATACAGGCGAATGAAGTGATAGTGAAATGTTTAAAAAGCGGGTTGCCATAGTTGTCTTTTAGTTTTCGTGTTATTCCAAAAAAACAGTTGAGTGCGGCTTAGGAATTTAAAGTAAAGATAATGAACAACTCTGAAAAGATTAATGAGATAAGATAAATAGATGTAGCTTAAGTGCATTAATAAAATATGCATTTGGGGTGCATGTCAATTATATAACATTGTTTCACAGACTGTTGCCAGAAAATTGAAGATACACACTTTGTGCTAAATGCTAGTAAATATATTAAACATATGCTATTTTGTTGACATTGTTAGATATACTTTACAAAACAAATACTTTCGCCATTTGTATCGTGTATAGTTTCATTGTTTTCCACTTATTAACTACGATTTTTTATTTAATTTGAAATATAAGTTTGTTACTCGTGCTGAACGTACACTTGGAGACACGTACATAATCACATGGAACTTTGTCTAAAGACGCTTTTAGTGGTTCAGTGGACACCCAAAACTATATCATCGATTAAATATTAATATAAAGTGTTGGTAGAGCATTTCGAAATATAAGTACAAAATGTACCGAACCATTATTCTATCGAACATGCATGACCCAGTTATGTCAAATAATGAAGTTAACTATTTTAATGTATTTCTTGTTATTGGAGTGAGTTTTCAAATATTTATATTATTTTTATGTCGTGACAATGCAAACAGAATGCAATGTCAAGGCCATTATGTAGCTACCAACTGTTAAATGTTTTGACCCATTCAACTCTACTGTATTCGCTAATTTCCCTTTTACCTATCAGGAAATAATAAATTAAATATATTAACAATGTAGAAGGAAGAATCTGTAAATTCCTCTTGAGAAAACGTACAACCTTAATTGCAGAAAGCCACATGTGTACAGGTCGTTATTATATAGCGGCTTCCACTTATACGATTTGAACATTACTTAATATAACAACAGATAATGAAGAATGCGAGAGGAAATGTTGATCTTTTAAATACATAATCAATATACGCGGCCAATGAGAGTAATGTAAGATCAGAATAGAATTGAATAATATCTGTAAGAGATGTGCTAGTGAAGCAAACGCTATAGGTACTATATTTTAGTAGTATGGCTTGTGTAACATTTATGAAAGTTATAATGAATATTTCTAAATATATATTTTAAAATATTTAAAGAGTTTCTACAAATGTTTATCTCGATTAACACAAAGGAAACGAATAAACATATTTAAGAAATTGTTGAAGAGTTAGAGAAATTATGTGAATGAAATTGCTAATATTTTGAAATAAAAACCGTTGTAGGTATATAAAAATAAGGTTAGAACAATTCAGTATTACTGTATTGATAATTACTGTTTATTCTTTGTTATATTCTGACAGTGATGTTGTATTTTAACAAATGATATTGTCATTATACAAACTACACACGCAGTTCTCAGAGTGTTGATTCTCTTTGGTCTAGTCTTGGCCGTCCATAGAATTCTATATGTATCTCAGCTGGTCTGTAATATTGAAACCGAACGTAAAGAATATTTGGTCTACGATCTCAATAGTTGTGCGGTGACTGGCATACCGCGCGGTTGTCTTTCCGCTGTGTGCGGTAGTAAACGTCAGGCAGAGCGGGCTTTGTGTTGTCGTGTGTACAGTTGAATTCTATGGACTACCGTCCATAGTTTTGTTGAATTGGGTATATTTTATACCTGTTCGTTTTTGAGTTGAAAAAGTAATCATGGCGATGTACAAACGTGTGAATACTGTAATAATCCAATTTGAAGCAACGGCAAGTAAACCTACTGCATTAGAAATCCACTAGTGGCTTGTTAACTTCATGGGATTACAAGAGATCAAGTTGACACGCTCCAGCTGCACACAAGAGAACGTGCTATATATGTGAAGGTGATTTCGGCGGTATTATACGATAATCTCCGAGCCCATTATCAAGATGAGCAAACCCTTACCTACGCCTCTGGAGAAACGGCAAGGTTACGCATTACACCGGGTGATCAGCAAACAGTGAATGTTAGAGTGTTAAATTTACCTTCGGAGGTTCCCCTCGCTGTGTGTCCGCTGCAGCTGAGCCAATACGGTACAGTGTATGACATACGCAGAGAGCAATGGAGCTCCCAGTATCTTCCTCCGACTAACAATGGAGTGATTGCTGTGAAGATGGGACTAAAACGTCACATACCTGCTAGCTTGTTATCGATACCTATTTGATTGGAATCAGTTACATCGGTCAACCGCAAGCATGTCATCTTTGTCATGCCACTACCCACCTGAAAGCTGAGTGCCCCCTTCGTGCTACGCGGTTACCCATCAACCCACGGAATCGTCCAGTGACCTTCAGTGTCGCAGCAGGTGCTAACTCATATGTTGCTGCTGTCGGTAGAGAGTACGCAGCAGGTTCGACGAGTACGTCCACAGAAGACCAGCCGTCGGAGCAACCTACACAACAGGCAGACAATGGTCCGGTAGTAGTGGAGCTGACGAGAGAACTGGCGGAGTCCGAAAAGTCTGCAGTGGCCAACAATATCACGCCTATGGTTGAGACACAGGATGCCCCTGAAAGATCTGCTGTTACTGCTCCAGCTGAGGGTTCTCGGGACGGTGGTATTGAGGCTGTAAGTGATGAAGTAGTAGAAGTATCCGCTACTGAAATAGCTCAGTTAAGACAGAAGGTTGGCATTACATTGTCGGGTCGCGACCCTCGATTAAGAAGTCAGCACAGGATGTTGGAAGTGCAAGGTATTCCACCACAACAGCAACCTCCGGATGTGCTACACCTGAAAGGTAGTCCACCGGTTCCCATTCAAGGGAAAGAGATAGACTCAGGCAAGCGGCCGGCAGTGGATGACGGTGATGAATATGAAGAAGAACTACGTTCAGCTAAACTTACCAAAGAGGATTCGCGCCCAGGCATTGTTCAAGGATGCTCAACTGATATTAAAGTGGTTCCTGGTTCTTCGAAATCCTGGCATCACTAAGGATGTGCTCCTTGCCCATTGAATGCCAATAGGTGCGCAAATCTGGGCTTCGCTTAATGTTATGGTCTGCGACAAGTGGTCAAACAGCAACTTTTAAGGGACTTCTTGATAAATCATGACATAGATATCTGCTTTTTGCAGGAGGTGAACATTGGTAACATGGACTTCTTATATGGCTACGAGTACGAGACGAATCTTGGGCCGGAAGGTACCAGTACGGCTATTGTGTATCGTCAAGGTTTACAACTACATAATTTCGTGCTCCATCCCTGTGGTAGAGCCATCTCAGCAGTCTATGAGGGCATTACCTTGGTGAACATTTACGCCCCTGCGGGCAGTAATAAACGAAAGCAGCGAGAAATTTTTTTTAGGCAAGACATCTTGACCCATATTCCATCAAGTGCACCGTTCGTCCTGGTTGGAGATTTTAATTGTACTTTGGCTGCTAAAGATCAACGGGGTGCCGTCAATGGGTGTGGTACTCTGCAACAGTTAGTAGAACAAATGCACCTGACAGATACCTGGGAACATAAGCACGGCTCAGCAGTACAATTTACATTCGTGAGAGGACCATCAGCTTCACGACTGGACCCCATGTATGTTACGGCTGAACTCTTACCGCGCCTTCAGCGCACAGAAATAATGCCGGTGGCATTTAGTGATCATAACGCTCTAATACATGCACTGGAGGGCAGGGCGGCGAGCTGCAATAGAGGCAGAGGTTACTGGAAAGTTAACTGCTCCTTGCTTACGGATGAGGAAGTGATGACTGATTTCCAGGACTGCTGGTCACGATTGCGGGAATCCTTTGCGCGTGCACCAAACAAAGTTGACTGTTGGGTCTGTAAAGCCAAACCTCCATTACAAAACTTCTTTCGGGCTGCTGCCGTTCGTCGACCGCTGGCTAGAAGAGAAACAATGGAATATTACTTCCAAATCCTCCACGAGCTGCACGTACGCCAACAGCAAGTAGACAATGTTCTGCAACTAGTGCGGGAGATCAAAGAATACATAAAAGCTCGTAAAACACAACAGCTTCAGGGATATTTGGCCAGAGTACACTCGGAGGAAGTGGTGCATGGGGAGCAGGCGAGGTTTTTTCATTTGGCAAAGGATCGTAATCATGCTCGCCGGAAGCTGATCACTCAACTTGAAATAGATGGACGGGAGGTTTCCACTACAGCCGAAATTATTCGTGAAGTGAAGAACTTCTACGCACAACGATTCACTGACCCCGCAGATATCGCACACAAAGTAGAGGCATATATGTCAAAATTCCTAACAGAGCTACCGGAAGAATTGCGGCAGGACACGCCGTCGCTGTCCAAATCAGAGTTACGTGAAATAATCCAAAAATCCTAATTGCGTGCCTCCGCAGGACCTGATGGCTTGCCATATGAATTTTACAAGTAGTGTTGGTGTCACATCCAGAACGAATTGTTACAAGTATTTCAGGAAATGTGGAATACAGAGCATTTATTACTCACATTTGCAGATGACATAGTGATACAACTTCCGAAGGTGGCTAGACCCAAGTCCTTACAGGATTATCGACCGATCACGCTGTTAAACTCTGATTACAAACTGTTCGCTAAAATAATTGTTGGTCGTATGCAAAATTTACTACCATATAGCATTAGCGAGTTCCAGGCCGCAGTAAAGAAGGGAGCGACCCTGCAAAATACGTTGGCTGCCTTGAGAGGATGTATATTGCATTGCGCACAGGAACATCAGTCTGCAGCGATTATTAATTTGGACCTCCAAAGGGTCTTTGACAGGATTGTTCATGACGGTTTGTGGAGACGTATGATGAAATTAAAAGTGCCTGATAAACTCTGCAACCTGATTCGAGCCATGTATGCTGGTGCCTCGTAAAAAGTTCTCTGCAATGGCTATTTAACGTCTGCTATACCGATTAAACGCTCAGGCAGACAAGGATGTCCCATGTCCATGATGCTATTCTCCCTGTATGTTGACCCACTACTCCGACAGCTGCAATCTACACTTGATGGACTTGAGATATATGGGCAGCGAATTGTTGTGAGGGCCTACGCAGATGATATTACGGTAATAGTTACCACCCCCCAAGACAGTCGTCGCTTAAGAGATTGTTTGCAAGAGTACGAGGGATCGACGGGGATGACATTTAATATGCAGAAGTCCGAGATTTTAGCCATTGGACCAGATACGCCGGACACATCCATCTTAGGAATACCTATGGTGCGGCGTACGAAGATTTTGAGGGTTTACTTTAGTGATAGCGAGACGGACATGAGGGAATATAACTGGACGACCCGGATTAATGTACTGCGTGGGATGATGTACAAGCAGAAACTCCGGATGTTGAATTTGGTACAACGTATACGATATTGCAACAGTTTCGCGCTCAGCAGGATTTGGTTCCTTGCACACGTGCTACCACCAACAAAGCGGGATTCCCAGAGGATAGAACAAATATTGGGCTATTTCATCTGGACAGGGAAGCTCTACCGTGTTAAGCGGGCTCAAGGACGTCTCCCGAAGGGGCAAGGTGGTTGGGGATTAATAGAGGTGGCTCTCCAGTCGCAAGCGTTGATGATCAAAATGCTTCTGCTTGCCCTAAATAATCAGAGTGATCCCGTGGACACCATGATACAACGCACGCACATGGATTTTTGGCGCCAAGGACAACGAGGCAAGGTATCCGAGATTTTACGAGATACGAATTACGCGTTGGAGCGGTTACCCCCGGGGCACTCAATAGATGGTGATATGTGCACAGTGAAGAACATTTATGTTTCTCTTCGTCAAGCAGTTAGAATCACCCCCCAGGTACAGATAAAATATCCGCAGCTGCCCTGGCAGCGCATATGGAAATGCTTTGGCTGTCAGCAACTGAACACCACATTGTTAGCGGTGACGTACGAAATTGTTAATGAAATTCTTCCAACGGCAGACAAACTGTACCGCCACAGAATGGCTAACTGCCCGAGATGCCCTATTTGCTCGGAAGCAGATTCACTTCCGCATCGAGTAATGGTATGTTCCGGAAAAGCTGGTATATGGAACTGGGCGCTAGAAACATGTAATAGTTGGATACCTGCCGGATGCGATGCTTCACATGAAGATATATTACATTTGAATCTTCCAAAGGTGAACCCTTCATTACAACGTGCACTGCTCTGGCTGATAATGGGTACATTTACCTGGATAAACACACTGGACACGCCGGGTGATTGTTCTATATCATGACTCAGGCGATTTTTACGCGAAGAGAGATGGAAAATGATCCAGCTTAAGAAAATAGCACCCTTCAAACCATGGATACTAAAAGTATAACAGATATAGGCAATATAATATCAATTTCCGACATCATTCCCCTACATGTAAGACAGTGAGGTACAATAAAATAAAATAAAGACATAAATCGGTCCCCTCCCTTCCTCCCTCTCCTTGTCACTCCCTTCCTCCCTCTCTCTCTTAAAGAAAGCAAATAGCTTAAGTTAACAAAAAAAAAACATTGCCGTACGTGCTCGCTTCCCCTATACAGCACGTTATTAGAAAAAAAAAGGCGATTCTCACCTGGGTTCGAGCCCAGGCGGACGAGTATGAGATTTGTGGGGGACAATATAGGGTAGGGGCGAGTTTTCTCCGGGATCTCTGGTTTCTCCAGCCATCACTCCACCAATTCCTCCATTATAAGTTTTCCTTTCATTCGTTTTACCCTCATTTTGTCTTGTACATCTTACTCTATGCCATCTCTCATCAACCTGGTCACCAATCTGATCCAGAGTTTTGTTCCACAACCCGTTGCCTAAAGGCATAAGGGAGAGAGAGAAAAGAATTCCCTAACACCGTGATAGTGGTAAAGGTAAGGAAGCTTGAAGAAGAAGATTATTGTTTCAGTAGCTAATATATTGTAACATCCCTCGTTGCCAGGTAATGCTGGGATCTTAATTTTATTGAATGCTGAAAAGAAAATGTATTGCATTCACACCCAAAAAAAAACTATTACCACTGTTGAACTGGCGAACGAGGATACATTACCTGGGGGTTTCACTCATAGGTTTACTAAACAATTTAAAACAATATTAAAGACACTTACACTGACACTCACTGTTTATATTTATTATAACGTAAATAATTCTTTACAATGTCCAGCGTCGTCCATCTTCCCTGCTGTCTACACACACACCACGCTTAGTCACCCACACACACATAGCTACCCCGAGCTATTCTTACAACCGCTCACACACCCCAACATACAACTATTTATACACAAATAACAAGATGGGCGACGTGCCAATAACTAAATACATCATGTACAAATAATACAATACGTTATTTACAATTTCCACAAGGGCTGTTCCATTAATTTATTTATTATGTTTACATGAGTGGAGCCAAGGGAGCAAACAGTGGTTGGAACAGCCTATTACGTAACAGACGGACGGAAGGACATTTGTACTAACGACTACTGTAATCAACTCAAAATAATACACATAATTAACCTAACAAAACCCTACATTTCCCTCCCCTCTAGAAAAAGACGAGCCCCTGCTCGTCGGACCAATAGCAAACAGCAAAACACACAAAAGAAAAGCACTAAGGGTAGCCCCTAACCTATTATTAGAAAACATAAACATGAAAATTACAATAAATGAATTCCTGAGAGGCCCCTCCCAATGATGCCTGATGTTGTCCCAGAGTCCACCGAACCAACCCTACACCACAGGAACACTGATGGAAGTCACAGAGGCGCAGCACGACGATTACAACCATTTGGAGTAGCAGACCGACCCTGAAGATGAAAATTGGGCAAACTGGTGGTTACCACAAATGGCACATACCTAATGTCACAGACAGTTCCAAACATAGGGGAGCCAGCAAGCTGTGCTGCTCTCCTGCTGCCACACACCTGTGGGAGACTGACCACATCACCCCACAACGAACTGCAAAGGTAACCAACTTGCTGGAATTGTGGTCTGCCATACTGATGAAGTGACCCCTGTGGTCACTCCTGAAACTTTGAGGCATAGCCAGCGTTACTGCCTCTGGTACTGGTGCTGCCGCGTTGCTGCTGCTGCCTCTCCTGCTGCAACTACTGCTTCTGCTGATAGGTGAGGGTGGCCGGGGCTCATGCTAGCTGCAGACGACGACAATCTTCCTGGGGCACTCCCGCACAAAACTAAACAATTATACAATAAACAATGAACAAGTATAACATAAGGCTACCCATAGTTAAATATACTTTTGGAGGGAAATGTAAGGGGGTAAATCAAAAGTGACAATAACATAAAAACAACAAAACAAAATTATAACATGTAGTGTATCCGGATACTAAATACACTTTTGAGATGGCCATCTCCACACACTCATTCACACAATAAGACTTTTATCACTGGGATAAAAAAAAAAAAAAAAAACTAAGAAGGTTCTTCATCCAGGAACTGCCGTGGCGGTGAAGAGAGCTCAACCCTGATTTTTTTTTAAAAGAAAAATCTGAAACAAAGGACTAAGCATCTTAACAGCAAATGAAATAATACTTCAGTGACTGGCCAGTGACAAAACTTAATACCCACCCTAAAGCATCTTATAACTCAAACCTCCTCGCACTAGTGAGCGCATCACAGCGGTTTCACTAGGCGTCACTCCAATACTGGGGTCACTCCCAGGTGCGCAGCGGCTTCCTCAGGGACGACTCCTCTTCTACAATGTGCTGCAGTCACGACGGTGCTCACATTGAACTCGAACAACCACTGGGATGTGGCGGCTGTCTTCGCAGCTGGGCCACACACTACACTGCTACTTCGATAAAGATGGTACATGAGTAAAACACTGAAACAGTCACGATAAAACGTTAATAGCTCTGATATAAACGGAATGGTTGGCACGGGGTTCCTGGGAGAACGTCATAAATAATCAGAAATATGAACAATTAAGTGAACTTAAGCAAATGACGAAATAGTAGTCACACAAGAGGTTAAACAAAATATGCATCAATAGAATTATATGTAAAGCATAGCAAAGCATCATTAACTGAGTTTACCAGACGATGAACTGAACTTGAGAGAGAGAAAAAAAAAATTAAGCACGATAAGGGCCAGTAGGATCGTGATACGGGAAGATGCGGGAAACATGGATGGACTGTAACTTAGCCCTAGGGGCATTCGGTCGACGTACAACATAAGTCACAGGTGTGAGCTTCTTCACAATTTCAAACGGGCCAAAATAGCGGTGTAGGAGCTTGGTGCATTTGCCTCGTTTCCTAACGGGGGTAAAAACTTTAACTAATTGACCAACATTAAAGGACACATCTCGATGTTTAGCATCATACTGAGACTTCTGTTTGATCTGTTGCTTGTTGATGTTGTGGATGGCAAGCTCACGGGCCTTCTGGATGTCCTCTAAAGTCTTCCGGACGAACAAGTCGTTAGTAGTAGCCTGTAACTGAACTTCATTAGGGAGAACAGGCTCTCGTCCACACATCAGGAAAAACGGAGAAAACTTGGTCGTCTGCTGTACAGAAGAATTGTAAGAAAATATAACATAAGGCAACACCGTATCCCAATTACGCTGATTGTCATCAATAAAATGGCTCAACGTATTAACTAGTGTGGCATTGAAACGTTCCGTGAGCCCGTTCGTCTGTGGATGATAAGAGCTAGTAAAGTTAGGAGAAATAGACAGAGATTTTAGTAACTCCTTCGTGACCTGGCTGAGGAACACCGTACCCCGATCGGATAGCAATGTCTCAGGAGCACCATGACGACAGACGACATTCTGTAAAATAAACCTGGTGACATGAGGAACAGTAGCCGCTGGAAGCGGAGCAGCCTCGACCCATCTAGTGGCATACTCGGTGCACACAATAATGTGGCGGTTGCCAGTGGATGACCTAGGAAGAGGACCCAAAAGGTCAATACCCCAACGTTGACCTACAGCTAAAACAGGAAGAGGTTGAAGTAATCCTGCGGGCTTCAAGCTCTTAGGGCCTTTACGCGATTGGCAGCTTGGGCAGGTCCTCACAAAATGTTCGATATCTTTCTTCATGCCAATCCAATAGTATCTGGAATGAATCTTATTATAAGTTTTGGAAAACCCAAGGTGACCTGAAAGTGGATCATCATGACAAGAGGTAAGAATCTCATGCTTCAACGACTCTGGAATCACCAGTAAATGCAGAGGACCCGTGGAACCAGCATTTTTTCTATATAAAGCACCAGATTTAAGAGTATAGGTGGCAGTTTGGCGCAGAAGCTTCGGAGTAGCATTAGTGTCGTCCACTAAGGTATCCATTAGAGGACGCAGCAGTGGATCAGCTTTCTGTTTTTCCGCAACTTCTATAGGAGAAAGTAAACAAGTTAATACATCATCCAATTGCTCCACTTGATGTTCCTGGGGTTGCAGCACAGGAAACCTAGATAAAGTGTCTGCATCGTTATGCTTTTTACCAGATTTGTAACAGATAGTATAATCAAACTCCTGTAGTTTAAGGCTCCAGCGAGCCAGACGCCCTGTAAGATCTTTCAGATTATTTAGATAACACAATGAATGGTGGTCAGAAATCACATGAACTTTATAACCATATACAAATGTTCTAAAATGTGTGAAACCAAAAACAATAGCTAGGAGCTCCAACTCTGGAACACCATAATTACGCTCACACTTTGACAACAATCTAGAGGCATAAGCAACAGGTCTTAACTGGTCGTTTACAGATTGCAACAAAACACACCCTATGCCTACACCACTAGCATCAGTGTGGAGCTCTGTGTACGCTCCAGGAGTATAGTGTGCTAACACCGGTGCAGAAGTCAGCGCATCCTTCAAGGCCTGAAAAGCATGCTGTTGGTCAGAACCCCAAACAAAATCACAGTTCTTTTTAGTCAATTGTGTTAAAGGATGGGCAATGTCAGCATAACCTTTCACAAACTTTCGATAAAAATTGAACAAACCAAGGACCTTCCTGATATCCCTGACATTCTTAGGCTGAGGTAAATTTTGAATCACAATTATCTTGTCTGAGTCTGGAGATATGCCCTCATTAGAGACTTCAAAACCCAAAAGTTTGACACGGTTCATGGCAAAGAAACATTTCTGCGGTTTCAATTTAAAGTTGAAAAGCACCAAACGCTGAAAAACAGCCTCTAAATTATCCAGTAGTTCCTCAAAAGAATGAGCATAAACAAGGATATCATCAAGGTAAGCCAGAGCTTTCTTAAATTTTAAATCACCTAACAACTTTTCAGCAATGTAAGAAAAGAAACGGGGAGCATTGGCTAGTCCAAAGGAAAGTCTTTCAAATTCAAATTGACCACTGTGGCAAACAAACGCCGTGAATGGCTTGGCGTGCTCCTCAAGGGGGACCTGAAAATAAGCAGAAAGAAGATCCAACGAGCAGAACCAGGATACTCCATGCAATGAGCTAAGCAAGTCGTCGATGATGGGAAGTGGAAAAGATGATGGAATGGTCACCGAGTTAAGCTTCCTGTAGTCCACACAAAATCTGGTTGAGCCATCCTTTTTCTTAACTAGCACCACAGGAGAACTCCACGGAGACTGAGAATCCCTGATGATCCCAGCATCTTTCATCTCTTGAATTTGCTGATCGATGATTTCACGTTGCTTGATAGGAACTCTATACGGGCGCAGCTTAATAGGAGTTGGGTCAGAAACCTGTATATCAAATTTAGCAACATTGGTCGTACCTAAATCCTGCAAGGAGGTTGCAAAGACATGAGAATATTTCAATAAAAGAGCATGAAGTTTATCTTTCTGGCTAGAAGACAATTTATTATTTACATTAAACTGAAAGTTTGGTGCTTCCAAGGGCGTGATATCCTGAGGTGAGATTGAATGACTCTGAACAAAAGCAACATCTTGGACATTAGCTAAAGTCGTGCGAGAAAACAAAGTCTTAGGCTCTGGTGATGCATTTTGAACAGGCACAATATAATCTTGTCGGGGTGAGCAAACCATTTGAGGAATGGATATCTGTTTCTTTTGCAAAATACCTGGCACAGGCTCAAACATTACATCACAATCAATGGGTGAAGAAAGTTCTACTGCTACATGACAAACCGAAAATGGAGGAATCTGAACATCTTCTTTAACAAACACTTTGTTTTCTGGTTTAGTAACATCACCCTCAGTAAACGGCACTACAGCAATATCTGACATGGGGAGTTCTGTGTTCTCTACCATAGAAATATGACACAACTTGTCATCTACATGAATCACAACATCATTTTTTACATAATCAATAATAGCTTTGTGTGCAGACAAAAAATCATTACCTAAAATCAAGTCATGTGCTAGCCCTTTTACAACAAGAACATCTTCCTGAAAGAGATAGTTAATAATTGAAAAATCCAAAGGTAGGTGGTATGCAGCATCTAAAAGCTTGTTTCCAGCAGTTCTAAGTAAAATGTCCACAGGCTGCAATTTAGAAATATCAGATACGTGTACAGCATTGACAATACTGACAGCACTGCCAGTATCGAGAAGAACCTTCACAGGGGTATTATTAATGGACCCTGAAACTTGTAAAACATGGCCAAAAGGTAAAGTTGAACTGGACGACTGATCAGGCTTGCTGTCGTGATGAATCTCTGCTACCGTGGCCTGTTTGAGGCACCGCGCTGGGCGTTTTTTGAACTATAAGCATCTGAAGATTGTCTGCAAAAACGTGCTATGTGACCAGGTTGGTTACACTTATAGCATACGAAGTTAGCAGTACGTCCACCATTGGAGCAGTTACCCTCTTGGCGGGGAGATGACCTCGTTACTGGGTCAGAATTAGCATGAACCTGCAAAGATTGAAGTTGATTGGCTAAACGGTCCATTTTGGCTGCAAGCTCTGACATCATATCCTGAGAAGGTGCTGGTGATGGCGACGGGAGTGACAAACACTCTGACGCTGCAACGGAACGGCCAGATATAGATTGAGGTGCAGAAACAACTGGGTATCCAGGTATGGACATCGGCACATTACTATGCAGTTGATTAGACACTAGGTGTTGTCGGTTTTGGATGTAAAACTCAGCCTTATCAATGCGCTTAATAGCTTGTAAAACCTCCTCTACAGTAAGCAAATTCAAAGGTAAGAGAAACTGAACATACTGTGGTTTCAATCCTTTATACAAATTCTTAATTTGCTCTGACTGAGACATAAAAGAATTCACTTTATCACACAATACTAGCACATCATAAATGTAGTTAAGCACAGGCTCAGAATCACGCTGAACACGTTGGCGAAGTTGGATCTCATACACATCATCCTGGTGAGCTACCTGAAAAGCTGTAAGAAAAGCATCTTTCAAAATAAACCAGTCGTGAGCGGGACACCTATGGCAAAACGTCTTGTACCATGCTACAGCAGTACCTTTAAGATAGCATGGGAAAAACTGCAACTTTTGAGTACTGTTCCATGCATTAGCACGAGCAACCATTTCAAAATTAGTCATAAAATCGTTAACACATTCATTAGGAGCAGCTGAAAAACAAGATGGTTGAATAAAGGTTTGAGAAACAGGTTTTATTGAAGCCATCGTGTTAGTGATGGTAGACTGTACCGCAACCAGAAGGTCAGTATTCTGTGCAATAATTTCAGGGGTGACTGATCAGGTACCGAACTACGTTCATTAGGCTCGACATCTGTGCCGACAGAGGATGTATGTACATTGGTGTCATTCTCCACAAAATTTTCCATGGTGAAAGAAAAGATAACGATGTACACATGCAAAATTACTACAAAAATCACTGATAGTGACTACTATTCGTAATAGAACACAAGATTTGAAATTCCTGCAGAAATAGCAACACGGTGAGAACACAATACGTGACTGAATAACACTAGCTCTGCACAAAATGCTGCGAAGAAAATGCTGATTATTACAATGCAAATGGAAATGAGAAAAAACCATGCATAAAGATAGATCAACGTAAAATTTCTAACTGAGCATAACCGCAAACAGAACCACAAGGATTAAGCTCAAAAAGCACTGCATTTCCTGTACAAAACAAAAGAACCTGTTAATACGTGAACAAATAATGCCGGGGTGACGTCACTACCCAAGTTGCTTATCATAAGATGGCTACCGCAGAACTGAAATTGAACGCAATTAATGAAATATATATCAATAAAGCACATTTACACTTAAACTGATTCTAAAATGAATAAACACGGCGCCTCCACCAAAATGTAACATCCCTCGTTGCCAGGTAATGCTGGGATCTTAATTTTATTGAATGCTGAAAAGAAAATGTATTGCATTCACACCCAAAAAAAAACTATTACCACTGTTGAACTGGCGAACGAGGATACATTACCTGGGGGTTTCACTCATAGGTTTACTAAACAATTTAAAACAATATTAAAGACACTTACACTGACACTCACTATTTATATTTATTATAACGTAAATAATTCTTTACAATGTCCAGCGTCGTCCATCTTCCCTGCTGTCTACACACACACCACGCTTAGTCACCCACACACACATAGCTACCCCGAGCTATTCTTACAACCGCTCACACACCCCAACATACAATTATTTATACACAAATAACAAGATGGGCGACGTGCCAATAACTAAATACATCATGTACAAATAATACAATACGTTATTTACAATTTCCACAAGGGCTGTTCCATTAATTTATTTATTATGTTTACATGAGTGGAGCCAAGGGAGCAAACAGTGGTTGGAACAGCCTATTACGTAACAGACGGACGGAAGGACATTTGTACTAACGACTACTGTAATCAACTCAAAATAATACACATAATTAACCTAACAAAACCCTACAATATGATTTTTGACTTGAATACTTTTCACTAATCAGAACATAGATACTAACATGTTTATTTCACCTGAGATTATAGAGATTACCATTTTGGATAGTTCTAAATTAAATAAAAGTGATATTAAAATAACTAAAATAATGCAGAATAAACAATTAAAATAGCTTCCACTGACGACTCTCACAATTTAATTTAAGCATTTGAGCTCAGGATTGTATATCTTCGCTACATAAACACCTATATGTATACAAAAGTAGCCGAGGTTTTAACAGGATAATTTAAAAATGGGTACATACGAGAACTGTCGCAGAATGTTGTGTTAAAGCGTTAAAACGAGTATCCTTTGAAAATGGAGATCTCTGGTCAAGCCGAAATGGATACTTGGAAGGTAACTGTAAATCCTACAACGATATAACATGTAGTACAATACCTAAGAAATTCGGAGACACTAATGACGTTACTAACAATACACTATCGAAAATATAATAAAAGCGGAGGAGTAAACTTGTGATAATACATTGTTGAAGAATGTGTGGCAAAAATAATGTTAATAAGGTTCGGAATATTTTTTAATAAAATCATTAAAGTGAAGCACTTATGATTACAGGCTAAATCTGAAAGCAGGTCATTTGATAAGCTTCTGTACTCTCCTCACATATTTCATACAACTTTAACATGGTTTGGCTCAGAAAACGAGAATTTCCAACTGGATATTCATCTAAAAAGTTCCAACTAAATGTCGATGAATATTTAATAATCAATGAAGCTATAAAACAAGACCTCGAAAAGTGTGAATATATACTCTATTTGATAGAATTCCTTTCTGGAATACAGTTACTTCTTCCTTTTATTTTGTCTCTGTATTCCTACCCTGTCTACTTTATATCTACAGGAAGAAAACAAACGAAGTCTAAGGCATAAACAACGAACAAAGAAGGAGTATACCTAAAGTATTTATAGATAATTAAAATTATAATCCGCGACAGTAAGATGTTACTGGTAGTGCCATCTCTGGACAGCAAACGCACTCAGTGGAAAGATTGTATATTTCATGATGTTATCTGTCAACCGAAATTCCTCTCCAATAGACTATAGATAGTTAAAAGATCGTCTCCTAAACAATCAAATATAGTGTTTATAGCATTAAAATACTCGATGAAATTAGCACTATCTTCTCGAATTTCTGTTCAAGGAAAACTTATTATTTTCTGCCCCAGTTTAAGATAACTATTTGAAGAAATAGATCAATTACACTTTAAATCGGGGTGCTATGTGTTGCCTTTTAATTTTCATGCTATCCTAATGAACAGCAAAGTTCAGCTTACACACTTAAAGAAGGAAAGTATAAACTAAAGACAACGAATAACTCTGAAATTGCTAATGACATAAAATAAGTAGCGACAGGCTATGTACTTTAATGAGACAGACATTTGTTGTGCAGTAAGACTTGTCTATATCATATGATAGGTCAATTATATAACAGTGTTCCACAGACTGTTGACAGATAATTCAAATTATACAGTCTGTGTCTCATGATAGTAAATATAACAAATCTATTATAGTTTGATAAAATTGTTAATTATAATTTTCAAAATATCATAAATTACACAATATGTGTTCGTGGAAAACTGCATTCCTGGATAATACTCCACTTACTCTCCTAGCGGACGATCAATATTACTAAAGCACTTCTTATGTTTTGTCAAGTTACTCTTTTAAGAATGCTTATTCCGCTCCAAGTTTAAGATGTATATTTAGCGAAATAGTTTCATTACACGTAACGTTACATATACAACGGGAATACAGGGGAAAGAACTGATAATGAAATGTTATTATATCATGAGAAACAAAAGATTGGAGCTTTGAAATTTAAAATGTGTAAAGGATAGTAACATTGAATAACAACAGGAATAGGACAGTTACAGAAATACGGAACTATAATACATTTAGCTAAGACGGGATTGTGGTTATACGTCGAGCGGAAATAGCTACCTGTACCGGAGATATTAAAACTAAACTCACCGATTACTAGAATCGAGTTATAATGTGATCGTGTGGAAGTTTATACCAGAAAGAAATACAAATTGTTTTTCAATCTGTGGTAGTTACGTAGAGCTAACGTCGGCTAATATCACTGCAATTTTTATTTTTATTCTTAATCATTACATTCCTTTAAGTACTCGTGAATTAATTATGTCTGAGTTACTGACGTAACAGTGAGTGTTGAATTTCGTGTAAGAATTTTAATATCAAATCTACCACATGGTTCCTGAGATATTTGATAATTGCTCAATGTTTACTGTATGCTCCGATAAGAAAATGAATATATTTGTTATCGTGATCTGTGATGTTACAGGTAATTACGGAAATACAGATTTTTTGAAAAAAGTAAAAACAGAATAATTAATAGGTCAAGGAACTTACTTTGAGTAAATGTTTAACTCCAGTAAGCTTGTAGTAATGCATTGTTGAAGAATGTGTCGCAAAAATAATGGGGATAAAGTTCACAATATTTTAAAATAAAATCACTAGATATATAAGGGAAGTGAAGGACGAATGAATCTGGCCCCGTAGGGCATGTAGAGCACCTGCCAGTCGTGCTAGCGGTCCCGGGGCTGATTGCCGGCGGTCGGGATGGGGAATTTTCTCCTACCAAGACAATTCCTCATCTTCCCCAGAGTCTGGAAGTATGAATGAAAGTGCGAATATATCCGTGATGTAGTGACTAAGACTAACCGAACAAGAGTTAACAACTTCGATATGTTCCAAAGGAGAACGGCCGTCGATATGACCATTGCAGTTAAAGGCGGGGTATAAAGGAAAAATAAGACGAATGAGTATAGGTTAAATCTGAAAGGAGATCAATTGATAAGACACTGTACTCTCCACATTCCATACGACGTTAACAAGGTATGACTGAGATTTCTTTTATTTGTAATTTACGTCCTCCAACGTTAGGTCATATCGGACGATGAATGAAATGTGACTCAAATGAGTGCGGGGTCCATGGAACTTAGAGTTACCTGACATTCGTGTATCAGTTAAGGGAAAACTACGGAAAAGGCCTTATCCAGGTAACTCGCCCTGACCGAGATTCGAACTCGGGACCTCTGGAGCGTGAGGTAGACATGCTACCATCTACGCTACCGAGGCGAGCATTATGACTCGGTTTACCGACTAACAGATCAGAAAGCCAGAATTTCCAAATGGGTATTGATATAAAAACGCTTCAGGGATCTCAGTGAATCAATGACGAGATCTCGTATATTGCCATTACATATTTACTTTCATAGACTTGCTTTCTAGAATAGAGTTACTTGTTCCTCTGATGCTGTCTCAATATTCCTACTGTATCTACTTTATATCTACATGGAGAAAACAAATGAAATACAAGCTATAATCAATGAACCAAGTAAGAGAATAGCTAAAAGCTTTATATATAATTATAAAAGATAAGCCGGGCAATAAAATATGGCAATAAGATGGCAGTGGTGCCGTCGGTAGACAGCAAATGGCACTCAGTGGAAGGATTGTATATTTAATGATATTGCTTGTCAAAACAATATTCTTCTCCAATAGACAATAGACATAACTAAAGAATTGTGTACTAAATAATATAACACTAAAATACTTGATCAAATTATCACTATGTTCTCGAGTTTCTGTTCAAGAAGAGCTAACTCTCTTTCCGGCTCCAAGTTGCAGAAGTAGATCAATTACACTTGTTGTTGATACAAGAGAGATACAGGCGAATGAAGTGATAGTGAAATGTTTAAAAAACATTACTATGGAATCCATATTGAACGAAATCGGTTTGAAATTTGGTGAGTTGAATGTGAAACAGTTTTCAAAAACATTATGTAGCCGGTGTACCTGGAAAACTAGGGCTTCCACACTGGTTCGGACACAAAACACGTAGTTGGCGACAGTCCCTTATACTCACTCACTCACTCACTCACTCACTCACTCACTCACTCATTTACTCACTGACTCACTCACTCACTTTAACTAGTAACTTTACAATTTATGATTGTAACCTTTAAGTTAATATAAATTGTTTGAATGCATCCTAATAATTCGAAACTTTCTTTTTCTACGATATAAAGTTTAAATGCTTCAGAGCTTTCAATTAGTGCGCATTACTTCAAAGTTCCTACATTTATCTCACATTGATTAGTTTATTTTATGTGTTTATGCTCAATGCAAGATTGATGTCGTCTATAACACGCGGGGGAACAATTTAGGTCGAAGAACTCGAATTGCTATAAGGCAAGCTAATTTTCTGTGTGATTGGACTGCACAGGAACATAAAGACTGCAAAGAAATTAAAATGAGTAGCATATGACAAACACATTATTCAGCTAATAATCTTGAAGGTTTCAAACAAGCTGCTTTCAGTTACGATGTTTCAGTTGACTACAGTACCTACCATTGCTTTCTTCTTGGATCTGTGAACTCAGTTTGTCGCCGATATTCTAAGACATTGAAATACAAAAGAGAAGCTACTGGATTGTGTTGTGCAAATGGTAAAGTGAAATTAGTGTCATTGGTTCCGCCATTGTACTCGTTGGTTTCAGGGTCAGGAACGGATTCCAAACATTACCTTACAAATATACAGAAATATAACGTATTGAAGAAGTATACAACGACAATGATTTTGCAGTAATGTAAGTAGATAATGTGGGATGAATGTATTAGATCAAAGCATGCAAGATCTGCGGAATAATAAAAAACTATTCGGTAGTGCGATAATTTGTTAGCAGGAGATTTTCGTCAAACATTACCTAGATCAGCGCCAACTGATGAACATAATGAAATAAATTTTAAAATTTAAAAATGAAAGTGCCGGTGATTTGAGGACGTACAAATCAGTTGATGCCACTACAAACCAAGATGATGCCTTCAACTCTTCACCCGAATATTTGAACTCACTAGATTTGCCAGTATTGTAGCCTCACAGTCTTCAATTAAAGGGCTCGGTGATCATAATGTTGGGAAATATCAGCCAAATACGTCTTTGTAACGGCACACGGCTAATAGTGAAAAAAATTACTGAACATCTTGATCGAAGCAAGCATTCTAAAGGGAAACGTTTTGTTAACACGCATTTCAATGATTTCGACTGACAAAACATTTGAATTTAAACGACTGCAGTTTCCAGTGTGGCTTGCTTTCGCTTTGACCATAAATAAATCCCAGGAGTAGTCATTGAGTGTTTAATCTTGAAAACCCATGTTCTCGCGTAGCTAGTTGTGTAGGAAAATCATTAGATTCGTAATAAAATCGCTTCTACGAATGTATTAACACAAAGTACATTCTGCAAATTACTCTTCTAAAACGCACGAGTGCAGAAAGCCACAGGCGTGTACTCCTCAAAAATTCTTATGGACTCTCATAATTATATACCTGGCACCACTTTTGTGACTTGAACAAAAATATTTTCGATGAAGCAAGTCAATTAGAAACCAACATCATATTGTTCCAGAGGTCCAGAGGTAGTCCTAGTCGGGCGGGGCTATCCCCGTCCGTGTGTCTTATGCCGCAGTACCTAGCCGCTTTGCGGCTTAACCTGCGAAATGAGCTAGTAGATCCATGTTCTGCTGGGGTGTTTGAAAGTATTGGATATTTGGAATGGTTGCCCCTTTTGTCGTGGGCAGCGGCACCTAATCGTTCTCCCTTTTTGGGAGACACGATTTAGTTTTTTGCTCCGTTTTGGCTACGGGTTCTGTAGCGCTTGGTCCATCGGAGTAAAAATTGGTCCCAGAGATATCTGGGGTTTTCCTTGGGTTACCCAAGGGGTTCCAAGACGTCTCTCGGCAGTCTGAAGGACGGCAAGCGTCTTTGATCTCTCGGGTCATACCTTCCCAGAGAGTTGGGGTGAATTTGGATTTTGTCGTACATTAATCGTGCCCTCTCGCGAATGACATCGAAAATGTACGGGATCTGGGAGTGCTCATGTAGGATATGAGCCGGAAATCTCCAACCTGTATCGTAGATGATGCGTAGTGCCTTGTTCTGCAGCGTCTGGAGTCTGACGAAAGTGGTATTAGCCACAGTTCCCCCTAAATCCATGCTATAATTAACAAATAAGTTTGCCATTGCTAATAATACTTTGTGTATAATTATAAATATTGTTCCTCACGATAACATATTACAAGTAGTGCCATCTCTAGACAGAAGGCTGCATTCAGTTTGTACTGGTATTTCCTGTCCACTAAAACCTTTCTCCTAGCGGACGATTAATATAACTAAAATAGCGTTTCTTATCATATGTTTTCTGAACCCACTTTCTAAGAATGCTTATTATTCTCCAAGTTTAGGCTCTATATTTAGAGAAATAGTTTCATTACATGTAACGCTACAGATACAAGAGGACATACAGGGGAAAGAAGTGACAATGAGATGTTCTCATATCACGACAAACACATGTTTGAAGCTTTGAAACTTGAAGACTCATAAATGATAGTAATATTGTAACCGAAAGTAAAGAATATTTGGCCTACAATCACAATAGTAGTGGCAAACGGATAAGCAAGCGTTAGTAATATTAAGTAGTGAATACACTACACAAACAACAAATGTATACGCTCAAATTTAATATCGGTTTACACCAGAAAAGAAATACAAATTGTTTGTCAATCTGTGGTAGTGACGTAGAGCTTACGTCGCCTTATATGACCATATCTTACGTTTTTGTTCTCTAGCATTACATCCCTTTAACTACTCGTGAGTTTATTATGTCTGAGTTACTGGCATACCGGTGAGTATTGAATTTCCTGTAAAAATGTTAATTTCAAATCTACCCCTTATAACCTGAGATAATTCCTCAAAGTTTACTGAATGCTCGTATCAGGAAATAAATATATTTGGTGTCGTGATTTCTGACGTTACAGGTAACTACAGAGAAACATATTTTGTGAAAGGAGTAAAAACAGAATAAATAAAAGGACAAAGAACTTACTTTGAGTAAAAATTTTAACCCGATTCGCATGAAGTAGAGGAGTAGGCTTGTAACAATACGTTGTAGGAGAATGTTTGACAAAATAATGTAAATAAACTCGGAATATTTTGAAAACAAAATCACTATATATACAATGAAAAACGTATGAGTACAGCTTCAATCTGAAAGCAGATCATTTGAAAACTTTCTCTATTCTCCTCAGACCTGCCACACGACGTTAAGCATGTACGTCTTCCTTGACCAACTAGCAGATCAGAAAATGAGAATTTCCAACTGGGTATTCATATAAAAGTTCCAACTAAATGACGTTCAGCGTTTCAGTAGTAATCAATAATCCTATGAAACAAGACACACACAGCACAGTGGTGTCGCTGAAGGTGAGTCCTGCTGCTTGGAGCAGGGGCCTTCGACTTGTTGCCATACCGGGACACTGTCCCTTACTGGCATTATAATGGAGTTTTATTCATCGGGCGGTGGTTAAATGGTTGGATGTTTGTCCTAGTTTTTTTTTTTTATTATTTTTTATTGATGATGAATGAGATTAGAAGATATTTGGATAAAGATGGTGTATGATGGGTGTTAGTATTATGGTAGGCCTAGGGTGGTTCGTGGGTGTTTGTAGGTAGCCCCGGGGTCTAAATCATATTCCCCGAGACCCCTGATGAGATGGTTGAAGCTGGATGGTAGGTTGGAGTAGAATTTGTATGAAAGGGTCTTGATGTAGCTGGTGAGAGTGGGAAATGAAAGGTCGTTATGAATATTGGTGTTGGGGATGTACCAATCGGCTCCTGTAGCAATGCGGAGAAATCGGTTCTGCAGGACCTGGAGTTTGTTTAAGTTTGATGATGCTGCAGCACCCCAGACTTGACATGCGTAGGTGATAGCTGGTCTCAGAATTTGCTGGTATATGAGAAGTTTGTTTCTGAGGCTCATGGGTGACTTTTGGTTGTATAATGGGTATAGCATACCCATACGTTTGGTAATTTTTGAGGCTACAGATGTAATATGTGTTTTCCAGGTGAGACGCATGTCGAGCTGGACTCCAAGGTATTGGGCCTGATTTCTCCAGGGGATGTCTTCTCCTGCTATGTGGAGCTCTGGGACGTCGTGAACTTGGCGACGGGTGAAGGTTACTGCCTGTGTTTTTGTAGCATTTATGCGTAGGCGCCAGGTGAGGAACCAGGCGGAAAGCATGTCAGCATAGCGCTGAAGACGTTGTACAGCCGTGAGGTGTTTACAAGAGGCTGTGGTGATTGCTGTGTCATCAGCGAACAGGTACAGGTTGCAGTTCCAGATAGTGGGAAGGGTGTTGATATAAGTTAAGAATAGAAGGGGTCCAAGTACGCTACCTTGGGGTACCCCTGCATTGATTAGGTAGGGTCGGGAAGAAATGTCATCTCTGACAACGGAGAAGGTGCGATGGGTAAGGTAATGGTTGACAATGTGTATTATGCAGGGAGGAAAGTTGTAGCTGATTAATCGATGAAGAAGGCCTTGATGCCAAACTGAATCGAAGGCCTTTGTGATGTCCAAAAATAGAGCTGCAACATACTGCCTGTTATTGAAGGCTCGAGTAGCTTCATCAACCAGACGTAGAAGTTGGTGTGATGTGGAGTGGGAGCGGTGAAAGCCAAATTGCTCTGGGCGAATGATGTGTAGCTCGTCCAGTAGGTTTTGGAGGCGATGTTGCAGTACTTTCTCAAATAATTTACTTATGGCTGGTAGCAGACTAATGGGACGATGGTTTGAAATTTGTTTGGAGTCCTTGCCAGGTTTGGGGATAGTAATGATTTTGGCATGTTTCCATTTTGCAGGAAAGTAGGAAAGAAGGAGCAGGCTGTTGAACAGATGAACAATCAAGGCTATCCAGTTCTGCGGGAGTGCCTTGAAAGCAGCGTTTGGTATGGAGTCGCAGCCAGCAGCTTTGTAGCGTCGGACTGAAGCTATCAGACCACTGACCTCAGCGGTGTTTGTGAGCAGCACTTCGGCTGAGTTGTAGGGAGAGGCAAGAAATTGCTGTACCACTCCTTCAATTTCCGCTACTTGCTCGTGGTCAGGGGATTCAGCTGGATGGAAGGTAGCAGCTAAGTATTCTGCTGTGAGTTCAACTTTTTCCCTGGAAGATTGTGCCACTCGATTTCCATTCGTAAGTGGCGGATCTGAGAGGGGTATGCGTAGCATAGCCTTGGACATTCTCCAGAGAGAACAGTCTGTGGTGTCGAGGGTACATAGTTTCCTTTCCCATTCGTTATTGAAGTGGTCTGCAAGTTCCATCTTCACTGCAGCCTGGAGGCGATTCCATTCCCTCTTGTCTTGTGGCTGGCGGGTATTTTGGAATTTTCGCCGTGCTGTGTTTTTGGCCGAGATGAGTTGGCGCAAATGTTTTGGAATTGGTTTGAGGGGACTATATGGGGATTTACGGGCAGGAGTTGCTTCACGCATGGCCTCGGCCATGTTGCTAGTGATGAACTGCTCCAGGTTATCAGCTTCTGCTATTGTTGTACAAGGGTGAATTTCGGCGGGTTTGTCGGCCATGATGTTTGAACATTTGCTCCAGTTGGTCTGTCTGGGATTTACGTGAGAAGGTAATGACTTGGGTGTGAGTTTTGCCTTATATAGCAAGAGAACAGGAAAGTGATCGGAAGAGAGTTCGGGAAGAGAGAATATAGTTGGGTGACTGCGAATGTTGCATAGGAGTGCTATGTCCAACCAATCAGGGGGACTACGATCACCATGAGTTATGGTGGGGGAGTTGGGAGCAAGGACGGCCAGGTTCTTACGTTCTATATAGCGCTCCAGTAGGCGTCCGCGACTGTTGGTGATGGTGGAATTCCAAAGCGTGCTCTTTGAGTTGTAGTCACCCATGGCTACAGTGGGAGAACCATTGAAAATAAGGTCCAGGTCTCTCTGTGAAATTGGTCTACTTGGTGGGATGTAGACCGAGTAGATATTAAGTGGTCCTCTGTCGGTAGCGACTTGGATTCCTGTACCTTCAAGGCCGTCTGAAACAGGCAGGTGTAGGCGATGATGGGGGATGTGCCTTTGGATATAAACTGCAGTCCCGCCATAGCCATCTGGACGATCAGTTCGATAGCAAATCATTCCTGGAATGGTAGCCCTATAGCGTGGAGCTAAGTGTGTTTCTTGGACAAGGAAGATGTTGATTTTGTTGACAGCGATGAAGTTTGTGGCTTCACGTAACTTTTGTCGTAGTCCATTGGCATTCCAGGAACAAATGCGTAGGCTGGTGTGGTTGCTTATTATATTATTGACGTCCGCCATTGTTGCCCATAAATACAAATACGGTGTGCACCAATATTGTTTATGAAACAAGCTCTCGAAAAATGTGGTTAAATATGTCATTTGATAGACTTCCTTTCTTGAATTCAGTTCCTTGGTGCTTTGATACTGTCTGAGTATTCACACTGTATCTACTTTATACCTATACAGAGAAATAAAATAAAATGTAAGCCATAACCAATGAACAAAGTAAGAGTATACCTAAAAGCTTTATAGATAATTATAAATGATAATCCGTGCAATAAGATGTTACGAGTGGTGCCACCTCTAGACAGCAAAACGCAATTAGTAGAAAGATTCTAGATTTAATGATACTGCTTGTCAAACAAAATTCCTCTCTAATAGGCAATAAACATAAGTAGAAGATTGTCTCCTATACTATATAGTATATTTTTTATAATGCTAAAATACTACATGATATTAACACCCTCTTGAAGCAATTCTGCTCAAGGAATACTTTTTCTCTTTTCTGATCCAAGTTGCAGAAGTAGATCGATTACACTTGTAGTTGTTGATACTCTATACAGGCGAATGAAGTGATAGTGAAATATTTAAAAAGCGGGTTGTCATGGTTGTCTTTTAGTTTTCATTTTATTCCAAAGAACAGCGGAGAGCGGCTTAAGAATTTAAACATGTAAAATTTAAAGTAAGGACAACGAATAACTCTGAAATGGTGAATGAGATAAAATAAATAGATGCAGCTTATGTGTTTTAATAAGATATACATTTGTTGTGCACTAATATAATATGTCAATTATACAACATTGTTTCACAGACCGTTGCCAGAAAATTTAAGACATACACTTTGTGCTTAATGCTAGATATTCTTACAAAATAAAGACTTTCACTATTTGTATTCGTGTATAGTTTAATTCTTTTCCACTTTTTAACTACGATATTTTACTTGTTTTGAAATATCGGTTTATTACTCGTGCTGAACGTACACACGGAGACACGTACATAATCACATGGAACTTTGTGTGAAGACGCTTTTAGCGGTTAAGTGGACACACATAACTACATCTTCGTTTAAATATTAACATAAAATATTGGTAGAACATTTCCATATAAAATATAAGTAGAAATATACCGAACCATTATTCGATCGAACATGCAAGTAAAGAATATTTGGTCTACAATCACAGGAGTAATAATCAACGAATAAACAAGCGTTAGTAATATTAATTAGTGATCATCCCAGGCAAACAACAAATGTATATGCAAATTTAGTATCGGTTTGTTCATCTTTTAATCTACAATACCAATATGTTAAGAGTATAAATTTATACATTTAAACAGTAAAAGAAGACAATATATTTGTAAATTTTCTGTGTCATAAGAACTGGATTATGAAGCTGAAACTTGGTGTCATGGGATAAAACGTAATTCTATAACATTGAGTCATTTCAATTTGTTGTGTATTATAATGAAGTGTGGAGATGTGTTTTGTTATTGTGTGTAATTCACTATGCAACTCCTTTAAAGTATCTTACCTTCAGTTTTTGTTTCCCGATGATCACTCGTCGATAATTGTTGTATATATGTCATAAGTGACAATAGGTATGTAGGGTAGTGAAACTCGTGATTTCAGACAAAGAGAATGACGGAAATTTGTCTATCCTCTTTTAGCACAAACTCTATACTGCTTTAAAGGACTATACCAAGTTACTATTGTACCATTAGTACAATATGTGTATTATCTATTTGTACAAGTATCAACAACAAAAACAGATTACTAGAGCGGCCATATAAGAGTGAAATATAGTTTCACTTTCTATATATTTATTTTATTTTTGAATATTTCCCTTCTCATTCACAAATCATTTGTCAGTTTGATACTGAGTCAATATACGTTATAGCTAAAGATTATTTTCACACTATAAGAAACAATGAAATCTAAGCTATTTCTAAGGAACATAATGTCTATTTGTTTAAAGTGTTATGCATAATACATAATAACAGATCATCCTTGTCGAGTAAAGGTATTACTGATGGTGCCATCTCTTGGCAGCAAGACACGTCGGTAAAAGATCGTATTTCTGTTAGCGTTACATCTAAATTAAAATTGTTCTCCTAGTGGACAATCGATATAACTAAAGTGAAGTAGCCTATGTAATATGTTTATAACTGAAACTTAGACATTACATTGACACTACTGATAGAACTGATGCAATGAACTATTTTGTAAATGATCATGAACCGATGTTGTCTAGAACGGCGTCTAATGGGGTCCTAATCTCCCAGTGATCTAACAAGGGCTTCTGTGACTTTGTAAAGTAGCGTAAAATTTTGATGCCCTGCGCCTAACTTCGTCCTCCACATAGGGAAGTCCCGATGCTTCGTGGAGCAACCTGGTAGGAAAATAGCGATCCACAGAATAGATACACCGTAGCCCTCTATTCTGTGCACGTTGAAGCCAAGCCAACCAGATATCTGTGGCCATGCCCCTGATCTCGCAGGCATATAGCATCACGGGGATTACCAGCGCTCGGAAGAGGTATAACTTCATGCCAAACGGCATCGAGCTCGACCCCAGCATAGAATATAGGGAAGCGATTGCTCCCTGTACCCTTGCTGCTAGGTCTCTGATGTGTTGTCGAAAGGTTAGGCCTCTATCCAATGTTACTCCAAGGTATCGGCAACAGTTAGTCCACTCTATCCTTCGACCTCGGAAGCTGAAATTGGGGCAGTTTGCGGGGGTGTGGCGTTTTGTGAAAAGTATGGCGTGGCTTTTGTCCGGATTTACGGACATCCGCCAACGCCGACACCACTGCTGTGTGAGACGGAGGTGTCTCTGTATGGGTTTGAAGGCTCTGAGTATGTGTCTCTCTTTGCAGAACAGAAGCACGTCTTCAGCGTAATGTGCCATTACGACTCGTGGGAGGTCGGCAATAAATACATTGAATAAGGTGGGAGATAGTACAGAGCCTTCGGGCGACTCCGCCTCTCACTGGTCTAAGTGTTGATGTTTTCCCCGCGACTGTGACTTTAAAGGTGCGGTGTCGTAGGAAGCTGTGTAGCATGTTGATCATCTGTGTTGGCGGCCCCAGTTGGATCAACTTATACAGAAGCCCGGCATGCCATATCTTAGAGAAGGTCTTCTCGACTTCCGGCGAAACCGCAGCCGTGAAGGCGCCTTCCTGGAAACCCAGGGCGGAGGTCTCCACCACACTCAGCAACTGCTGGACTGTCGAGTGCACCGGACGAAATCCAAACTGATGGTCGGGAATGGCTTGAATGTCTCCCAGAATAGGGGACAATCGGGAAAAAATAAATCTCTCGAGCACCTTCGAGCTAGTGGAAAGGAGACTGATGGAACGGTAGCTTGAAGGATGTACCGCATTCTTCCCAGGTTTCAATATACATATCTCCCGGGCCTCCCCCTTCTCCCTTGGAAAGTACCCAAGGGTGAGGCACATATTGAAGACGCTAGTTGGGAAGAGAACCGCGTTGAAAGGAAGATGGCGGAGCATGAGGTGTGTCAGCCCGTCAAGTGCCCCCCCACCCCGCCTTTTGTGGTTTGAGACGCTGGAGTGCGCCTTGGACTTCACTGGGTCGGATGGTAGGGAGTCTTTCCGTATCCTCAGGAGGACGACGTAGGAAACGTCGTACCTTTCGACGGACACGTTCGGGAAATATGTCTGCCTGGGGGTCGTCTCTTGGACACAAGGTACATTCAAGTTAGTCAGCAAATGCATTTGTTTTGGCATGAAGTTCATAGGCCAGGCCTTGGGTGCCGTGAATAGGGGAGGTGTATAGACTTTGTGTTTTCTGAGGGCTGTGGCTGTCCTCCACACGTCGCCATCCTTGACGCGTAGCCTGGCCATTTTATCCTCCCACACTTGCACCTTGTGCTCGCGCAGTCGGACACTTACCTCGCGACGTAAACTTCGCAGGAGCGCTCGATTATGTGGCGTGCGGTGACGCTGGTATAGTCTCCGTGTTGCCCTGGATCGGCGGATGAGTGGTACTATGTAAAATGGGAGGACATCAGGATGTAGTGGGGCTACAGAATGGATTGTCAGGTATTTGACAGTTCGTGTCACGATGGAAGTGAAGGATGAGATTGCATTCTCCAGGGTAGGTACGTTGGTGATTTTGGGGTTTGGAGGAATGGAAGTTCGGAGGCAGTTCCTAACGGCTTCCCAACCGACTTCACGCGTTTGAAGCGAGATGTCATAACTGGCAACCCTGGTGTTAATTTACGTTAACACCGGATTATGATCAGAATGTAAAGCGTTTAATGATGTAAGGGTAAGATGAAATGGTAGATGCTTTGTGATAGCGAAGTCGATGGCTGAAGCCATTCCTCCGCCTCGCGGATGGTGGGTGGGTTGCCAGGGACCCTGCACTAGAAGCTGGGGGTCTGCATCTATAAGGCGAATGATTTCATTGCCTCATGAAGCAAGATCTGGAAAAGTGTGATTAAATATCTTGTTTTAATAGACTTCCTTTCTGGAATACAGTGATTTGTTCCTTTGATACTGTCTGAGTATTCATGCTATAGCGAATTTATATCTACACGGAGAAAATAAATAAAATCTAAGCCATAACCAATAAACAAAGTAAGAGTATACCTAACGGCTTTATAGATCATTATAAATGATAATCCGCGAAGTAAGAAGGTACTAGTGGTGCCATCTATAGACAGCCATACACAGTTAGTGTAATGATTGTATATTTGATGATATTGCGTGTCAACCAAAGTACCTCTTCAATGTGCAATAGATATGACTAAACGATGGTCTCTTAAACAATACAAAATAGTAAATACTCGATTAAATTAACACTACCTTCTCAATTTTTTGTTCAAGGAAAGCTTATTCTCTTTTCTGCTCCAAGTTTAAGATACATGTTTACAGCAGTAGATCAATTACACTTTAAAGCGGGAAGTTATGTGTTGCCTTTTAATTTTTCTGTTATTCCAATTACGGCAGAGTAGAGCTTAGAAATTTAAAGATGGAAAATTTAAACTAAAAACAACGAATAATTGTAAAACGGTTAATGACGTAAAATAACTACAGGTAGCTTATGTGTTTTAGTAAGATGTGCATCTGTTGTGCAGTAAGATCTCTCTATATCATATGATAGATCAGTTATATAACATTGTTTCACACACCGTTGCCAGAAAATTCAAGATATACAGTTTGTGTATCATGCTAGTAAATGTGTTAAACCTAACATATTTTTATCAAATTATTAGATAAAGCTTTACAAAATACTAAAAACTGACAGATCTTGCATTTGTGGATAATTTACATTTTTAGATAGGACTCCACTTATTTGGTACCATTTTATATTTCGGTTGAAATATCGGTCTATTACTCGTGTTGAACGTACACACAGAGTCACGTACATAATCACATCGAAGTTTGTCTAAACACACTTTTAGCGGTTAAGTGGACACCCAAAACTATATCTTCGATTAAATATTAACATAAAAATGTTGGTAGAATATTTCTATATATTTTCTTCACACCAAAGCACAACTTGCGCGGAAATATTATCAGTGATTATTTCTGTATGATTAAATTGCTTTAAATGATCACATATTTAACATATGTTTGAGTGAATTACGTAACAATGACTATTGAAATTCTTGTAAAAGTTTCATATACCAGAAGCTGTCGTACCCGGTACCTCATTAGTTACGTCGTGTAAGTATTGAGTTTAAAACAGGAATTACGAAAGTCTGTGCTTTAGTTTTATAACATTAAAATGTTCGAGATAAACTTTTAAAATATGGGTGTAATACATAATTTAACATAATTATTTAGTGTTTTCTTTTAATTTGTAGGTTATCCTGTGAAATGTATCAACTGCTATTACATATTGTTCGACATTTGAACAACCACATGATTCAAACGTTGTAGATTTCTACCAAAGCTATGTGTCGTTATGTTTTTGTTTAGAGATGTAAGGCCGTTTATAATTTTAGAATGTTAGTTTGTGTGTTAGTGGTTAATGTAAGGCTGTCTTATAAGTTTTACTAGTTGTTCGAAAAGCAGCTGTTCACAGAACCATAACGTTCCTTAATTCTTGATAATAGAACAGGAACTATGAGGAAAGTGTGGCCACGTGAATAATATACAACTCAAAGGTAATTCTGTTACATATACTCTGAGTGTACTAATATGATTCAAATGTTTTAAAATTAAATTTTGTTTATACATTTATTTCCTTTTGTGGGAAGTCAACAAATCAGTAATAACTGGCCGAAACACTTCTCTGGAAGCAATATTGAACGAAACGGGTTTGACATTTGGTGACTTGAATGTGAATCAGTTTTCAAAAATATTATATTGCCTGTGCATCTGGAAAAATAGGGCTTAACGTTGTTTCAGATGCAAAATACCTAGTTACTGGTGGTCCGTTAAACCTCACCCACTCAGTTACTCGTCTACTCACTCACTTACTCACTCACTCACTAATGCTCGTTTCAGTAACTGCAGTGATAGGTATAATGTACTGTCTATACCCACCACAAGAAGGCAAGCGTGACCTGAAGAAAGAGAGGAGTTTGAACTGTTTATCTGACCTAGTAGTGGATCTGTTTACGACGACTGGATCTGTTTAAACGATTTCTAACCTTTAACGTAAAGCCATCACCATATTAACTCTTTCTGGTGAGAATTTGTACAAGACTGAGGAGAGAAACTATGTAACTAAGCCACCTCTCTCTTTCATCTCCGTGATTAGTTTGTTTAGGAATATTCTCATTCAGCTGTTATTTTCTGGATGACCATAATAATTACTCGTTATATTTTACATTTCCTGTAATTAATTCAGTATTAAACACCGCGTATCACAAAAGACACTTTAAATTTTAAACCGCTCTAAATATAATATGTGATATGTGATAAAACAAAAGAAGTCACATATTGGGGAAGCGATTCGATTTGTTTTGTTGCTTTCGTGTGACGGGAAACGTATATGATGATAACTGGAAACAGCATTCTCGGGGATCAAAGAACAGTTGTTTGGATAAATTGGGTAGAGTTAAGGAAACAAGTGATGTAATGTTTTGTAAAAATTCTTGTCGTTGCTGTGTCTCTCGTCCGGGGACGTCACGCTGGCGACGTAAAACACACATTACAAACTAAGTCATGAGAATTTTGTATCTCAACACATTTATGTTTTCCATTCTGTATAATTAAGTTACTTTAAGTACTTCGGAATATAATTTGTATGAATTACTGCATAACTGTAATGTGTAATTTTTTGTAAGAATTTCCTATAGAACCAGCGATCAATGAGTAAGTAGATATTTAGATAGGAATGTGGAGGTGATTTTTGAAGGTCGTAAGTTGTCCGTAATTTGTAGAATTTAAAGGTTAGTTCAAATAGCTGCATATAGGGCGTTGAAACGTGTGAGTATACTATGTAATGTCAAGCTATAACAGAGCGACCGGCTCTTAAACATATGAGTAACGCTTAAACCTGATTTTCCAGCCAATACGCTTGAAACTTTAAGGAAATAATTAGAAATTTATTTTGTTAATTTGAAGTCGATAGCAAAATGTTTGTTTTTAGTAATTTACACAAGTTTCAGGTCACTTGTTAAAACATATGACCTGCCGACCGGCTTTTATAAGATTTAAGTTGAGGTGTTACACGTCTGCTGTAGTTACCTATTGCCATTGTACCTACAAGGAAATATACATATTTATTTAACAAAGGTTCTACTTGAGACACAGACACTGAAGAGGTTCTGAAAATGAATACAGAGTAAGTAGGACAGTTTATTTCTGGGAATGTTTTTTATGATACCAAATAAACTTATAGCTATAGACTTTAAGAATGCCGACAAAGGTTTGAGAATGACATTTTATGAAAATTATGTGGTGGGGACCAAATTTGATCGTTAAAAACGTTTAGGAAATTCTTTACTATTCTTTCCTAAATCGCACGTCAGATAGGAAAACAAGCCTTTCCAACTGTTCATAAGTTATAAATGTTCTCAAGTACTAGCAAAAATAGACGCAGCTAAAGGAGACAATGGGAATACGAATAATGCCAAATTTGTACAAAATGCTGCTATATCTATTTACTTTAGCAGACTGCCATTCTTACAGGTAATAATTTGTTTCTTGGTTATTAGCTAAGAGTAAACTACAATTAATTATTGCTATCACCCTATAAATCACAAATAATTTCAAAGCAGGTTTAACAAACATATTTAAACTTTCTTACTAAACATTGTAGATAGTCACACATACTCCGCCTCCCAATAACATATGACAGATAGTGCCATCTCTAGGCAGCAGAATGAGGTCACTTTGAGTTCGCACTGCTTGCCCACCTAAACACCTCTCCTCGCGGACAATTAATATAACTACAACGACGTCTCTGTGTGGACGATCAATATAACTAAACATATCTTATGTTTGTCAAGCCACTCTTTTAAGAATGGTTATTCGTCTCCAAGTTTAAGATGTATATGTAGAGAAATAGTTTAATTACAGGTAACTTTACTTATACAAGAGGAAATACAGGGGAAAGAACTGATAATGAAATGTTCTCATATCACGAGAAACAAAAGATTGGAGCTTTGAACTTTGAAAACGTATAAAGGATAGTAATTTTGAAACCGAAAGTAAAGAATATTTGGTCTACAGTTACAACAGTAAAGACCAACGGATAAACAAGCGTTAGTAATATTAATTAGTGAACATCCTACGTATGTGCTCATATTTAATATCGGGTTTTTCATCTTTATCTGAAAAATACAATTATATACAGACTATAAATATGTACATTTTAAACAAATGAAGAAGAACTAATATTTGTAAATTTTTAGTGTAATAAGAACTGCATTATGAAGCTGTAACTTGACGTCACGTGTTAGAGCAGATTTCTACTACATTGTGTGATTGCAATTTGTTTTGAACTATACAAGATCTGCGATTTGTTAGTGCGATGATTTTCTTAGCAGGAAATTTTCGTCAAACATTGCCAAGGTCAGTGCCAGTTGATCAACATAAGGAATTACATTTCAAAATAAAATTCCCGGTGAATTGAGGATATACAAATTGCTTAATACACCTAAAAACCAAGATGTTGCGGTCAGCTATCCACCCGAACTTTTGAAGTCACTGGATTTGCCAGGATTACAGCCTAACAATCCTCAATTAAAGGGCTCGGTGGTCATAATGTAGGGAAATAACAGCCAAACAGGACTTTGTGAAAAATATTACTGAACATCTTGATCGTAGCAAGCATGCTAGTTGCAGAAGACGTTTTGATAACCATATAAATATAAATATAATTAAACATGAACATAAATAATAAATATAACCTTATAAATATAATGTTTATAACGCTAAAATAATGGATAAAATTAACACTATCTTCTCGAGTTTCTGCTAAAGAAAAGTTTATTCTCTTTCCGCTCCAAGTTGCAGAACAAATCAATTACACCTGTAGATACAAGGGAGACGGTAAGGCGAATGAAGTGATAGTGAAATGTTTAAAAAGCGGGTTGCCATGTGTTGTCCTTTAATACTCATGTTATTTCAATGAACAGCAGAGTGCGGTTTAGAAATCTAAAAATGGAAAATATAAACTAAAGACAACGAATAGCTCTGAAATGGTTAATGACACAATTGGCCAATTATACATTGTTTCAGAGACTTTTGCCAGAAAATTTCTCTCATGCTAGTAAATATATTAGACTATGATATTTTGATGTAATTATTAGATATACTCTACAAAACAAAAATTCTCACCATTTATAATTGTGTGTAGTTTCGCTCTTTCCCACTTATAAACAACGGTTTCTTATTTCTTTTGAAATATCGGTTTATTACTCGTGCTGAACGTACACAGGGAGACACGTACATAATCGCATCTAGCTTTGTCTAAAGACTCTTTTAGAGGTTAAGTGGACATCCAAAACTATATCTTCCATTAAATATTAACATAAAATATTTCTAGAACATTTCCACATATAATATAAGTAGAAATAAACGGAACAGTTATTCTATCGAACATACATGAGTTAGTTATAGACGGGCGCTTGAACCTATCTCACTCATAATCTAACTGAGGATATCAAGTATCGATCATCATTTATAAGATTTGACTTGAGGTGTTGTAACACTTCTACTGATTTTCCTATTCCCGTTGTATGTACAAGGAAATATGCATATTAGTTTAACATAACTTCTACCTTACAGATAAACAGTACAGAGATTCCGAAATGAATACACACAGATTAAGTAAGACAACAAAGGAATTCAGTTTATTGCTGGGAATGTTTCTGTCGATATTAGAGTTAAACAAATAAGGTTGTAATTCTAGACTTGAAAAAGGGAAAAGGTCCTCTGAAAGAGATTCGTGTGATGTGGGGGAGACCAAGTTTGAAGCTCCTCTGTAACGTGACATAAGTTTAGGAAGTACTTGTCTACTTTTTCCTAAAATGCCACATGTCTAATATAAAAACAAGTATATTCAAGACTGTATTCGTTATAATTCTTTCGAGAAGTCACCAAAAGTGTTTTGAATTATAGCTTTGGAATATAAACCGGGGATGTCATATTTCTGTAAACTGCTCGCAGATCAACTTATTTAGAAGAATTCCATTCTTACAGAAATAATTTTTTTACCTTCTTGTTAGCTAAAATACACTGCAGTTTATTGATGTTTTATCATGTAAGGTATAATTAAGTCTGTGCTATATTAATAACTGAATGACAATTTAATAAAATAATTTGTGAATAATTATAAATATTGTTGCTTGTGATGAAATATAGCAGGTAGTGCCATCTCTAGACAGCAGGATGAGGTCAGTGTGTGTTCGCATTGCATGTCCAACAAGCCGTCTCTCCTAGTGGACGGCCAATATAACTAAACAACCTTTCTTATCATGTTCTCTCAAGCCAGTCTTTTATGAATGCTTATGCCTCTCCAAGTTTGAGATGTATATTTAGAGAAAGAGTTTCATTACACGTAACGTTACAGATACAGGAGGGAATACAGGGGGAATGAAGTGACAATGAAATGTTTCCATGGTATCAGGGAAACAAAAGATTGGAGCTTGGAAAGGAAAATAATATTGAAACCTAAGGCTAAAGAATATTTGGGCTACAAACACAGCAGTAATGATCAACGGTTTAACAAGGGTTAGTATTATTAATTGGTGAACAGCCTATACAAACAACAAATGTGTGTGCTAAAACTTAATATTGGTTTTTTCATCTTAACTGCACAATATATATGAGAGTATAAATATATACATTAAAATAGCTGAAGAAGAGAATATATTTGTAAATTATTTGTGTAATAAGAACTGCATTATGAAGCTGTAACTTGAGGTCAATAGTTTAAAGCGTAGTTCTATGATATTGCGCCACTGCAACTTTACTGTATGCTCCTATAAGGAAGTAAATATATTTGTTGTCGTGATCTCTGATGTTACAGGTAAATATAGATATACAGATTTTATGAAAGGAATAAAAGCAAAAGAATTAAAAGAACAAAGAACTTACTTTGAGTAAATTTTAACTCGATTTATACGAAGTGGAGGAGTAAGCTTGTAATAATACATCGTTGAAGAATGTGTGGTAAAAGTAATTTGAATAAGGTTCGGAATATTTTAAAATAAAATCTTTAGATTGAAACACTTATGAGTACAGGTTAAATCTGAAAGCAGGTTATTTCATAAGCTTCTGTACTCTCCTCACACATGTCATACGGCGTTAACATGGTATGGCTCGTTTGACCAACTACCAGATCAGACAAAGAGAATTTCCAACTGGATATTCATATAAAAAAGTTCCAACTAAATGATCAGAAAAGCATTAATGATCAATGAACCTATAATACAGGTTCTCGAAAGGTGTGATTAAATATTATATTTGATAGACTTCCGTTCTGGAATACAGTTACTCGATCCTTCCATTTTGTCTCTGTATTCATACTCTGTCTACTTTATATCTACAGGAAGAAAATAAATGAAATGTCATCCATAAACAATGAACAGAGTAGGAGTACACCTAAAAGATTTATAGATAATTATAAATGATAATCCGCGCAGTAAGATGCTGCGAGTGGTGCCATCTCTGGACTGAAAACGCACTCAGTGCAAGGATTGTATATTTAATGATATCGCGTGTCAACCAAAATTCCTCTCCAATGGACAATAAACGTAATTAAAAGATTGTCTCCTAAACAATATAAAATAGTTTTTATAGCATTAAAATACTCGATGAAATTAGCGCTATCTTCATTACACTTTAAAGCGGGTTGCTTTGTGTTGCCTTTTAATTTTCTTGTTATTCCAATGAACAGCGCAGTTCAGCTTAGACATTTAAACGCGGAAAGTTTAAAGCAAACACACCGAATAACTCTGAATTGCCTAATGACATAAAATAAGTAGCGACAGGTTATGTAATTTAATGAGATAGGCATTTGTTGTGCAGTAAGACTTGTCTATATGATATGATAGGCCAAATATATAACATTGTTTCACGTGCAGTTGACAGATAATTTAAATTATATAGTTTGTGTCTCATGATACTAAATATATCAAATCTATTATAATTTTATCACATTGTTAAATATAATTTACAAAATATTACAACTTACACAATTTGTGTTCGTAGATAGCTGCATTCCTGGATAATACTCCACTTACTCTCCTAGCGGACGATCAATATAACTAAAGCACTTCTTATGTTTTGTGAATTCATTCTTTTAAGAATGATTATACCGCTCCAAGTTTAAGATGTGTAATTAGAGAAATAGTTTCATTACACGTAACGTTACAGATACAAGAGGGAATACAGGGGAAAGAACTGATAATGAAATGTTATTATATCACGAAAAACAAAAGATTGGAGCTTTGAAATTTGAAGATGTTTAAAGGAGAGTAACGTTGAATAACGACAGGAATAGGGCAGTTACAGAAATACGGAACTATAAGACATTTAGCTAAGACGGGATTGTTCTTATACGTCGAGCGGAAATAGCTACCTGTACCGGAGATATTAAAACTAAACTCACGGATTGCAAGAATCGAGTTATAATGTGATCGTATGGAAGTTTACATCAGAAAAGAAATACAATTGTTATACAATCTGTGGAAGTGACTGGTGGGTTAATTATGTCTGAGTTACTGGCATAACAGTGAGTGTTGAATTTCATCTAAGAATTTTATTTTCAAATCTACCGCATAGTACCTAAGATATTTGATAATTGCTCAAAGTTGACCGTATGCTCCTATAAGAAAATGAATATATTTGTTGTCGTGACTTCTGACGTTACAGGTGACTACAGGAATACAGATTTAATGAAAAGATTAAAAACAGAATAATTAACGGGACAAAGAACTTACTTTGAGTAAATGTTTAACTCGAGTAAGCTTGTAGTAATGCATTATTGAAGAATGTGTCGCAAAGTAATGTAATTAAGTTCACAATATTTTAAAATAATATCACTAGATATACGGGTAGTGAAAGACGAATGACGCTGGCCCCGTAGAGCACGTAGAGCACCTGCCTGTCGTGCTAGCGGTCCCGGTTTCGATTGCCGGCGATGGGGATGGGGATTTTTCTCCTACCAAGATAATTCCTCATCTTCCTCAGGGTCTGGAAGTATGAATGAGAGTGCGAATGTACGCGTGATGTAATGACTAATACCAACCGAACAAGAGTTAACACCTTCGATATGTTCCAAAGGAGTACGGCCGCCGATATGACCATTACAGTTAAAGGCGGGGTGCAAATGGAAAAAAAAAGACGAATGAGTATAGGTTAAATCTGAAAACAGATCATTTGATAAGCTTCTGTACTCTACACATGCCATACGACGTTAATAATATGTGACTCAGGTTTCTTTTTCTTTTATTTGTAATTTACGTCCTCGAACGTTAGTTCATATCGGACAATGAATGAAATGTGGCTCAAATGAGTACGGGGTCCCTGGAACTTACAGTTACCTGACATTCGTCTATCAGTATATGGGAAATCTCCGGAAATAACCTTATCCAGGTAACTCACTCTGACCGAGATTCGAACTCGGGACCTCTTGAACGTTAGGTAGACATGCTACCATCTACGCTACCGAGGCGAGCATTATGACTCTGTTGAGCGACTAACAGATCAGAAAGCCAAAATTTCTAGCTGGATATTAATATAAACAAGCTCCAGGAACCTCAGTGAATCAATTACGAGATCTCGAATATCTTTCATAGACTTGCTTTCTAGAATAGTTACTTGTTCCTCTGATACAGTCTCAATATTCATACTGTATCTACTTTATATCTACATGTAGAAAACAAATGAAATATAAGCTACAATCAATGAACAAAGTAAGAGAATACCTTAAAGCTTTATATATAATTATAAATGATAATCCGGGCAATAATATATTACGAGTGGTGCCATCTCTAGACAGCAAATCGCACTAAGTGTAAGGATTGTATATTTAATTATATTGCTTGTCAAACAAAATTCGTCTCCAATAGACAATAGATATAACTAAAATATTGTGTCCCCAATAATATAATACAACACTGAAGTACTTGTTGAAATTAACACCATCTTCTAGAGTTTCTGTTCAAGAAGAATTTATCTTCATTTTGTCTCAAGCTTGCAGATGTAGATCGATTACACTTGTAGTTGTTGATATAAGAGAGATACAGGCAAATGAGGTGATAGTGAAATGTTTAAAAAAGATTACTCTGGAGTCCATATTGGATGAAACGGGTTTGAAATTTGGTGACTTGAAGGTGAAACAGTGTTCAAAAACTTTATGTAGGCTGTGTATCTGGAGAAATTGGGCTTCATTGGTTCGTACACAAAACGCGTAGTTGCTGACGATCCCTTAAACTCACTCACTGACTCACACATTGACTCACTCAATAATTCACTCACTTTAAATAGTATGTTTATAATTTATGATCGTAACTTTAAGCTATTTGAATGCATTCGGAATTTGGACCCTTTTTTTTCTACGATATGAAGTTTAACTATTTAAGAGCCCTCAATTAGCACGAGTTATTTTTAAGTTGCTATATTTATTTCTTTTTTTACTTTATGTGGTTATGGTCAGTTCAAGATTCATGCCGCATATAAGACGCGGGCGAGCAATTCAAGTCGAAGAAGCTGAAATACTATAAATCAAGCTAATTTTCGGAAGAGTGCCTCGAAATTGAAAAGACTAGGATATCACAAACGCATGCTTCATCTAATAATGTTGCAGGTTTAAAACAAGTTACGATGTTTCAGTTGACTACAGTGCCTACTAATGCTTTATTATTGACACAGAACATATACTTATTAGAAGAGAACCTCCCATGTTAATCGTTGGCAACACGAGGTGATCGCAGCGCTCCTATTTTCGGGTGGCAGTTTAAATTATGAAAAATCGTGTGCCCAAACTGTTAAGTTGCGGGAATACTATAGCTGTATTTTTCATACTTGCTTAGCTGTCAGCTGGTGTTATGTTACAATACCGCATTGTTACAGATGACACACAAAGATAATTTCGTGAGCTTTGAGAGTGGTGACTGCAGCTTCAAAGTTGTTGCATTTTCTAAACGCTCAGATACTTATCTTATATAATCTATAGCAATACAGTATTAGAACATAATGAGCTGAATCTTTAAGTGAATTTGCTGCATGGCACCTGTATTATTTTCCACTTTAATTATCTCAAAATTTTGTATGAACATTAAGGAATTAACAATAGGAGATGGCATTTGATTTGAAGTTTTGAATAATAACATTGCGTTGACAGTTTTTGCTTTCTTTTATTATTCTGTGTCATTAATAGAACAAATTAATTTGACATTTACTTAAGTAACATGAGTAATTCATCTAAATCAAGTACAAAGAATCCATAGAACAATACTAGCTATAACTCAAAACACTTAAAAGTGATGCAACGGGCTAATTCATTTAATTACAAAGAAACTTTATCAAAAAGTTCTGTGTAATATTACACACATTTTTAAATCATAAGAATAACTCAGAAAACTTTTTAATTTAAAACAAAGACACTAACATATAACTGCAGCTGTTGCACAAAGTGATATAAATGACAGAAATGATAAACTTGAATATTTTACAAATAAGCTTTAACGTAATGTTCTGTAATAACACTGTAGGGATTGCTGAAGAGTTTAAAGTGATGAATAACATGAGTAATTCATTGTATTAGGTACATGGAAAGTTTAGCATAACATTATAACACTTTAGCTATGTATTAAGTATAATACTGATTTTAGGGAAAATATTACTAATAACTACTAGTCATCCAGAAACTCTAAACATTATACCTTAAACATAAAAGTTAAATGCAGCATTTGAAAAAATAATTTTTATTAGGAAATATACTGCTACTGTAACTGTCTAAATTAATTTGGAAATTTTGAAAATCTGCAAAAACAATAAAAACAACTTCCACTTAAATGGTCAACAAAAACAAATACCAAAAAGGACAGAAATTATACTGATCTCCATTTCCATCTGTTTTTTCATTTCCTGTGGTAGCAGTCCTGTTTTCAAAAATGCTAGAGTTTTTATCCTTAATGTATTTATAAATAAAAAATGGGACACATGTCTTAATTATATCTATGTGCATTTCATGTTTTGCACATAGTATTTGCTATCTGGAACTTTGAAAATTGAAATAAAATAAATCTCCAAAGAACTAGTATTGCCAAAATCCTCCAGAAATTTATATAACTGATTGCGGAGGTTTTGTATTAGTAACATCAGATTTTCACTAGCATATGTTAACTTGGAGGTTTCACTAACTTAAGTGTCGTAAATAGATGTCACCGTGTTTCTGTATATTTAATACATATGACATGTTTTCGGAGACAAAGATAATCTAGTAACCCCGGTACCCAAAACACCCTTTTTCTTACTTACTGAAGTGAAAGCCACTGTTTTACTTGGGGACATACTTGAAGAAGCAGCTACACTGTCAAGAAAAGGTTCAGCACCTAACTCCACACCACCTTCACAACTGTCAGTATTTTTGGAAGCACTTGAGTTGATTCATTTAAAGACGTTATCACTTCCATGTTGAAACCTAGTACTGCATGGGGCCATTTCCAAATGTTTTGGTGCCACTCCATGCTTTAACATACGTCTCGAGCCAACTGTGAAGTCTTCTTCCAAAAAATGGTATTTGTACACATGAAACGAAGCACAACGTTCACTGGAAATTTTACAAATATCTTTCCACTTCTGCAGTATTGCTGCCTCCCGAGGAAATTTGTAGAAGTTCACATTAGTATGCGTGCTGCATAGTCCTAGAGGATGATAATAGCTCCTCCAACACTGTGGGAATTTGCAGGAATACTTCAGTCGAAGTCTGGCAGTGTGAATATCCTGTTTAGAATAAACAAACTAACAAAAGCGTTGAAATATCCTAAACATTATCCTAAGCAAAATAGATGTCCAATAGTAAATTAATGAATGATAATATAATCTGACGGAAAGTAATGTACAACAGCGGCGTAGCTCTTAGCTATATGGACCATGGGCTGATTTGAACATCATTTCATTATTGTGTAAAGATCAAGTACTCCTAAAAATTTGCTTCTTGAAGTAATTGCTTCAGACCTTCTGCATAAACTGGGAAGTTACAAATTTGCAATTTACAAAATTATTACCTACCATTTCATTTAAAGTGTAAGCAACATAAAATACTAAAGAAATTACAACTTTTTGGACGCAAATGAAATGACATGATTTTATTGGTGGTATTCTAACCTATCTGCTGTAAAATACTCTCATGGGCCCTTTAGACGGTCCGTATTGCTGTAAGAGTTTTTACAACTGCATGTTTCAATGTTTTATGACTACAGCCACTCCTTTATTAGATATGGCATTCATAAATTCTAAATACAGTAACAAGCTATTCCAAATGCAGTTAACATTGATTTTATATCTGCAAGTGGCGGAACATGATTGTAATCTCCAACTATGTTCAGCTTCATTATTGGAACATTCCCCTCTTGATTTTTGTATCTCAAAATCAAATCAAAATAAGGTAATGCCAATAAGCTTTTATTTTTCCGGGAATGATTTTCACAGTAATCCATTGAATAACGTGTTGTAGCATCTTACAGTATAACAGCTACTCACGGTAGACCTCCAATAATAATGACAATTTTAAACACAAATAACTGATTATTCGCCGTAACCGAAGTATCCAAGATCACGCGATGATTTATTAAATGCTCTTTGTTCCACATAGAACAATTCTTCCACATTGACATTTTCAAGATGGTCAAACCACAGAATATCAAACCAATGCAAATTTAAAAGTTGTAGTGGAACCTGAATCAATCAATCACCTTCGTGATCAAGTACGACAACTCCTCTATTTTCGGTTGGCAAACTAAACTCTCTTGTTGCCATATCCCCTATCTCGGTTTCAAACAGGAGAATTGAGCAATGAGTCAATGAAACAAATTGTGGAAAAACGTGGTTAAATATCTAGTTTAGTGGACTTCCTTTCTTGAATACAGTTACTTGTTTCTTTTATTCTGTCTCAATTTTTATACTTTATATGCTTTATATCAAAACGCAGAAAACAAATGAAATCTAAGCCATAACCAATAAGCAAAGTAAGAGTATCCTAAAAGATTTATAGATAACAATCCGCGTAGTAAAATGTTACGAGTGGTGACATCTCTAGACAGCAATACGTAGTTAGTGTAAAGATTGTATATTTGATGACATTGCTTGTCAGACAAAACTCCTATTCAATATACAATAGACATAACTAAGGATTGCCTCATAAACAATAGAATGTAGTCTTTATAACACAAAAATACTCGATTAAATTAAGACTGTCTCCTCGAGTATTTGTGCAAGGAAAGCTTATTCTCTTTTATGATCCAAGTTTTAGGTAAATATTTACAGAAGTAGATCCATTACACTTTAAAGCGGGTTGCTATGTGTTGCCTACTAATTTTCCTGTTATTCCAATGAACGGCAGAGTGGATCTTAGAAATTTAAAGATGGAAAATTTAAACTAAAAACAACGAATAACTCTAAAATGGTTAATGACGTAAAATAACTAGAGATAGCTTATGTGTTTTAGTGAGATATGCATTTATTGTGCAGTACGATCTCTCTATATCATGTGATAGGTCAATCACACAACATTGTTTCACCGACTGTTGCCACAAAATTGAAAATAAAGAGTTTGTGTCTCATGCTAGTAAATATGTTAAACCATCTATATTTTGATCAAATTAGTAGATGCAGCTTTACAAATTATTAAAAGCTGGCACAATTTGTATTTGTGGATAGTTACATTTTACGATAGGACTCCACTTACTTGGTGCCATTTTATATTTCTTTTGACATATCGGTTTATTACTCGTGCTGAATGTACACACGGAGACACATATATAATCACATTTAACTTTGTCTAAAGACGCTTTTAGCGGTTAAATGGACACCCAAAATCCATCAAATATCTTAGCCTATATACGGCTAGTGTGGAGAAATGATTAATTTCCATCAATTAACTAAAATAATAAAAGTAAATGTTGAAGCCTGGGACTGAAGTACTTACAATAGTAAGTCTCCACAAACGGTGTATGTCGGATGCGAGAGCCCCTAGTGGTCTACCGGGGAAATATGAGTCAACTGGAGAAGTTAATGTCAGGACGGTGCGTTGGCCATGGTAGCTCAAAGGTTAAGAGCGACTGGACGGAAACCAGGAGATCCGTGGTTCAAGTCCCGGCCATGACATTGAATTTTTCATGTTGACTCTATCGTCCCAAAATTATATTTTCGGTGAAATATTAATATAAATATTTTGGTAGAATATTTATCTATATCTTCTTCACACAAAGACACCGTTATCAGCGATTCTTCTGTATCTTGCTTTAAGTAATCATATATTTAGTATATGTTTGAGTCAATTACGTAACAATGAGAATTGAGTTGCGTGTAAAATTTCATATACCAGAAGCTGTGGTACCAGGTACCTCATTAGGAAGTCCTGTAAGTATAGTGTTTAATATACAGATAGGGTTGTGTTGCGAAAGTCAGATCTTTATTTGTAGAACGTAAAGTGTAAATTTACAAACTTTCATCCAAACTGATCAAATAGTTACAATACGAGCCTAAGACTTTGACAACTATGCGTATATTATCCTACAGATTTCGCCAGTACTATGGTTCAAGTGTACGCATTTCTTCTCTATCAGTATAAGTGGCACAAGATAAGTTTTTAAAATATTCGTGTGCTACATAGTTCAACATTATTTAGTGTTTTTTTAATTTATAGGTTAACATGTGAAACGTATCAAATCTTATTGCATATTGTTGGATATTTGGACAATCACATGGTTCAAACGTTGTAGGTTTCTAACAAAGGTAAGTGTCGTTGTGCTTTGGTTTAGAGATGTAAGGCTGCTTATAATTTTAGAATGTTAATTTGTGTGTTAGTGGTTATTATAAGGCTGTCTTATCAGTTTTTTTTAGTTTTTATAAAATCAACTGTTCACAGAACCGTAACATCCTTTAATTCTTGATAACAGTCCAGAGAAATATGAGGAAAGTATGGTGATATGAATAATATACAACCAAAAGTAATACTGTTACAAATACCATGAGTGAATTGAAATGTTTCAAATGTTTTAAAAATAAATTTGTTATACATTCATTACCTTGGGAGGAAAGTCATACAAATCAGCCATGCTTGTAATAAATGACAGAAACATTCATCTGGTATCCATATTGAACGAAACGTCTTTGACATTTGGTGACTTGAATGTGAATCAGTTTTCAAAAATATTATATAGCCTGGAGAAATACGGTTTAACATTCGTTCGGATCCAAAAGACCTAGTTAGAGACGGTCCCTTAAACCTCTCACTCACTCACTCACTCAGTCAAACACACACTCACTCACTCACTAATGCTAGTTTCAGTAAATGCAGTGATAGGTATAATGTACTGTCTACCCGCTACAAGAAGACAAGTGGAACCTGAAGAAAGAGAGAGAGAGAGAGTTGAACTCTTTATCAGATCTGGTACTGCATCTGTTTACTACGAGTGAATCTGTTTAAAGGTTTTCTAACCTTTAACATGAAGCAATCACAATAATTAGTTTTTGTGTTGAGAATTTGTACAAGACTGAGGAGAGAAACTATGTAACTAAGTCACCTGGCTCTTTCATCTCCGTGATCAGTTTATTTAGCAATTTCCTCATTGACCTGTTATTTTCTCGATGACCGTAATAATTACTCGTTATATTTTACATTTCTTGTAATGAATTGGGTAATAAACACAGAGTAGTTCAAAAGTCACTTCAAATTTTAAACCAATTTATATATTCTAATATGTGAGATGTGATAAAAACAAAAGAAGTCACATATTGTGCAAGCGATTCGTTTTGTTTTGTTTCTTTCTTGTAACGGTAAACGTGTGCGATGTTAGCTGGAAACAGCATTCTCGGCGACAAAGAACAGTTGTTTGGATAAACTGTTTAGGGTTATGGAAACAAGTGATCCAATGTTTTGTAAAAATTCTTGTCGTTGCTGTGTCCCTCGACCGGAGAGGTCACGCTGGCGGCATAAAAGCAAACCTTACAAACTAAGTCGTTGAAACATTGTATCTCAACGCTTTTTTGGTTTCCATTCTGTATAATTAAGTTACTTTAAGTACTTTGGAATGGAATATGTATGAATCACTGCATAACACTAGTCTGTAACTTTTTGTAAGACCTTCATATACAACCAGCGATCAATGAGTAAGTACGTATTTAGATATGAAGGTGGAGCTGATTTTTGAATGTGGTAACTAGTCTGTTATTTGTAGAATTTAAAGGTTTGTTCACATAGCTGCGTATAGGGCGTTGAAACGTGTGAGTATACTATGTAATGTCAAGCTATAACATAGCGACCGACTTTTAAACCTTTGAGTAACGCTTAAACCTTATTTTCTAGGCAAATCCGCTTGAACCTTTAAGTAAACAATTAGAAATTTATTTTATTAATTTGAAGTTGATAGGAAGTGTTTGATTTTAGTAATTTACACAAGTTTGAGGTCAGTTTTCAGAGGATATGCCCTGCCAACCGGCTCTTATAAGATTTTGCTTGAGGTGTTACACATCTACTGTAGTTTCCTATTGGCATTGTACCTACAAGGAAATATACATATTTGTGGAAACGTTGAGTCAGACTGAAAAATTCAATGCCATAGCCGGGATTTGAACTACGGATCTTCTGGTTTCCGTCCAGCCGCACTACCATTGAGCTACTATGGCCAACGTGCCGATATGACATTAAATTCTCCAACTGACTCGTATTTTCCCGGTAAACCACTTAGGAGTTCTCATAAACACATGAGACAACTACCTTAATGGCGACTTACTACATGTAAGTACTTTAAGGCCCGGGCTTTATAGTTAACCACTATTAGGTTAATTAATAGAAATTAATTATTCTTCCACACTGGCCGTGTGTAGGCTAAATGGTGGAAACGTTGAGTCAGACTGAAAAATTCAATGCCATAGCAGGGCCTTAAAGTACTTACATGTAGTAAGTCGCCATTAAGGTAGCTGTCTCATGTGTTTATGAGAACTCCTAAGTGGTTTACCGGGAAAATACGAGTCAGTTGGAGAATTTAATGTCATATCGGCACGTTGGCCATAGTAGCACAATGGTAGTGCGGCTGGACGCAAACCAGAAGATCCGTGGTTCAAATCCCGGCTATGGCATTGAATTTTTCAGTCTGATTCAGCGTTTCCACAATTTAGCCTACACACGGCCAGTGTGAAAGAATAATTAATTTCTATTAATACATATTTGTTTAACGAAGTTTCTACCTAGCACACAGACACTGAAGCTTTTCAGAAAATATGAAATGAGGACAAACGGAGTAAGACAGTTTGTTTCTGCGATTGTTTTCTGTGATACTAAATTTAAAAAAATAAACTTGTAAGTATAGACTTTAAGAAAGACGACAAAGGTCGTGAAAATGACATTATATGTATATTATGTGGGGGAGATCAAGTTTAATGGTTAAAGTTTAGGCAATGTTTGACTATTCTTTCCTAAAATCGCCCGTCAGATAGCCTAACAAGCATTTCCAACTGTTCATTTGATTGAATTGTTCTCAAGTACTAACAAAAATAAAAAACAAATACAAATTGAAACACCAGTAATACCAAATTTGTGTAAAGTGCTGTTATATCTATTATTTTAGAAGACTGCCATTCTCGGAATTAATAATTTGTTTCTTTGTTATTAGCTATGAGTAAGCTACAATTAATTATTTGTTTTACCCTACAAATCACAATTAATTTCAAAATATGCTTAATAAACATAGTTACACTTTCTTATTAAACGTTGTAGATAATGACAGATATTCTTCCTTCCAATAAATTATGACAGGTAGTGCCATCTCTGGGCAGCAGGATGAGGCAGTTGTTGACATTGCCTGTCCACCCAAACGTCTCTCCTAGCGGACGATCAATATAACTAGAACAAGGTTTCTTATCATGTGTCGTCAAGCAACTCGTTTAAGAATGGTTATTCCTCTCCAAGTTTCATATGTATATTTTGAGAAATAGTTTAATTACACGTAACGTTACTTATACAAGCGGAATTACAGGGGAAAGAACTGATAATGAAATGTTCTCATATCACGAGAAACAAAAGTTTGGAGATTTAAAATTTGAATACGTATAAATGATAGCAATTTTGAAACCGAAAGTAAGGAATATTTGATCTAAGATCACAAGAGTAATGATCAACGGATAAACGAGCGTTAGTGATATTAATTAGTGAACACCCTAGTAATGTGCTAAATTTATTATCGGTTTGTTCATCTTTATCCGGATAATATAATTATATACAGAGTATAAATATGTGCATTTAAACAGATGAAGAAGAGAATATATTTGTAAATTTTGTGTGTAATAAGAACTGCATTATGAAGCTGTAACTTGACGTCATGTGTTATAACAGATTTCTACTACATTGTGTCATTGCAATTTGCTTTGAATTATACAAGATCTACGATTTGTTAGTGCGATAATTTTGTTAGCAGGAGATTTTCGTCAAACATTGCCAAGGTCAGTGCCAGTTGATCAACTTAAGGAATTACATTTCAAATTGAAATTCCCGGTGAACTGAGGCCATACAAATTGCTTAATGCCGCTACAAACCAAGATGTTGCCGTCAACTATCCACCCGAATTTTTCAAGTAACTGCATTTGCCAGGATTGCAGTCCAACAATGCTCAATTAAAGGGCTCGGTGGTCATAATGTTGGGAAGTAGCAGCCAAACACGACTTTGTGAAAAATATTACTGAACATCTTGATAGAAGCAAGCATTCTAATGGAAGAAGACGTTTTGATAACCATATAAATATAAATATAATTAAACATACATACAAATATAAATACAAATATTAAATATAAACATAACCATATAAATATAATGTTTATAACGCTAAAATACTCGACAAAATTAACACTATCTCTTCGAGTTTCTGCTGTAGAAATGTTTATTCTCTTTTCCGCTTCAAGTTGCAGAATAAATTAATTACCCCTGTAGATACAAGGGAGCAGATAAGGCGAATGAAGTGATAGTGAAATGTTTAAAAAGCGGGTTGCCATATGTTGACCTTTAATATTCATGTTATTTCAATGAACAGCAGAGTGTGGTTTACAAATATAAAGATGGAAAATATAAACTAAAGACAACGAATAGCTCTGATATGGTTAATGATACAATAGGCCAATTATACAACATTGTTTCAGAGACTGTTGCCAGAAAATTTCTCTCGTGCTAGTAAATATATTAGACATATGATATTTTGATGTAATTATTAGATACAATTTACAAAACAAAAGCTCTCACCATTTATATTAATGTATAGTTTCATTCTCTTCTACTTATTAACAACGACTTTTTATTTCTTTTTAAATAACGGTTTATTACTCGTGCTGAACGTACACATGGAGACACGTACATAATTACATAGAACTTTGTCTAAAGACGCTTTTAGCGGTTAAGTGGACATCCAAAACTATATCTTCGATTAAATATTAACATAAAAATGTTGGTAGAAAATTTCCATATATAATATAAGTAGAAATATACCGAACCATTATTCGATCGAAGATGCATGAGCTAGTTATCGACGGGCGCTTACATCTCTCTCACTCATACTCTTTACTTACTCTCACAATCGAAAATCCTCGCTCTCGCTCTGGCACAAGTGTGTGGGGACACGTCATCCGAAGATATCAAGTACCGATCATTTTTTATAAGATTTGACTTGTGTTGTTACACGTCTACTGATTTTCCTATTCCCATTTTATGTACAAGCAAATATATATATATATATATATATATATATATATATATATATATATATATATTAGTTTAACGAAACTTCTACCTTACAGATAGACAGTACAGAGATTCTGAAATGAGTACAAACAGAATAAGTACGACAACAAAGGAATTAAGTTTACTGCTGCAAATGTTTTTGTCGATATTAAACGAATAAGCTTTTAATTCTATACTTGAAAAAGGGAAAAGGTCCTCTTAACGAGATTCGTGTGATGTGGGGGAGACCAAGTTTGAAGCTCCTCTTTTACGTGACATATGTTTAGGAAGTACTTGTCTACTTTTTCCTAAAATGCCACATGTCAAATATAAAAGCAAGCATTTTCAAGGCTGTATTCATTATAATTGTTTCGAGAAGCCACCAAAGGTGTTTTGAATTATAGCTTTGGAATATAAACCGGTGATGTCATATTTCAGTATAGTGCTCGTAGATCAACTTATTTTAGAAGAATTCCATTCTCACAGAAAATAATTTTTTACCTTGTTGTTTGTTAAAAGTACACTGCAGTTTATTACTGTTTTATCATATAAAGTATCATTAAGTCCACGCTATATTAACAAACGTAATTACAATTTAATATAATAATATGTGAATATTTAAAACTATTGTTTCTTGTGATAAAATATAACAGGTAGTGCCAACTCTAGACAGTAGGATGAGGTTAGTTTGTGTTCGCATTGCTTGTCCACCAAAACGTCTCTCCTAGCGGACAATCAATATAACTAACACAACCTTTCTTATCATGTTCTCTCAAGCCAGTCTTTTAAGAATGTTTATTCCTCTCCAGGTTTGAGATGTATATTTAGAGAAACAGTTTCATTACACGTCAGGTTACAGATACAAGAGCGAATATAGGGGGAATGAAGTGACAGCGAAATGGGTCCATGGTATCAGGAAAAAAAAAATATTGGAGTTTAGAAAGGAAAATAATATTGAAACCTAAGGTAAAGCATATTTGGGGTACAGTCACAACAATAATGACCAATGGATATACAAGCGTTAGTAATATTAATTAGTGAACATCCTACACAAGTAACAAATGTGTGTGTTCAAATTTAATATTGTTTTGCTCATCTTAACTGGATAATTCATATGAGAGTATAAATATGTACATTAAAATAGTTTAAGAAGAGAATATATTTGTAAATTATGTGTGTAATAAGAACTGGATTTTGAAGCTGTATCTTGAGGTCACTAGTTTAAAGCGCAGTTTTCTGATATTGCGTCGCTGTAGTTTAACTGTATGCTCCTATAAGGAAGTAGATATATTTGTTGTCGTGATTTCTGACATTACAGGTGAATATAGATATACAGATTTTATGAAAGGAATTATAACAGAAGAATTAAAATAACAAATATCTTACTCTGAGTAAATGTATAACTCGATTTATACGAAGTGGAGAAAGCTTGTAATAATACGTTGCTGAATAATGTGTGTAAAAATAATGTGAATTAGGTTCGGAATATTTTAAAATAAAATCATTAGAGTGAAACACTTATCAGTGCAGGCTAAATCTGAAAGCACATCATTTGATAAGCTTCTCTACTCCCCTCACACATGTCACATGACGTTAAAATTGTATGGTTCGCTTTATCAACTACCACATCAGAAAACGAGAATTTCCAACTGGATGTTCATATAAAAAGTTTCAAATAAAGAAGATCATTTGTTGAAATAATCAATGAACCTATGACACAAGTTCCCGAAAAGTGTTATTAAATATTTTCTTTAACAGACTTCCTTTCTGGAGTACAGTTCGTTGTTCCTTTGATATTGTCTGTGTATTCATATTGAATCTACATTATATATACAGAGGGAAAGCAAATGAAATATAAGCCAAAAATATTGAACAACCTATGAGTATACCTAAAATATTTATATATAATTATGCATGATAATCCGCGCAGTAAGATGTTACTAGTGGTGCCATCTGTAGACAGCAAACGCACTCAGTGGGAAGATTGAGGGTATTGCCTGTCAACCGAAATTCCTCTCCAATGGCACTTTAAAGTGCGTTGCTATATGTTGCTTTTTAATGTTCATGTTATTCCAATGAACAGCGGAGTTCAGCTTAAACTATAGACAACGAATAATCCTGAAATAGCTAATGACATATAAATAAGTAGCGACAGGTTATGTACTTTAATGAGTTAGGCATTTGTTGTGCAGACTGTTGACAGATAATTCAAATTATACAGTCTGTGTTATGATAGTAAATATAATAAATCTATTATAATTTGATGCAATCGTTAACCATAATTTACAAAATAATTAAAATGACACATTTTGTGTTCGTAGATAGCTACATTCCCGGATAATACTTCACTTACTCTCCAAGCGACGATCAATATAACTAAAGCATTCCTTATGTTTTATCATGTCACTCGTTTAAGAATGCTTATTTCGCTCCAAGTTTAAGATGTATATTTAGAGAAATAGTTTCATTACACGTCACGTTACAGATATAAGGGGAAATACAGGGGAAAGAACTAATAATGAAATGTTATTATATCACGATAGACAAAAGATTGGAGCTTTGAAATTTAAGATGTGTAAAGGATATTAACATTGAAAAACAACAGAAATAGGGCAGTTACAGAAATACGGAACTATAAGACATTTAGCTAAGACGGGATTGTTGTTACACGTCGAGCGGAAATAGCTACCTGTACCGGAGATATTAAAACTAAACTCACGGATTGCTAGAATCGAGTTATCATGTGATCGTATTGATGTTTACACCAGAAAATAAATACAAATTGTTTTTGAATCTGTGGTAGATACGTCGTCATATATCACTACATTTTCGAATTCTATTCTCTATCATTACATTCCTTTAAATACTCGTGAGTTTATGTCTGAGTTACTGGCATAACAGTGAGTCCTGAATTTCCTTTAAAAGTTTTAATTTAAAATCTACCATATAGTATCTAAAATAATTGATAATTGCTCAAAGTTGACTGTATGGTCGTATAAGGAAGTGAATATATTTGTTGTGATCTCTGACGTTGAAGGTAATTACAGAGATAGAAATTTTATAAAAGGATCAAAAACAGAATAATTAAAAGGACAAAGAGATTACTGTGAGTAAGTGTTTATCTCGAAAAGAAAGATTGTAATAATACGCTGTTGAAGAATGTGTGACGAAAGCAATGTGAAAAAGACTCTGAATATTTTAGATAAAATCACTAGATATGCGGCAGTGAAATGACGTATGACGTTAAATCTGAAAGCAGGTCATTTGATACGCTTCTCTACTCTCCTCATATGACGTTACCAAGGTATGGCTCATTTGACCAACTAACAGGTAGATTACAACACGAACATTATAAGCACATTAAGTTCCAAATAAATGTCATTGAGGTAATGAGTGGTACTCAAAGAACTTATAAAACCAGCCATCTCGAAAAGTGTGATTAAATATTTGCTTTAGCAGACTTCCTTTCTCGAATACAGTTGCTTGTTCCTTTGATACTGTCTCTGTATTACACGGATAAAACAGATGAAATCTAAGCCATAGGCAATAAACAAAGTAACTATACCTAAAAGCTTTATGGATAACTATAAACGATAATCCGCACAATAAGATGTTACGTGTGGTGCCATCTCTGGAGAGCAATAAGCAGTTAGTGCAAAGATTGTATATTTGATAATATTCCTCTTCAACCAAAATTCCTTTCAAAGGGCAATAGATATAACTAAAAGATTGTCACCTAAACAATATAGTATATTGTATGTAACGCTAAAATACTCGATGAAATTAACACTATCTTCTCGGGTTTCTGCTCAATGAATACTTATTCTCTTTTCTGCTCCAAGTTACAGAAGTAGATCGATTACACTTGTAGTTGTTGATACTCTATACAGGCGAATGAAGTGATAGTGAAATGTTTAAAAAGCGGGTTGCCATGTTTGTCTTTTAGCTTTCATTTTATTGCAATGTACAGCAGAGTGTGGCTTAAGAATTTAAAGATGTCAAATTTGGAGTAAACACAACGAATAACTTTGAAATGGTTAATGATGTAAAACAAACAGATATAGCTAATGTGGTTTAATAAGATATGCATTTGTTGTGCACTAATATAATATGTCAATTATACAACATTGTTTCACAGACTGTTGCCAGGAAATGTAAGATGTGCACTTTGTGATTAATGCTAGGAAATATATTAAACCTATATTACGATGAAATTATTAGTAATACTTTACAAAACCAAAAATGTTGCCATTTGTATTCGTGTAAATGTCCATTCTTTTCCACTTATTAACAATGACTTTTTATTTGTTTGGAAATATCGGTTTATTACTCGTGCTGAACGTACACACGGAGACAGGTACATAATCACATGTAACATTGTCTAAAGGTGCTTTTAGCGGTTAAGTGGATATCCAAAACTATATCTTCGTTTAAATATTAACATAAAAATGTTGGCAGAACATTTCCATATATAATATAAGTAGAAACATACCGAACCATTATTCGATCGAACATACATCAGCTATTTATCGACTGGCACTTAGACCTCTCTAACTCATACTCTAACTTACTCTCACAATCGCAAATCCTCGCTCTCGCTCTGGCACAAGTGTGTGGTGACACGTCATCCGAATATATCAAGTATTGATCATTTTTTATAAGATTTGACTTGAGGTGTTGTTACACTTCTACTTATTTTCCTATTCCCATTGTATGTACAAGCAAATATACATATTAGTTTAACGAAACTTCTACCTTACAGATAGACAGTACAGCGATTCCGAAATGAATACAAACAGAATAAGTAAGAAAACAAAGGAATTCAGTTTATTGCTGCAAAAGTTTTTCTCGATATTAGAGTTAAACGAATAAGGTTGTAATTCTAAACTTGACAAAGGGAAAAAGTCCTCTGAACGAGATTTGTGTAATGTAGGGGAATCTAAGATTGAAGCTCCTCGTTAATGTGAGATAAGTTTAGAAGCGTACTTGTTCACTTAGCCCCAAAATGCCATATGTCAAATATAAAAACAAGCATTTTGAAGGTTATATTGATTATAATCGTATACAGATGTCAACAAAAGTGTTGAAATTCCTTACTTAGTTGTTAGATAAAAGTACACTGCACTTAATTATTGTTTTAAACATCTAAAGCAAAATCAAGTCCGCGTTACAAGAATAGACGGAGGTTCAATTTAATATAATACTTTGAAAATAATTATAGATATTATTGCTTTTGATAAAATATGACAAGTAGTGTCATCTCTAGACAGCAGGATGAGGTTAGTTTGTGCTCGCATTGCTTGTCCATGAAAACGTCTCACCTAGCGGACGATCAGTGTAACTAACACAACGTTTCTTACCATATGTTTTCTCAAGGCAGTTTCTAAGAGTACTTATTAATTTCCGAGTTTAAGATGTATATTTAGAGGAGGTTTCATAACACGTCAGGTTACAGATACAAGATAGAATACAGGGGGATGAGGTGACAGTGAAATGTTTCCATGGTATCAGGAAAACAAAATATTGGAGCTTAGAAAGGAAAATAATATAGAAACTTAAAGTAAAGAATATTTGGTCTACAATCACAACAGTAATGACGAACGGATAAACAGGCGTTAGTAATATTAATTAGTGAACATCCTACGTATGTGCTCTTATTTAATATCGTTTTGATGATCTTTACCTGTAAAATATAGGTATGTTAAGAGGATAAATGTATATATTTAAACAGTTGAAGAACAGAATATATATGTAAAGATTGTATGTAATTGAACTGCATTAGGAAGTTGTAACTTGACGTTACGTGTTAAAACAAGAGTTCTATGACATTACGTCATTGCAAATTGTTTTGTATTATAAGGAAGTGTACAAACGTGTTTTGTTATTGTCACTCAATTAGCGGTAGGCATGAGGCCCACAGCTGTGAGGAAACCAAAGGCCGTCGAGCCACGCCTCCCATTAGTCTCTGTCACTAACTGAGGGGTGGTTAGGGAAGTGTCACCTGTCCCTCGACGTTTCTCTCCCCTTCTCCTGTGGTCTGGAACGTTCGGGTGATTTGCGGGAAACCAGAGACTTCTAGAAGAACAGTGACATTCCTATAAAAAGGGTTTCAGAGAGACAGTCAGTCAGTTCTTGGTGTAAGGACACAGTGCTAGTGAGAAGACCGTACGTAATTACGAGTGCAATTGTAACGGACGAACTGGTGAATCGTAATTGTGTGCATTACGTAATTTTATGTAATTGGCAAGTGTTTAACTGTAAGTCGGTGGAAATAAAGAACATTTTTGAGTGGTGAAATTGGACTTTTCATTTCACGAACCCACAAAGTCACAATTGGTGTCAGAAGTGCGACATAACACATTAGAAAAGATTTTAGCGGAACTGAAAGAAATGAAGACGGCAAATGAAAACCTCGCTGCAAAAACAGAAGCGGCAAATGACAACCTGGCCACGGAACTGAAACAAATAAAGAGCGAATTGACCACGGAAATGAGGGCAGCGAACGACAATCTGGCCACGGAAATGAAGGAGGCGAACGAGGTCCTCGCCGCCAAATTTGAGGAACAGTTGGCCGGCATGAGGGATGACGTCACGAACCTGGGCAAGCGGATGGGTCAAGTAGACGACCGCCTTAATGATTTAGAGGAAAAAGCCGACACTAACGCCAAGACCCTGAACGCCGTGGTGGAAGACGTCGAAGACCTTGCTAACCGCGTTAGCAACCTGGAGGGAAAGTCCGACAGCAGCGTCAAGTCCCTGAACGCCATGGTGGAGGACGTCGTCGGCAGGAAGCTGAAGGATTTGAAGGCCGACGCGCCGGGACGCGACGCAACATCTGCGCGCGTCAAACATCCCAAGTATGACGGCGCGTCAACGTTTGAAGTCTTCCGCCGCCAGTTCGACACAGTGGCCAGGCACAAGAGATCGTCACCGGAGGAGGAGGCAACACAGTTAATAGCCAGTCTCCAGGGACGTTCCGCGGAAGTGCTAAACGCGGTGCAGACGATGGCGGCGCCCAAGGACATCTGGGAGGCCCTGGAGAATCGCTTCGGGAACCACCGCTTAGCCGCAGCATACCGAAGCCAGGTAAAGGCAAGGTCGCAGCAGCCAGGGGAGACGCTGCAGGAGTTCGCCATAGCCATCGAGCAGCTGGCTAGCAAGGCCTTGGTTGACCTGCCACTGGAGTTCGTATCCCGGGAAGCCGCCTACAATTTTGTCGACGGGGTACGGGACACGGGGATTCGTCAACGCCTAATGATCGGGGAATACAAAACCATCCACGAGGTGCTGACAGCGGCATTAATGGAGGCGGCCAAAATAACATCCCTCCCGACGTCGAGAACGAGGAGCGTCCGCTATGCCGGAGACAGAAGACCAGCTGAGGGACGCCGGCGAACACCTAGTGGCCTGTGTTGGGGGTGTGGACAGCCCGGACACCTACAGAGAGACTGCCCACGCCAGGAAGAGCAGCCGGAAAACGAGTAAGGGCCGTCGTGGTGAGGGGCACGTCGACGCCATCACCACCATCCTCTCGAGTGACACTGCGCGCCGTCAGCTGTCGTATGGATGACAGCCAAATCGCGGACGGTTGGATAAGAGGAAAGCCGTGCCGCGTGCTGGTGGACACCGGGGCGGCCGTGACCATCATCAGACCTGACGTGGCGAAGGGTTTGCCGACAAGGAAGCCAAGCCGGCCATACCAGCTTGTCACGGCATCGGGCGACACCTTGCCTGTGGAGAGGGAGGCCCTGCTGGAGCTGAACTTGGGACGGAGTGCCGTGCGTCTGTGGGCGTTCGTCGCGAAGGTGGCTGAGGAGGTGATCCTGGGACTGGATGCCCTCAGGAGCCATGAGGCGACGGTCGACGTAGGCAAGAAGGTCCTGCGGCTTAATGGAGAAGAGGTTATACTCCGTCAACCCGAAGAGAGCCTTGGAATTTGCAGGGTCGTCTTGGACGAAGGCGTGGTTGTTCCCGCGAGGAGCGAGGTGGTGGTGACGGCGCGACTGGATGGCCAGAGAACCAGGAACATGATGCTGGACCAGAAGACGCCTGTAAACGGACTGTGTGTAGCCAGAGCATTGCTGCCGTGCCGAGAGGAGGTGCCCGTGAGACTGCTAAATCCTACGGACGCCGATCACGACGTCCAGGCCGGGACGGAGTTGGGAATGTGCGAGCCCGTGGTGAGCGTAACAGCTATCGACGAGACACTAGAGCCGGCGCCGAAGCAACACCTGAGGCCCCGGCTAGAAGGCTTGGTGGAGAGGGCGGCCGACCACCTGACCACAGAACAGCTGGAGAAGGTTCGACAACTGCTAAGGCGGTATCAGCGCGTCTTCAGCCAAGGTGATAGTGACTACGGCCGCACGGACAAAGTGCTTCACCGCATCGACACTGGGGACGCCCGGCCTATTCGGCAACCACATAGACGCGTTCCGCTGGCGAAGCAACTGGCGGTGCGAGACATGCTGGAGGACATGAGATCCAGGGGAGTGATTGAAGAGTCTGACAGCACTTGGTGTTCCCCTGTAGTCTTGGTGACAAAGAAGAACGGCGAGCTGCGCTTCTGCGTAGACTACAGAAAATTGAACGCAGTCACCCGGAAGGACTGTTTTCCCTTACCCCGGATTGACGACACCCTGGACACGCTAGTTGGTGCACAGTGGTTCTCGACCCTGGACCTGAAGTCGGGCTACTGGCAGGTAGCTCTAGACCCGAGAGACAAGGAGAAGACTGCATTCTCGACGGGCCAAGGGCTCTGGCAGTTCACGGTTATGCCCTTTGGCCTCTGCAACGCAACAGCTACCTTCCAGCGCCTTATGGAGTCAGTGATGAGAGGGCTGACTTACGATGCCTGCCTGCTATACCTGGACGACATCATCATCGTCGGGAAGACTTTTGAAGATCACCTCGAGAATCTGAGTAAGGTGCTACAGAGTCTGCAAGCGACCAACTTGAAGCTGAACGCGAAGAAGTGCCAGCTCTTCCACAAGGAAGCTAACTACTTGGGCCACATAGTCTCGGCAACCGGAGTGGCCACAGACCCAGAGAAGACACAGGCTGTGAGAGATTGGCCTCGCCCAAAGGATAGGAAAGAGTTGCGCAGTTTCCTGGGGCTGTGCAGTTATTACCGCCGCTTCATAAAGGGGTTCTCCAACATCGCAAAACCCCTCACCCGCCTGACGGAGGAACACCGGCCTTATGTGTGGACAGAGGACGCCGAAAACGCTTTCCAGCACATAAAGGAGAGCCTGTGCAATGCTCCAATTTTGGGTTTCCCACAACCGGGTGGTGCCTTCATTGTGGACACAGACGCCAGCACCATTGCATTGGAGGTGTCTTGTCGCAGATCCAGGACGGCCATGAGCGGGTGATAGCCTATTACAGCAAGACGCTATCCAAGGCAGAGAACTACTGCGTCACCCGACGGGAGTTACTGGCGGTAGTAAAGACATTGGAGCACTTCCACAAGTACCTGTACGGTCAGCCATTCCACCTGAGGACTGACCATTCCGCCCTAACCTGGCTATTGACCTTTAAGAACCTGGAAGGCCAGACAGCACGTTGGGTCCAGAGGCTGCAGGAGTACGACTTCACCTCGGAACTTCGTAGAGGGAAGAGCCACGGTAACGCAGACGCCATGTCCCGAAGACCCTGTCCAGAAGAGTGCGGCCAGTGCACAAGTGTGGAAGAGAAGGAGCGTGCCGCAGCAGTCCGAGTAGTTGTGGCAGTGCCTGCTGAAGGCTGGGATAGCGCAGGCCTGAGGAGGGAGCAGCTGGCGGACGCAGACTTGGGGCCATTCTTGAGGGAAGTGGAGGCAGGGATGAGACCAACCTGGGAGGACATCGCACCGAGGAGCGCCACCTACAAGTCGTACTGGGTCCAATGGGACTCGTTGAAGACCAGAGAGGGCGTGCTGTTCCGGGTATGGGAATCACCCGATGGGAAGACGCAGAGAGAGCAGTTGGTACTTTCCCGGAGTAAGGTCCCGGAAGTCCTGGAGGAAGTGCACGCCGGTACTTCGGGAGGACACCTGGGAGCGAACCGAACGACTGACAAACTACGGCAGCGCTACTACTGGCTGAGACTCCGAGCAGATGCTGAGAGATGGTGCCGTCAGTGTCACGTGTGCGCGGCGAGTCGTTGCCCCCAGACTAGGAGCCGGGGTCGCATGCAGCAGTACAACGTCGGAGCGCCATTCGAACGGATCGCCGTTGACATTGCTGGACCGTTCCCAGTTTCCGACTGAGGCAACAAGTACCTGATGGTGGTCGTGGACTACTTCACCAAGTGGCCGGAGGTGTATGCCATCCCAAACCAAGAGGCAAAGACTATCACAGACTGCCTCGTGGAGCAAGTGTTCTGTCGATTTGGGGTGCCGTTAGAGCTACACAGTGGCCAGGGTACCAACTTTGAGTCCAACCTAATGAAGGAGGCACTACAAAGGCTTGGGGTGAACAAGACTCGCACTAAGCCTCTACATCCCCAATCGGATGGCATGGTCGAAAGGTACATCAAGACCTTAGAGGAACACCTGAGGAAAGTCGTTGCCAGCCATCAGCGAGACTGGGACGTCAAGGTGCCACTGTTCTTGCTGGGCTATCGCTCGTCTACACACGACACAACTGGGATGACGCCAGCCAGCTTAATGTTCGGCCGAGAGTTACGCCTCCCTTGTGACCTGGCTTTTGGAAGCCCTCCGGAAGCGAAATAGCCAGCGACCGAGTATGTGGAGAACTTGGTGGACCATCTCCACGACATGCACGAGATGGCTCGCCAGAACATCCATAAGGCAAGCGACCGCATGAAGACCAGGTATGACAGGCAAGCCAACAGCCAAGGGTTCCAGCAAGGTGACCTGGTCTGGTTGTACCGTCCTACCCGGACCAAGGGACGCTGCCCGAAGCTCCAGCAGCCATGGCAAGGACCGTACCGGGTGGTGAAGAGGATTAACGACGTGGTCTACTGAATCCAGAAGGTTCCCCGAGGAAAGATGGTGGTACACCTGGATCGACTTGCCCGCTACGATGGTGCTGTTCGGGACGACCAGCTTTGAGGAGGGAGCAGTGTCACCCAATTAGCGGTAGGCATGAGGCCCACAGCTGTGAGGAAACCAAAGGCCGCCGAGCCACGCCTCCCATTAGTCTCTGTCACTAACTGAGGGGGGTTAGGGAAGTGTCACCTGTCCCTCGACGTTTCTCTCCCCTTCTCCTGTGGTCTGGAACGTTCGGGTGATTTGCGGGAAACCAGAGACTTCTAGAAGAACATTCCTATAAAAAGGGTTTCAGAGAGACAGTCAGTCAGGTCTTGGTGTAAGGACACAGTGCTAGTGAGAAGACCGTACGTAATTACGAGTGCAATTGTAACGGACGAACTGGTGAATCGTAATTGTGTGCATTACGTAATTTTATGTAATTGGCAAGTGTTTAACTTTAAGTCGGTGGAAATAAAGAACATTTTTGAGTGGTGAAATTGGACTTTTCATTTCACGAACCCACAAAGTCACATTATTGTGTGTAATTCACTATATTGAAAGAGAAAGATGGAATTATGCGACGAGTATTAAAGACGTGCTGTTTATCTGTCTACAAATAGAAGGTTTCCATTTAATAAATGCTCAAGTCAAATATATGTCATAGAAGCAAGACAATTACCTTTTCCTGGTGGGCGACTTTTCATGGACTTGTTAGAGATTTTTATAATTAGTTTTACTAAAGTAATTAGCTTATCTTTTTTGAGTGGCGTATGAGATCTTTCTCCTTCTGTGTGACTTTTGTGTAACGGCAAAGGTAAGACATGAACAGAATCGTACAACACAAAATTGTAGATCTCAGATATATGTTATGATATAGGAAGTTGTTATTGTTTTGTATGTTCTGGATATACAAAGCGAAATTAATATCAAAAACATGAAACAGCGAGCGATTCTTAATTTTCAGTCGCCCCAATCCAACTCTACTACAAGGAAAGAAATAGTTAATAACAAGAAGTAAATACAGCAATGTGAGCTTTTGTAAATAATAATTTGTACATGAATGACCAGAAAAGCCATTTGATATGACTTTAAAATGCTTTTACGTGTAATAATGCAAAGAGCACCAAATATATTTGAAATGCATCCCTTAGCAACGAGTGATTTAAACATTTGACTGTCACTGGCCGTAAAGAAAATAAGTAAACACGGAACAGGACAATAAATGGTTTTATTATTTCTCCAAACGTTTATCTCGATATACACAAAGAAAACGAAAAAACGAATATAAGAATTTCTTGAAGGGTTAGAGAAGTTATGTGAATGAAATTCGTAATATTTTAAAATAAAAACCGTTGTAGATATATAATAAAAAGATTTAGTTAGTCGAATATTAGTGTAAATAATAATTGTTTATTCTTAGTTATATTCTGACCGTGATGTGGTATTTTAACAAATGATATTGTCATTATACAAACTACACACGCAGTTCTCAGAGTGACTGTGGTATCTCGTGTTGATTCTCTTTGGTCTAGTCTCGGCCGTCCATAGAATTCTACATGTATCTCAGCTGGTCTGTTTGGTAGTGCCAAGCTTAGATCTACTATACAAGTACGTACATCAGTCTACCTGGCGCTGTTATTAACACTCCTTTAAAGTATGTTGTCTTATTTTTGTTTTCTGATGCTCACTCGTCGATAATTTTTGTATAATCTTTCGATTCTCTAAATGACTATAGGTATATGGCGTAGTGAAACTGGTGATTGCAGACAAAGAGAATGCTGCTTACCAATCTGACAGAAATTCAGGCAATGCCTATCCTCTTTTCACACAAACAAACAAACACACACACACACACACACACACACACACACACACACACACACACACACACACACACACACACACACTATGCTGCATTAAAGGACTATACTTAGTTACTATTACTGGAATTTATACAAGTATTAAAACGTAGAAATTAGAAGTGTGCCAAGAATGAGCCAAGAGCCAAGAGCAGGTGCAGGTCGCCCGGGTTCTCCCGGGCGGAATGTTACACGCCACGGTACCTATCCGCTGTGCGGATTTATGCGTGCGGTATAATAGATAAATGTATTTTTGCAGCTTTTATGCATTTACTTCATTTTAGAAGATTTCTTCTCTTGTTCACAATAATTTGTTAGTTTTATATTATGTTAATATACATTATAGCTAAAGATTATTTCCTCAGAACAAGATACAATAAAATCTAAACTATATCTGAGGAACATAATGACTATTTGTTACAAAATGTTATACATTATAACACATCATCCTTCCCGAGATAAGATATTACTGGTGGTGTCATCTCTAGGCAGCAAGAAACGTCGGTAAAAAGATCGAAATTCTGTGTTATTTCTAAATTAAGGTTGTTCTTCTTGTGGACAATCGATATAACTAAAGTGAAGTAGCCTATTTAGTATGTTAATAACAGAATCTTAGACAGTAAATTCAAACTACTGATAGAACTCGCACAGTGAACTATTTTGTAAATGATCGGAAATTTAATGAAGCATTAATGTTATGTTTATATTGTGTTTAACAATAAATCGATATATGTAACACTTATTGCTGTCTGATGTATTTTAAATATGGATTTTAACACGTTATAGCAAATTTTGAAAGTGTTTGTGATTGATACTGTCACAGAAATTGAACAGAAGAACCATGAATTATTGACTTTTAGGTATAAAATAAATTTTATCATTACTCATTGTGCAGATAAATAATCTTCCTGACTTCTTTGTTATTCGTTGAAGCTCTGGTGTGATGTACTTTTAAACAGTAATGCAACCTTTTCCATTTGTTAACCCGCAGTTATGAAAAGAGAATGCAGTTTTTGTTATCAGATAACGAGCAGTTCTGAAAAAGTTTGAGCAATTTTATTTAAAGAAATAAATACAAAATTTTGTGTCAGTTAACGTGTAGTAGACAGAAGAATACACGTGTTAAGGAATATTGTCTACAATCTACAAGATGAGGTAGAAAAAGTCAGTTAAGCTTTTATATCCGGTCATTCAAGGAGGACGTAATGTCAAAGCTAGCTCACAGCTCCTAAGGTATATGATAATTGATCAAGGTTTACTGTATGATCCTATAAGGAAATAAGTATATTTGTTGTACTGATTGCCGACGTTAAAATAATGTCATAATTTAGAGAGCAAAGAAGTTATTTTGATAAATGTTTAACTCGAGTTACAGGGAGTAGACGAGTAAATTTGTAATATTACATTGTTGGGGAATGTGTGACGAAAACAATGTGAATATGGTTCGGTATATTTTAAAAGTAAATCACTATATATGCGGCATGAGTGCAGGTTAAATCTGAAAGCGGATCATTTGATAAGCTTCTCTACTCTCCTACACGTTAGCAAGGAATGTCTCACTTGACCAAATAACAGATCAGAAAACGAGCATTACCAACTAGATAATCATATAAAATGTTGCAACTGAATGATATTAGAACCACAGGAGATAATTAGGGAAGCTATGAAATGAGATCTCAGAGGGTCCAGAGGTAGTCCTAGTCGGGCGGGGCTTTCCCCGTCCGGGTGTCATATGCCGCAGTACCTAGCCGCTTTGCGGCTTAACCTGCGAAATGAACTAGTAGATCCATGTTCTGCTGGGGTGTTTGAATTTGTTTACTGTTTGAAATTTTGGAGAGGTTTGGAATGGGTTGCCCCTCTTTGTCGTGGGCAGCTGTACTTAATCGTTCTCCCTTTTTGGGAGACACAAATTAGTTTTTTGCCCCGTTTTGGATACGGGTTGTGTAGCGCTTGTCCTTTGACGTAGAAGTTGTTCCCAGAGACATCTGGGGTTTTCCTTGGGTTACCCAAGGGGTCCCAGGACGTCTCTCGGCAGTCTGAAGGACGGCAAGCGCCTTTGATCTCTCGGGTCATACCTTCCCAGGGAGTTCACTAAAGGGTTGGGGTGAATTTGCATTTTCTCGTACATTGATCGTGCCCTCTCGCGAATGACATCGACAATGTACGGGATCTGGGAGTTCTCATGTAGGATATGAGCCGGGAATCTCCAGCCTGTATCGTAGATGATGCGTAGTGCCTTGTTCTGCAGCGTCTGGAGTCTGACGAAAGTGGTATTAGCCACTGTTCCCCAGATCTCACAGCCGTACAGAATCATAGGCGGAATGATCGCCCGATACAGTTGGAGTTTGAGACGGATCGGCATGGTTGATCTGAAGATAGGGTACAGGCTCCGGAGTGCGACGTGCCCCAGCTGGACCTTGCCCTTGACGTGCGGAACGTAAGTTAACTTGCGGTCCAGCGTCACCCCGAGATACTTCGCCGTTTGCACCCAAGGGATTCGACGGCGCCGTAAAACGAAGTTCTGCTGCAACCGGTTGGCTATGGTTTTCGCCAGGAGAATAGCAGAGCTCTTCTCCGGGTTAATTGCCATTCGCCATTTTGCGCTCCATTCGCCAATGGCCCGGAGCTGGGTTTGGATTTGCCGGAAGCTGTACCGTGTATTCCTATTGACTGCGAAGATCATGAGATCGTCCGCATACTGACAGGTTTGGGTGTTGTGATGAGTTGGGATGTCGGCCATGTAAGCTGCGAAGAGCGCCGGCGACAGCACGCTGCCTTCCGGTACTCCAGCGCCAATGGGCCGCTCGGTGGACAGCTTCCCCTCCATCTTTACTCGGAAGCTTCGGTTTCCGAGGAAACCGGCCACCAAGGAAATGTATGGACGGGGAATTTCATGCTCCAGGAGTTTGTAAATGAGTCCTTCATGCCAGGTAGTGGCGAATGCCTTCTCCACGTCGAGCAGCACTGCTACCGTTTTAGACCTTTCCTGGAAACCCAGGGAGGCCTTCTCGGCAACCCGCAGTAGCTGCTCGGTCGTGGAGTGGCCAGAACGGAAGCCAAACTGGTGTTCCGGGATTAGGCCCCTTTCCTCCAGATGAGGAAGGAGCCGGGAGAGGAGCAGTTTTTCGAATACCTTCGATAAAACTGGGAGAAGGCTGATTGATCGGTAACTGGAAGGAAAAACCGGATTTTTCCCCGGCTTTAAAACGCACACCACGCGCGCCTCCTTCCAGATAGCTGGAAAGTGGCGCATGTATAGGCACGCGTTATAAATCCGGGTTAAGTGAATCACGGCTCTTCGTGGAAGGTGCTTGAGCATTTCCGCTGTCACACGGTCCTGCCCAGGTGCTTTGTTGGTTCTTAGAGAGTTAAGCGTGGTCGCTAACTCTCTAGGGGTAACGATGGGAATGTGGAACTCCTCGTGGTCAGGGGGCGGAGCTTCTAGGAAGTCCTCCACCACCTGTTCCACGAGGTCAGCATGGTCATCGTCCATTGGCTCTACCCTGGGTTGGAATTGAGCCTCCAGATAATCTGCTAGCGCCTCTGCCTTTTCTTTCGACTCGTAGACGAGTCGACCTCTAGGGCTATGTAGGGGGTGCTGGTGTACGGTTTTGTCTTTCCGCAGGCTACGGACTATTCGCCATGGTTTTCTCTCCTGGAGATTGGTTTGCCTTAACATGTTTTCCCAGGCCTCTTTGCGGTGTGCTCTTAGGAGTCGTCTTGCCAGGGATTTGAACCTCTGGTGTACTTCTCCTATCCTGGGATGGCGAAATCTCTGCCACAGCTTTCTTACGGCGTTTTTAGCCCTTATGAGTTGTTTGATGGGTCCTGGGATATCTGTGGGGTTTGGCGTGTCTATTGGGATGCGGTGTGTGTGAGCACGAACCGCGTTGAGGATGGATGTGGAGAACTCCCTGGCTGCCGCCTCGAGCGACTCCACAGAGTCGATTCGAGGGCAGGCTTCCACGGAGTTTTGGATGTGAAGAATGGCGGCATCCCAGTCGACTTCATCCACCCAGTCAGCCGTTGCCAGAGCTGCGACGGTAACGTCTGAATTGATCACAACTGGGTTGTGGTCAGAATCCAGAGCATTCACCGCCGTGAGGTCCAGATGAAATGGAATGTTCTTGGTGATTGCGAAATCTATGACGTCCGCCCTGCCACGAGGCGGGAAGTGCGTTGGACCCCGCGGGCCATGCGCATGAAGGGTTGGATCTCCGCAGATGAAGCGGTAGATGCTCCTTCCCCTATCATTCTGGGTTCGGCTGTTCCATCCTGGGTGTTTGGCATTGAAGTCACCGGCTATGCACACTCGGTGGTCTAGGTTGAGGAGTGCCCTGTAATCCGCTTCATAGAAGGGATGGTTGGGCGGGTCATACACCGCCACAAGCACTAGGTCTGAACCGCCCAAGGAGAGCCTTATGGCGGTCGCCTCCAAGTGTTGAAGCGGGGGGATGGTAATGGGAGTATGGGTGATGTGATTTTTGATGAATATAGCTGTACCGCCGCCCCGCCGGCCGACTCTATCGGCTCGGTGGACGGCGTAACTTGGCAGGTTAAATTGTATACCAGCATGCAGATGCGTTTTGCATACCATAAGGAGGTCAATCCCGTGGTCACTTACAAACTCCAAGATGCCCGGTCTCTGTTCCCGGACTCCGTTTGCGTTCCAGAACGCGGCTCTCAATGTTCGCTGAGTTCTTCTCAACGCCATTTACGAGCTGGAGTCAGGGAAGAGGAGCCGTGCAGTCTGTTGCACAATGCTGTGCTTTTGCAGAGCAGGGATGCGGGGATCTGTCAGTTGCTCCCTGCAGCGCCTCAGAATGGGGAGGGAGCGATGAATTATTTCGGCGAACCAGGCAGAAAGCTCATGGAACTCCGCCAAGTCCTCGTTTGAGACGCCAGTGTGCCAAATCGGCGCGGGTGTTGTAGCGAGGGGTGCCTCTCCCTCATTGGCTGTTGCAGCCACTGTAGCTGGAACTGGTAGAGGGGGGAGAGCAGTTGCAGCAGGGCCGCTCTGTCTCCCCGCAGATTCTTGGGCTGGTTGCCCGGCCGTTGCTGCCGCAGTTGCCGGCGGTTTCTCCCGCCGGGCTGCGGTGGCCTTCTTCTGGCGAGGAGGCCGCTGTGGCTTTGCTGCAGATTTAGCTGGTGGTTGTTTGGCGGTAGATCCAGAGCTTACTGACTGGGTCGCTGCCGGAGTCTGGCTTGCCTCGGCCTGCTGCAGCACTTTTTCGTGCTTGCCCAGCGCCTGGGCAAAACTTACTCCAGGCCGAACTTGTGCTGGCTCCCTGTTTGTGTTCCTGCCCTGTCTTGCCTGCACAATGCGCAGTCTAGCGGGACAGCCGCCGTAGATGCCTATGTGGGCCTCTCGGCAGTTGGCACACTTTTTCTCCTCTCTGGGGTTCGGGCATTCGTTGACATGGTGAGGGCCTGAACATCTTATACAGGCGGTCTTCCTCTCGCACGCATGGCTCGAGTGGTGGAAGCCCAAGCATCTGTAGCATTGGGCTGGCCCCTCTCTGCCATGGTACGGTTCGATTCTGATCTTAGTGTTGTAGAGGTGGGACACCTCGTCAATTTTGGGGAGACCTTCTCCCTCCTTCTCCACTATTACGAGGAATAGTGGCATGGGGGTCCTTACGGGCTCCTTGCCTTCCTCGCGGACTTGCCTGGTCAGCTGGACCACGGTACGCGGCGTAATGCCGTGTTCTTCCGCCAGGCCCACCTTTATGTCCTCCGGGTCGGTGTCAGAGCCAAGACCTCGGATGACTCTGCGCACCAGGTTAGGTCGCTGCAGCGAGAACGTGTGGAATTCTATCCCCGCTTCGCGCAGCTCCCCCCTGGCGGCTTCATGGTCCTCCGGGGTCGTGGTCTTTAGGATCACCCGACTTGGAAAACGGGTGGCCTGGAAGCTAGCCTGGAGCTTGGCCCTCAGTTCCCTCATTACCTTTATGTGGTTGGGGAACGGGTCCGACACAATTGGCAGGATTCTGGCCGCCTTTTGTGTGCGGGAGCTCTTGGCGTCCGCATGCACTGCAGGGGTGCCGGGAGCAGCACCCTCCGGCTTCAAACCGGAGGGCCTTTTGCGCCTTCCCTGCACGGTGACAAAGCCTTCGGCGTCTGTGTTGCTCTCCGGTAGGGGAGTTGAGACGCCCTGGAGGGGGGTGATGGTGTTGGAGCTCCCTGGTTTGGGGACTGGAGAGATCGGGACAGCTATCCCTTGGTTAAGAAGGCGGGAGGCCTTCTTCTGTTTCTTTTGTGCCTGGGCCTTGGCCTTCACGAGGTTCACCCGTGGGCCGGAAGAGGATGAGGATGCAGAGGTTCTACTAGTCATCTCGTCAGGACTTACCTGGCGGCTGGTACTTGGCTTGTCTGAGTCTGTAGCAGGTGCCATCCGGCTCCCCACAGAGGGTCGAGCGCTGTTACACGCGCCGATTGGGGCGGACCCCGGGTCCCAACCTAAGTCGGGACCCTTGGCTTTGACCTTGTGGGCCTGCAGTTTCGTCTGTCTGTCTGTCTGTCGGTCCCAAGTACTGTGTTCCTCTGGACTCTGGAGTTGCTGCTCGCCGCGTTAGCTCTAGCAAGTCTGCTAGGAGAGGGTTGGCTGGGCTGCTGCTGCTTGCCAGTGCAGGAGAAGGCTCTGCTGGCTGGAAGAGGGCAGGCGCTGCTGTGCCTGCAGAAGAAGGCTGTTGCGCAGGCTACGCTGCGTAGAGAGAATGCGCTGCTTCGCCGGGCTGCTGCTTCCTTTATGGGCACACTCCAGAGCACGCGTTTTACAGTCCACGTGCTCGTGCCCTGAAGAACTGGCGCAACCGGTCTAGAATGCTGCTTCTCTCGACGAATGGACTGCACTGAAAGAACTCGAGACGGGCGATGCCGAGCATTCGAGTGACAAGCGTCGAATGAGTGAAAAATGAGAACTCGTAAAGTGTGAGTAAATATTAAGTTTCATAGATGTCCTTTCTGCATTGCAGTAGTTTGTTTCTTTGATATTGCCTGAGTATTCACATTGTATCTACTTTATCTGTACACGGAGTAAATAAATAGAATCTAAGCCATAACCAATGAACAAAGTGGACTATTCCTATAAGAATTATAAACAATTCTAAACGATAATCCGCTCAATAGGATGTTACGAGTGGTGCCATCTCTAGACAGCAAACGTAAACAGTGATTATTTAACGACATTGCTTCTAAACCGAAATTCCTCTCCAATGGACAATAGACATAATTAAAAGATTGTGTCCTAAAGAATATAACACTAAAATACTTGATGAAATTAACACAGTCTTCTCAAGTTTCTGTTCAAGAACAGCTAATTCTCTTTTCGGCTCCAAGTGGCAGAAGTAGATCGATTACACTTGTAGTTGTTGATATAAGAGAGATACAGGCGAATGGAGTCATAGTGAAATGTTTAAAGAGCGGGTTGCCATGTGTTGCCTTTTAGTTATGTTATTCCAATGAACAGCTGCTGCTTAGAAATTTAAAATTTAAACTAAAGAAAACGAACAACACTGAAACAGTCAATGACAAAATAAGTAGAGATAGCTTATATGTTTGAATGAGATATGCATTTTTGTGCAGTAAGCCTTGTCTATATCGTAAAATAGGACAATTATACAACATTGTTTCACAGACCGATGACAGATAATTTAAAATATACAGTTTGTTTCTTATGTTAGAGAATATATTAAACCTATCACATTTTGATGAAATTATTATATATTGTTTACAATATATTAAAAAATAAAATATTATGTCTGAGTTACTGACATAACAGTGAGCTTCAATTTTAAATCTACCTCATAGTACCTGAGATATTTGATAATTGCTTAAAGTTTACTGTATGCCCCTATGAGGAAGAAAATATATTTGTTGCCGTAATCTCTGACGTTGCAGGTAACTAAAGAGATAAATATTTAACGAACGGAATAAAAACAGAAGAATTAAAAAGGACAAAGGTCTTATCTTTTTTTTTTTTTTTAAATTTACGTCCGCCCCAAAGTTAAGTTATATCGGACGGTGAATGAATTGGGTGAAATGGTGCTCAATTGAGTCCAGGGTCCACGGAGCTTAGAGTTTTCCGACATTCGCCTTGAAGGATACGGGAAAACCCCGGAAAAACCTTATCCTGGTAACTCGCCCTGACCGAGATTCGAAGTCGGGACCTCTTGAACGTGAGGCAGACATGCTACCGTCTACGCTACCGAGGCGGGCAAGAAGTTACCTCGTGTAAATTTATAACTGGATTTATCCGAAGTGTAGGAGTAAGCCTGTAATAATACATTGTTGAAGAATGTGTGGCAAAAATAATGTGAATAAGGTCCGGATATTTTAAAATAAAATGATTAGAGTGAAACACTTATGGATACAGGCTAAATCTGAAAGCAGATCATTGATAAGCTTCTGTACTCTCCTCACGCATGTCATACGACGTTAACATGGTATGGCTCGTTTGACAAACTACCAGATCAGAAAGCGAGAATTTCCAACTGGATATTCATATAAAAAGTTCCAACTAAATGAGCCTAAGCGTATTAGTAGTCAATGAACTATGAAACAAGATCTCGAAAAGTGCGATTAAATATTTTGTTTGACAGACTTCCTCTCTCGAATACAGTGACTTGTTCCTTTGATATTGTCTCTGTATTCATACTTTATCTACTTTATATCTACAGGGAGAGAACAAATGAAATCTAAGGCATAAGAAATGAACCAAGTAGGAGTATACCTAAAACATTTATAGATAATTATAAATGATAATACGCGCATTAAAATGTTATGAGCGGTGCCATCTCTAAACAGCAAACGCATTCACTGGGAAGACTGTATATCCATGATAATGCCTATCAACTGAAATTCCTCTCCAATGGACAATAGACATAACTAAAAATTGTCTACTAAAGAATATAATATTGTAACGTGATTATATTTTCGTTCATCTTCAACTAATAAGAAGCAAGCCAACTTTTTATAAGATCTAAGTCGAGTTTTAATATACTGAGAGTCGTGAGATCTTTTCTCAGGTGTGGATACGGATTTTTGGTGAAAATAAAATTTAGATGAGTCCAATTTTGTAATATATTATTTAATTATATAATACGAACTATGATTCACTCTTATCTATTATAAATATTGAATAACACTTTTTGAATCTTATTAATTTTCCTTTACAATTACAATCCTCGTAACATCTTTCCTTCTTCTTCAGCAAGACACAAGATTCTCACTTTTTTTTAGATTATTGATTTTCTTGTCCCCATAGCAATTCCCACCTTATTTTGTGATTGGCCGATTCACTGACACGTCATCACACCACGTCACACCACGTCACAGCACTACTACTTCGGCCAATCACACAACTACATACATTTTTATATATATTTACAATTCCCACGAACACAAAAATACTGTTACAAATGCCCCTCTTCGAAATATATGGAAAATAACCAAATAAAGGAATTAACAATCTGTTTCCATATATTTCGAAGAACATCCCCAATTAACAACCTCGTTTACACCAATATTACACAACACCAATACAACATACATTGGATGAAATATAATAAATGAACATTTAACAACAATTTCACATTATTATTACACAAACATAAAACACGACAATAAATTAACATTAATTAAAATACAACAATATATTGATGTTTAACAATGTTTTTTTTATTATTATTATTTAACACACACATAGTATATATTCAATATTGTTTCAATTACTGTCAAGGCTTTTGAAAGGTTTCATTAATGTCTTATGATATCTTCCCAATTGCAGTACTGCAGTAAACGTTACACACATTTAAATATTCCACTTTATAGTTAGCTAACAGATTTTTAAACAATTCCTCACTTATCACAGTAGAACTGGCTCCAGTATCAATCAAGGCTGTATATTCTTTATCCCATAGGTAAATAATTATCTGAGGTGGGTTAACTAATTCCTTATTTTTCTGCAAGAGAGTGAGCTTATTTCCGTTATCTTCAACTTTCAATTCGCCCTGTGTCATCCTCACCGAACCACTTTCCAGAGCACAAAATGATTTGGTTTTTAGTTTTCCATCTCCCTCTGATTATTACTTTCATTGTTGGTTAGGTTGGTGCTATCGTTTATACTCACATCATTCTCTGTGCTTTGTGTATTTTCGACTCTTTCATTATGATTACTTCTTTCAAATCTCACACCCCTAAAATCTCTTTGATTTGCACTAAATAAACTAGTACCTCTACCCCTATTAAAATTACTTATTCGCTGATTATTTCCTCGATAAAATCTTACATGGTTTATTTGATCATTTCTTCCAATTCTCGTCGACTGATTGTTATGATAATTCCTTTGCACATTATTTTGAACTCCACTTCCTGTTCCGGGAATTACAGATTCATAAGTTCGTCTAGGATCATAACCTCTTCCTTCAAATCTTTGATTTCTCACGGGTGCCCCGCCCCAATTTAAACTCGTCCTATTATTCCTATTATTTGTAGGTTGTGATTCCTGTCGATTTCTTCCTCGCTCAATATGGACGTTATTATAGTTACCATCACAGGATGTAGTATCATTAATGAGGTTATGTGCTTCAAATTCGGATAATAATTCAATCATATCAGAGAAAATTCCTTCTTCTTCAGCAAGACACAAGATTCTCACTTTTTTTTAGATTATTGATCTTCTTGTCCCCATAGCAATTCCCACCTTATTTTGTGATTGGCCGATTCACTGACACGTCATCACACCACGTCACACCACGTCACAGCACTACTACTTCGGCCAATCACACAACTACATACATTTTTATATATATTTACAATTCCCACGAACACAAAAATACTGTTACAATATAGTGTTTATATCTTTAAAATACTCGATGAAATTAGCACTATCTTCTCGATTTTCTGTTCAAGGATAAGTTATTTCTCTTTCTTCTTCCATTTTAAGATAAATGTTTGTAGAAGTAGGTCAATTACACTTAAAAAGGGTTGCTATATGTTGTCTTTTAATTTTCATGTTATTCCAATGAACAGCAGTGTTCAGCTTAGGCATTTAAAGAAGGAACGTTTAAAGTAAAAACAACGAATAACTCTGAAATAGCTAATGGCATAAAATAAAAAGCGACAAGTTACGTACTTTAATGAGATAGGCATTTGTTGTGCAGTAAGACCTGTCTATATGATACCATACCTCAATTATACAACATTGTTTCACAGACTGTTGACAAATAATTCAAATTATACAGTCTGTGTCTCATGCTGGTAAATATAACAAACCTATGAAGAACGTAAACTATAATTTACAAAATATTAAAACTTACACAATTTCTGTTCGTAGATAGCTGCATTCCTGGACAATGCTCCACTTATTAACTATTATTTTGTATTTCTTCTGAAACATCGGTTTATCACTCGTGCTGAACGTACACATGGAGACACGTACTTAAGTACATGGAACTTTGTCTAAAGACTAGGGGCGGCTTCTGAGGTAGTGCCGCTGTGCCATGGCACCATCTGTATGAAAACGAAAGAAAGAGAAGTGTATAAGAATTGCGCAAAGAGAATTACTTACGATTAGTTGCTCCCTCGTGTGAACAGGCGCGTTAAACGCAAGCGCTCTGTCTCGGTTGTTTCCCGTAGCTTGGTGCCGATTCAGGAACGGCATCATCTACGCTCATAAGCGCCTGTGTTAAGGGCTGGGATGTCTGCTTATACACGGCTTCTTATGGGAGAAGGTCAGAGGAGGTAGTGCCGGGATTGCTCTGGCGCATAACTTACGCTTTGTCCGTTAGAGTGCAATAAAGCACGGGTCTTTAGAGAACCATGATCCTGCCACCTAGCGAAAGATAATGGTAAAAATACATTTCGCGCTATACCTTCCTTTAATACAGTGACACCATCCTAATACAAGTTAATACTGAGGAACTTCCAAACGCAAATTAATGCTTAATGAAATCATTTGTAGAAACGCAACACATACATATCCTTATAAATAAAATTAATTGGGTTTCAATGTGAGTATAGTATTAGATTTTAAAATTAAGAGAATGTATTTCAACATGTGCATATTTCACAGCAGCAGGTTTGTTGGTACAACATAAAACCCGCATGTGCAGCATGTGTTCGACACATATTTTCAAAACAATGGTACAGTAGTTCCCTGTGTGCTCCTGTAATGCTGTAGTTCATCGTGAGCACGGATTTTTAAAACAGTGTTCAGGGTTGTTTCTTTAATTTAAAATTCACAGTAAAGTTACGAACATGAGCAAGGTGAGTGAATTACTGAAAACTCCACTTAGTAACAGGAATCTAAGTGAAAAAATTCAGATAAAAACAATAGGTAGGTCACTCCCGAATCTGAATCTGCAGCAGCAAACAAAAAATCGATGTCGTAAGTTTAATCCGGATATTTACCAAAAGAACAAATGGATTTGCGGCTGTGATGAAAACAATGCAGCTTTTGTTTTCCTTGTGTGTTATTTGGGGAAGCTGTCCATTGGTGTAAGACTGGAATAACTGATATTGGGCATTTATGGTCTAAAATGAAAGTGCATGGAACATGGAAGCGACACATGGACAATGTTCTGAGTGTTTCATTTCTAGGCAAAACCAACATTCAGGACAAATTCGCAGTATAGGCAAACAGTCAACAGTCATAACAGACAAGTAGACAAGAACAGGTATATATTGAACTTAATTATAAACTGTATTCGGTTCTGTGGTGCTTTGGAGTTGGCTCTTAGGGGACATGACGAATCTGACGCCTCTCAAAATAAGGGGGTTTTCGTGAGCTCATTCAGTTCAGTGCGGAGTTGGATAAAGAACTTCAAGTACATCTCAGCCAGTCATCAGTATTCAAAGGCATTTCTAAGACTGTTCAAAACGAACTCCTGCAATGCATGTTGGAAGTGTATCACGAGGAAGTTCGCAAAGAACTAAAGCGTATAGATTATGTTGCAATAATTGCTGATGAAACCACTGATTGTCCTACGAATGTCAGTTGGTTACTGTTTTTCGATACATTGTTTATGGAAACCCCGTTGAAAGATGTTGGAATTTTGTTAATGCAGAAGGTCAGAATGCTCAGTCTATCTCGGAGTGTATTCTGAAAGAAATCGAACCCTCAATTGGAGATGACCGTGCAAAACTAATAGCTCAGAGTTACGATGGTGCAAACGTTATGAGTGGCGAGTCAAACGAAGTACAGAAATTAATAGAAGACAAATACTCAAACGCGCACTACATTCATTGCTATGCGCATCAGTTCAACCTTATGTCTACTGCAACCTCAATTAATCGCAAAGCCCGCATCTTCTTTGCACATCTTTCAGGCATTTCTTTTTTCTTTTCAAATTCGCCACAAAGATCGAAAGTGTTGCATAGCATAATTCAGAAAAGCTTAACCCGTGTGTCTCTCACAAGATGGAATTAGCATTCGCAAGTAGTAAAGAATATTTATGAAAACAGGAAGGAGCTTATTACTGTCATGGAAACAATTGAAACGAGTGAGAACATAAAATTACCCTCTACTATTGAAAAAGCTGGTTCATACAAACAAAGACTGCAAGATAGAGACTTCATTTTCTGGCTATCGTTTTTCTATAAGATAATGCCTCGTGTGGACTTTTTTTAATCAATTTAAAAAGAAGAAAACTGAACCTACCATTGTAAAACAAGACATTCAGAACTTTGAAACAATGATGCAAAACATCAGAGATGACATTGACTCCATCATCAGTGAGGTTAGTTTTGAAAATGACGAAACAATGACTTACAAGAGACCAAGGATTGATGATAACAAAATGCAAGATGCTTTGGTGGTTTGTGATGTCATCCTTTCTGAAATAAAATCACGTTTTCAGTTCACTGGGCACTTCATTACAACCGACCTATTTGATATAAGCCAGTTTGAAAATTATGTAACACGTTTTCCAGAGGTGTATCTTGAAATTACGGACACATATACATTTCTGGATGAAATATAGTTGAAGGGAGAGCTTCATCTGTTCTATGCTAGGCCGGAGTTGAGAGCCGTTTTCGGTGTGGTTCCGTTACTTTCGCTGATTCTAGAGGATGAACTCTGTGCTACTTTTGAAGAGACTGTTGAGGTTTTGAAATTGTCAATCACTACGCCTATCTCGACATCAGAAGCTGAGCAGTGCTTTTCGATGCTCAAGAGAATTAAGACTTTTCTGCGAAACACAATGGAAGAAGAACGATTGAGTGCCTTAGGAGTCTATCCTGTGGAAAGCTATTCGTGTGCAAAATTGACAATTCAATTCAAAGGTGATAGATTTATTTGCCAACAAGAAGGAGCGACCAATGGATTTTCAATGCCGTTCCTACTAATTCATTTGAAGCTGTCGTCATAAAGTCATGGAGTTGCTGCTTTCGGTGAATACAATGGCTTTAATTTTTAAAAGTTAGTAATTTCATTAAACCCATTTTTAAAAATTCATATTACTCATTTTGCAGTGAAAAATTGCGACTTGTGGTGTGTGTTGCGTGCGCGCGTATGTGTTTGTGTGTGCGCGCGCACGCCCGCTCTTATGTGTTTTTGAGAGTGAGACAAAGATTTCTCGAGTTCGTTGTTACTTTTGATTTCTTTGCAGAAGACATATGGTTAAGCAATAACAATAACTGTCTTTCTGTCGCGAAATCGTACACGAACGCTTCGTAACACATCCTACATGAACTGTATTATCAAACTTTTACTGTACTCGTTACACCTGTGCGTAACAAGATTACGGATGTAATAAATATCTATCTCCGTTTCCCTGTACGTTCTGTATGGTACAGTATATCATAAAATAGGATGGATTATTGATAATATTAACTAAATCGTTCCTAATTGGTACACATATTTATATTTTAACAACCCTTATTTATTTATTTAAGGCAACATCGATACAATACCTCACCAGCCGCCCCTGGATCGTATGAAAGTTTACAGCAGAAAAGAAATACAAATTGTTCATCAATCTGTGGTAGTGATGTATAGCTTCCGTCGACTTATATCGTCACATTTTCGATTTTCATTCTCTATCATTACGGTACTAGTACTCGTGAGTTTATTATGTCTGAGTTGGTGGGATAACAATGAATCTGGAATTTCCTGTAAATGCTTTAATTTCAAATCTAGGACACAGTATCTAAGATATGTGATAATTGCTCAAAGTTTACTGTATGCTCCTAATATCTGTTGTCCTGGTTTCTGACGTTACAATAATTAGAATAACTAGAATAATTAAGAGAGTAAAGAAGATAATTTGAGTAAACGTTTAACTCGATTTACATGAAGTAGAGGAATAAGCCTGCAACAATACATTGTTGAAGAAAACAATGTAAATAAAGTTAGGAAAACTTTAAAATAAAATCACTATATATACCAGGAGTGAACGATCTATGAGTGCAGGTTAAATCTGAAAGCAGATCATTGGATAGGTTTCCCTACTCTTCTCACACATACGACGTTAACAAGGTATGGCTCAGACTTTCCAACTGGCTATTCAGATACAAAGGTTCCTACTAAGTAACACACATCAAGTAAGAAATAATAATGAACCAAAAAACGTAAGCAGCCATGCCATGCCATGTGGTGCTGACTGGCTGTATAAAGCCAGGAGGTTTTTTGCTGCGTGCCCACCCGTTAAGGGTTTTACCGCAGGTAAGGTAAATATCGGGATATTGTAAGGTGAAATGTTGATTTTTAGAATGGTGAATTTTTATGAGGTTACTAGTGGTACCTGGGGGTTGCAGGACAGGTTGCAACACCTTGCACCCTGGTGTTTTATTTATTTAAATTTTTGGGTATATAATTTTGATGCCAAGCAGCTTGGAAGGATTATGTGGAGCTCCGCTTTAGCTGCTGTTCGGATTAGCTCCTAGGTTATCTCGGATGCCCGCAAGCCATGCGGGGTAACCGGTGCTGACTAGAGCGACGTCTAATGGGGTCACAATCTCCCAGGGATTTGACAAGGGCGCTTCTGTGGTTGGGTAAACTTGCGTACAATTTTGATGCCCGGCGCCTGATTTCATCCTCCACGTATGGGAGACTCGAGGCCTCGTGAAGCAACCTGGTAGGAAAATAAGGTCCCACAGAATATATAGACCTGAGTCCTCTATTCTGTGCACGTTGGAGCCATGCTAGCACGCTGTCTGCGGCCATGTCCCAGATCTCGCAGGCATAAAACATAACCGGGATTACCAGCGCTCGGAAGAGGTATAACTTCATGCCAACTGGCATCGAGGTTGACCCCAGCATTGGATACAGGGAAGCAATTGCTCCCTGTACCTTGGCCGCTCGGTCCCTGATGTGTTGGCGAAAGGTTAGACCCTTGTCCAAGTTAACACCTAGGTACTGGACAGAGTTAGTCCACTCTATCCTTCGACCTCGGTAGCTGAAATTGGGGCAGTCTGCGGGGGTGTGGCGCTTTGTGAAAAGTATGGCGTGGCTTTTGTCCGGATTAACGGACATCCGCCAACGCCTATACCACTGCTGTGTGAGACGGACATGTCTTTGTAAGGGGTTGAAGGCTCTGAGGATGTGTTTGTCTTTGCAGAACAGAAGCACGTCGTCAGTGTATTGTGCCATTTCGACTCGTGGCTCTGTTGGGAAATCTGCCTTAAAGATATTGAATAGGGTTGGGGATAGTACAGAGCCTTCGGGGACTCCGCCTCTCACTGGTCTTAGTGTTGATGTTTTCCCCGCGACTGAGGCTTTGAATGTGCGGTGTCGCAAGAAGCTGTGTATTATGTACGTAAGCAGAACTCGTAAAGTGTCGTTAAATATTTCGTTTCATAAACTTCTTTTCTAGAATATAGTTATTAGTTCTTTTGATATTGTCTCAGTATTCATGCTGTATCCACTTTATATCGACAGGAAGAAGAAAAACTGAAATTTAAGCTATAACCAATGAACAGAGTAATAGTATAGCTAAAACCTTTTTTGGTAATTATAAATTTTAATTCGCGAAATAGAATGTAACAAATGGTGCAATCTGCACGCAGCACACGCAGTCAGTGGAAAGATTGTATATTTGATGATCTTGCTTGTCAACCAAAATTCCCCTCCAATGGTAAATAAAGATAACTAAAAGATTTTCTCCTAAACAATATAATATAATGTTTATAACACTAAAATACTCGATAAAATTAATACTATCTTCTCTATTTTCTGTTCAAGAAAATTTATTCTTTTATCTGCTCCAAGTTTAAGATAAATGTTTGTAGAAGTAGATCAATTACAGTCGAAAGAGGGCTGCCGTGTGTTGCCTTTTAATTTCCATATTATTCCAATGAACAGCAGTACAAATCACATTCCCTGGTGCGTGACATTTATATTGAAGACTATTTACGAACTTGTTATACATTCATATAATAAATTTCGCTAATGTAATTTTTAATGTCTGAGTAGCTTATGAAATGTTTTATTTTTTCGCTCTTCTTTGCCAAAACCGTACAGCACAACATTGTAGACCTCTTAGGATTTATACAAGCATTCTCGAAGTATATTTGGTTTATCATTTTGGGTTTTTAAATTCTTCTAATGTTATGACATAGGAAGTTGTTATTGTTCTTTATGCTCTGATTGCGCAAGGCAAACTTAATGTTAAAGATATCACATAGCAAGTGGTTCTTAATTTTGAGTCACCTCAAGCCAACTTTTGTAAGGAAAAATTATTGTGTCGCGGCGACGCGCATAACGCGGCTTGTTTACACAAAGGAACTGATAAAGATAGCACAGAGATAAAGGTCTGCCGAAACAAACAAACTGAGATAAATGGAAATTTCTGGTGACATCTTGATTGATAGAAATTATTCGGTTTCTTGATTGTTCTGGAACAGTCTGGAATTATCAGATGAGGTATCTAGGGAAGCGACGACTCGCCAAGTGACAGTCGTGAACAGTAGTAAACACAGTAAGTAGTAAACAGTTGCAGAGTGTTGTTGTAACGAGATCTGATGTAATCAGAACGCTGTTTAGAATGGTCATCGACCTTGGTAGATTGTGAATGTGTATGCGACGTAATTCTGCTGTAACTTGCTACTGTGAGTGTATTTCTACACAAATAAAGTTCGTTTTAAATTTCTACAACTCGGACTTTTAATTCTACGAACCCACAACGTCACAATATTAACAAGAAGTAAATACAGGAATGTGAGGTTTTGAAAATAGTAATTTGTACATGAATTACTAGTAAATGTCTGTGATCTAATCTTAAAATTCTTTTAGGTACGATAATGCAAAGAGCATTAAATATATTTGAAATATATTATTATGTATTAAATATATTATATATTATGTATTTCCTAGTAGCCAGTTCTTTAAGCATTTGACTGTCACTGGCCGTAAAGAAAATAAGTAAACACAGAATAAGAAATAAACGGTTTTATTAGTTTCTTCAAACGTTTATCTCAATTAACACGAAACAAAAGAATAAACTAATATAAGAAATTGTTGAAGAGTTAGAGAATTTATATGAATGAAATTCGTAATATTTTAACACAAAAAGGTTTGTAGGTATATAATAATGATAAGGTCAAGTCAGTTGAACATTAGCGTATATAATAATTGTTTATTCTTTGTTATATTCTGACAATGATGTTGTATTTTACCAAATGATATCGTAATTACTCAAATTACACACGCAGTTCTCAGAGTGACTGTGGTATCTGGTGCATACATGAATATTCTCATTCAGATGTTATTTTCTGGATGACCACAATAATTACTCGTTATATTTTAAATTTCTTGTAATTAATTGAGTAATAAACACCGCGTATTTCAAAACACATTTAAAATTTTAAACCGCTCTAAATATTATATGTGAGATGTGATAAAACAAAAGAAGTCACATAATGGGGAAGCGTTTCGATTTGTTTTGTTTCCTTCGTGTGACGGGAAACGTACGTAATGCTAACTGGAAACACCACTCTCAGGGAGCAAAGAACAGTTGTTTGGATAAATTGTGTAGGGTTAAGGAAACAAGTGATGTAATGTTTTGTAAAAATTCTTGTCGTTGTTGTGTCCCTCGACCGGAGAGGTCACGCTGGCGGCATAAAACAAACATTACAAACTAAGTCATTAGAATATTGTATCTCAACACATTTATGTTTGCCATTCTGTATAATTAAGTTACTTTAAGTACTTTGGAATTGAATTTGTATGAATTACTGTATAACTGTAGTGTGTAATTTTTTGTAAGAATTTCCTATACAACCGGCGATCAATGAGTAAGTAGGTATTTAGATGCGAACGTGGAGGTGATTTTTGAATGTCGTAAGTTGTCTCTAATTTGTAGAATTTAAAGGTTCGTTCAAATAGCTGCATATAAGGCGTTGAGACGTGTTAGTATACTACGTAATGTCAAGCTATAACAGAACGACCGGCTCTTAATCATATGAGTAACGTTTAATCCTGAATTTCTAGCCAAATCCGCTTGAAACTTTAAGGAAATAATAAGAAATTTATTTTGTTAATTTGAAGTCGATAGGAAAATGTTTGTTATTAGTAATTTACACAAGTTTCAGATCATTCGTTAAAACATATGACCTGCCGACCGGCTTTTATAAGATTTAAGTTGAGGTGTTACACGTCTGCTGTAGTTACCTATTGCCATTGTACCTACAAGGAAATACACATATTTGTTTAACGAAGGTTGTACTTGACACACAGACACTGAAGATTTTCTGAAAATAGGAAACGAATACAGAGTAAGTAAGACAGTTTATTTCTGCGAATGTTTTCTATGTTACCAAATAAACTTATTGCTATAGACTTTAAGAATGCCGACAAAGGTTTAAAAATGACATTTTATGTAAATTATGTGGTTGGGGCCAAGTTTGATCGTTCAAAAAGATTAGGAAATGCTTAACAATTATTTCCTAAAACGCACGTTTGATAGGAAAACAAGCCTTTCCAACTGTTCATGAGTTATAAATGTTCTCAAGTATTAACAAAAACAGTGCTAGTAATAGGGATTTGAAATGCCAATAATGCCACATTAGTACAAAGTGCTGTTATATCTATTTACGTTAGAAGACTGCCATTGTTACACATAATATTTTGTTTCTTGTTTATTAGCTAAGAGTAAACTAAAACTAATTATTGGTTTCACCCTAAAAATCACAATTAATTTCAAACCATATTTAACAAACATAGTTAAACTTTCGTCCTAAACGTTGTAGACAGTCATACATATTCTTCCTCCCAATAAAATATGACAGATAGTGCCATCTCTAGGCAGCAGAATGAGGTCAGTTTGTGTTCGCATTGCTTGTCCACCTAAACGCCTCTCCTAGCGGACAATCAGTGTAACTACAACGACTACTCTGTGTGGACGATCAATATTACTAAAACATATCTTATGTTTTGTCAAGCCACTCTTTTAAGAATGGTTATTCCTCTCCAAGTTTAAGATGTATATGTAGAGAAACAGTTTAATTACAGGTAACTTTACTTATACAAGAGGAAATACAGGGGAAAGAACTGATGATGAAATGTTCTCATATCACGAGAAACAAAAGATTGGAGCTTTGAACTTTGAAGACGTATAAAGGATAGTAATTTTGAAACTGAAAATAAAGAATGTTTGGTCTACAATTACAACATTGAAAACCAACGGATAAACAAGCGTTAGTAATATTAATTAGTGAACATCTTATGTATGTGCTCATATTTAATATCGGGTTTTTCATCTTTATCTGAATAATATAATTATATACAGAGTATAAATATGTACATTTAAACAGATGAAGAAGAGAATATATTTGTAAATTTTTTGTGTCATTAGAACTGCATTATGAAGCTGTAACTTGACGTCACGCGTTAGGACAGAGTTCTACTACATTGTGCCCTTGCAATTTGTTTTGAACTATACAAGATCTGCGATTTGTTAGTGCGATGATTTTGTTAGCAGGAGATTTTCGTCAAACATTGCCAGGGTCAGTGCCAGTTGATCAACATAAGGAATTACATTTCAAAATGACATTTCCGGTGAATTGAGGACATACAAATCGCTAAATGCCGCTACAAACCAAGATGTTGCCATCAACTATCCACCCGAATTTTTTAAGTAACTGGATTTGCCAGGATTGCAGCCTAACAATCCTCAATTAAAGGGCTCGGTGGTCATAATGTTGGGAAGTAGCAGACAAACACGACTTTGTGTAAAATATTACTGAACATCTTGATCGAAGCAAGCAATCTTAATGGCAGAAGACGTTTTGATAAACATATAAATATAACTAAACATAAGTATAGATATAAACATAAATATTAAGTATAAATATAGCCATATAAGTATAATGTTTATAACGCTAAAATAATCGATAAAATTAACACTATCTTCTCGAGTTTCTGCTAAAGAAAAAACTTTATTCTCTTTTCCGCTCCAAGTTGCAGAATAAATAAATTACATCTGTAGATACAAGGGAGAAGATAAGGCGAACGAAGTGAAAGTGAAATGTTTAAAAAGCGGGTTGCCATCTGTTGCCCTTTAATATTCATGTTATTTCAATGAACAGCTGAGTGCGGTTTGGAAATCTAAAGAAAGAAAATATAAACTAAAAAAAACGAATAGCTCTGAAATGGTTAATGACATAATAGGCCAATTATACAACATTGTTTCAGACACTGTTGGCAGAAAATTTCTCTCATGCTAGTAAATAAATTAGACTTATGATATTTTGATGTAATTATTAGATATAATTTACAAAACAAAATTCTCACCATTTATATTAATGTATAGTTTCATTCTTTTCCACTTACTAACAACGATAACTTATTTGTTTTGAAATATCGGTTTATTACTCGTGCTGAACGTACACACGGAAAGACGTACATAATCACATAGAACTTTGTCTAAAGACGCTTTTAGAGGTTAAGTGGAAATCCAAAAACATATCTTCGATTAAATATTAACATAAAAATGTTGGTAGAAAATTTCCATATATAATATAAGTAGAAATATACCGAACCATTATTCGATCGAACATACATGAGCTAGTTATCGACGGGCGCTTAGACCTCTCTCACTCATACTGTAACTTACTCTCACAATCGCAAATCCTCGCTCTCGCTCTGGCACAAGTGTATGGTGACACGTCATCCGAAGATATCAAGAATCGATCATTTTTGTAAGAGTTGACTTCAGGTTTTGTTACACTTCTACTGATTTTCCTATTCCCATTGCATGTACAAGCAAATATACATATTAGTTTAACAAGCTTCTACCTTACAGATAGACAGTACAGAGATTTCGAAATGAATACAAAGAGAATAAGTAAGACAACAAAGCAAATGTATTAGTCGATACTAAACGAATAAGGATGTAATTCTAGACCTGTAAAAGGCCAAAAGATCCTCTGAACGAGATTCGTGTGATGTGGGGGAGACCAAGTTTGAAGTTCCTCTTTAACGTGAGATAAGTTTAGGAAGTACTTGTCTACTTTTTCCTAAAATGCCACATGTCAAATATGAAAACAAGCATTTTCAAGGCTGTATTCATTATAATTGTTTCGAGAAGCCACCAAAGGTGTTTTGAATTATAGCTTTGGAATATAAACCGGTGTTGTCATATTTCTGTATAGTGCTCGTTGATCAACTTACTTTAGAAGAATTCCATTCTCACAGAAAATAATTTTTTGCCTTGTTGTTAATTAAAAGTACACTGCAGTTTATTAATGTTGTATCATGTAAATTATCATTAAGTCCACGCTATATTAACAAACGTAATTACAATTTAATATAACAATATGTGAATACTTAAAAATACTGTTGCTTGTGATAAAATATTACAGGTAGTGCCAACTCCAGACAGCAGGATGAGGTTAGTTTGTGTTCGCATTGCTTGTCCACGAAAACGTCTCTCCTAGCGGACGATCAATATAACTAACTCAATCTTTCTTATCATGTTCTCTCAAGCCAGTCTTTTAAGAATGCTTATTCCTCTCCAGGGTTAAGATCTATATTGAGAAAAACAGTTTCATTACACGTTCCGTTACAGATACAAGAGAGAATACAGGGGAATGAAGTGACAATATTGTTTCCATGGTATCAGGAAAACAAAAGATTGGAGCTTGGAAAGGAAAATAATATTGAAACCTAAGGTAAAGAATATTTGGGCTACAATCACAACAATAATGACCAACGGATAAACAAGCGTTAGTAATATTAATTAGTGAACATCCTACACAAACAACAAATGTGTCTGCTCAAATTTAATATTGCTTTGCTTATCTTAACTGGATAATACATATGAGAGTATAAATATATACATTAAAATAGATGAAAAAGAGAATACATTTGTAAATTATGTGTGTAATAAGAACTGCATTATGAAGCTAAAACTTAACGTCACGATTTAAGGCGGAGTTCTATGACATTGCGTCTCTGCAGTTTTGCTGTATCCTATAAGGAATTAAATATATTTGTTGTCGTGATCTCTGACGTTACAGGTAGCAATAGAGATACAGACTTTATGAAAGGAATAAAAACAGAAGAATTAAAAGCACAAAGAACTCACCGTGAGTAAATGTATCACTCGATTTATACGAAGTGGAGGAGCAAGCTTGTAATAATACATTGCTGAAGAATGTGTGGCAAAAATAATGTGAATTAGGTTCGGAATATTTTGAAATAAAATCATTACAGTGAAGTTTTTATGAGTACAGGCTAAATCTGAAAGCACATCATTTGATAAGCTTATGTACTCTTCTCACACATGCCATACGACGTTAACATGTTATGGCTCCCTTGACCAACTACGAGTTCAGAAAACGCGAATTTCCAACTGGAGATTCATATAAAAAGTTTCAAATAAATAAGTTCATTCGTTTAATTAATCAATGAACCTATGATACAAGTTCCCGAAAAGTATTATTAAATATTTTCTTTGACAGACTTCCTTTCTGGAATACAGTTCGTTGTTCTTTTGATATTGTCTGTGTGTTCATACTGTGTCTACTTTATATCCACAGAGGGAAAGGAAATGAAATATAAGCCAAAAATATTGAACAACGTAGGAGTGTACCTACAATATTTATAGATAATTATACATGGTAATCCGCGCAGTAAGATATTACGAGTGGTGCCATCGGTAGACAGCAACCGCACTCGGTGGGAAGATTGAGGGTATTGCCTGTCAACCGAAATTCCTCTCCAATAGTACTTTAAAGTGCGTTGCTATATGTTGCTTTTTAATGTTCATGTTATTCCAATGAACAGCGGAGTTCAGCTTAAACTAAAGTCAACGAATAACCCTGAAAAGGCTATTGACATAACATGTAGCGACAGGATATGTACTTTAATGAGATAGGCATTTGTTGTGCACACTGTTGACAGATAATTCAAATTATACAGTCTGTGTCATATGATAGTAAATATAATAAATCTATTATAATTTGATCAAATTGTTAACCATAATTTACAAAATATTAAAACTTACACATTTTGTGTACGTAGATCACTGCATTCCTGGATAATACTCCACTTACTCTCCTAGCGGACGATAAATATAACTAAAGCAATTCTTATGCTTTGTCAAGTCACTCTTTTAAGAATGCTTATTCCGCTCCAAGTTTAAGATGTATATTTAGAGAAATAGTTACATTACACGTCACGTTACAAATATAAGAGGAAATACAGGGGAAAGAACTTATAATGAAATGTTATTATATCACAATAAACAAAAGAATGGAGCTTTGAAATTTAAGATGTGTTAAGGATAGTAACATTGAATAACAACAGGGATAGGGCAGTTACAGAAATACGGAACTATAAGACATTTAGCTAAGACGGGATTGTTGTTATACGTCGAGCGGAAATAGCTACCTGTACCGGAGATATTAAAACTAAACTCACGGATTGCTAGAATCGAGTTATAATGTGATCGTATGGAAGCTTACACCAGAAAAGAAATACACATTGTTTTTCAATCTGTGGTAGTTACGTCGTCATATATCACTACATTTTCGATTTCTATTCTTTATCATTACATTCATTTAAATACTCGTGAGTTTATGTCTGAGTTAGTGGAGTAACAGCAAGTCTTGAATTTTCTGTAAAAGTATTAATTTAAATCCTACCACATAGTTCCTAAGATATTTGATAATTGCTCAAAGTTTACTGTATGCTCGTAGAAGGAAGTAAATATATTTGTTGCGATCTCTGACGTTACAGGTAATTACAGAGATACAAACTTTATAAAAGGATAAAAACAGAATAATTAAAAGGACAAAGAGCTTACTGTGAGTAAGTGTTTATCTGGAAGGGAAAGCTTGTAATAATACGCTGTTGAAGAATGTGTGACGAAAGCGATGTGAATAAGGCTCCGAATATTTTATATAAATTCACTAGATATGCGGCAGTGAAATGACGTATGAAGTTAAATCTGAAAGCTTGTCATTTGATACGCTTCTCTACTCTCCTCATATGACGTTAACGAGGTATGGCTCACTTGACCAACTAACAGGTAGATCACAACACGAGCATTTTAAGCATATTAAGTTCCAAATAAATGTCATTGAGGTAATGAGTGGTATTCAAAGAACTTATGAAACCAGAGAGAGAGAGAGAACCAAGAGCGAGAGCAAGTCGTCCGGGTGCTCCCGGACGGTGGGTAGAGCGCCACGGTACCTATCCGCTGTGCGGATTTACCCGTGCGGTCTTACAGAGTTTGTCTTTCCTCCAAAGCTTGGATGTCCTTGTTAACTGATGGACCTGATTCCATCTCTGCTAGTGCTCCTGGCGGCGGGTTGAGCTTCCATGTAGGAGGCCAGTACCCTAAACCGCCACGCTAGGGGCGGCCTGCGTTGCAGTGTCCGTCCAGCGTGGCGGGGCTAGGAGCGAGATGTCGGGTGGTTGGGGACGTTTAGGTTATGGCTCTCCTCGAGGTGACACAAGGGGACCTGGCTTCCGGGGGTCAGCCGACGGGCCAGATCCAGCCTTGGTGTGGCCGGAAACAGGGTGTAGTGTTGAGGGGATGGGAGGCTGGTCTCACCACCCAAGGGCGTCCTTGTGGAAGCGGTAGCTCATTCTCCTCCTGGCACACGGTGGTCACATTGTCCTAGTGTGTTCAATAGGTTGTTGGGATGGGATGCAATCCTGGCATACAATGTGCGCGAGCGTTCACGCACAACGTCCTCAACGTAAGGTATGCCAGAATGGGTGTGTAGGATGTGTGATGGAAACATACGTTCGGTATCGTAGATCATCCTAAGCACTCTCTTCTGCACGGCTTGCAGTCTGCGGATGGTGGTACAAGCCACCGATCCCCAGACCTCGCATCCATACAGGATCAGGGGCGGGACGATCGTAAGATGCACCCGTAGTTTCAGGCGAGTGGGCATTGTCGAACGGAATATAGGTTACAACTGCCTAAGCGCTGCATGGCCGAGGCCGATATTTTCACGGGAATGTGGAGTGAATGTGAGGCCGCGGTCCAGTCGGACACCCAGGTATTTGGCAGATCGGACCCAAGGAATCCTCCTCTGCCTCAACCGCAGATCTCCTTCTGGGCGCCAGCGAAGGACCTTCCCCAGCAGAAGGGAAGAGCTCTTCTGTGGGCTGATGGCCATCCTCCACCTTTCACACCACGTGCCGATGGCTCGGAGTGATCGCTGCAGTGGAGGGAGGCAGTAGCGGACGTTTTTGTTCTGGGCCAAGAAGAGGACGTCGTCAGCATAATGGCACAGAACAGTGCGAGGCTCTGTAGGGAAGTCAGACATGTAGACAGCAAAGAGTAGCGGCGACAGTACACTGCCTTCCGGGACTCCTGCCGCTATGTGTCTGACGGAGGAGAGTTTGCCTTCGACCCGCACCCTGAAGGTTCGACCCCGGAGGAAACTACTGATCAGGGTGATCTCGAAAAGTGTGATTAAATATTTGCTTTAGTAGACTTCCTTTCTCGAATACAGTTGCTTGTTCCTTGACACTGTCTCTGTATTCACACTGTATCTACTTTATATTTATACGGAGAAAACAGATGAAATCTAAGCCACTGGCAATAAACAAAGTAACTATACCTAAAGGCTTTATGGATAACTATAAACGATAATCTGCACAATAAGTTGTTACGTGTGGTGCCATCTCTGGAGAGCAATACGCAGTTACTGCAAAGATTGTATATTTGATAATATTGCGTGTCAACCAAAATTCCTTTCAAAGGACAATAGATATAACTAAAAGATTCTCGCCTAAGAAATATAGTATATTGTTTGTAAAGCTAGAATACTCGATGAAATTAACATTATCCTCTCGAGTTTCTGTTAAAGGAATACTTATTCTCTTTTCTGCTCCAAGTTACAGAAGTCGATCGATTACACTTGTAGTTGTTGATACTCTATACAGGCGAATGAAGTGATAGTGAAATGTTTAAAAAGCGGGTTGCAATGTTTGTCTTTTAGCTTTCATTTTATTCCAATGAACAGCAGAGTGTGGCTTAAGAATTTAAAGATGTAAAATTTGAAGTAAAGACAACGAATAACTTTGAAATGGTTAATGGCATTAAACAAACAGATATAGCTAATGTGGTTTAATAAGCTATGCATTTGTTGTGCACTAATATAATATGTCAATTACACAGCATTGTTTCACAGACTGTTGCCAGGAAATGTAAGATGTACACTTTGTGATTAATGCTAGGAAATATATTAAACTTATATTTCTATGAAATTATTAGTAATTCTTTACAAAACAAAACATTTCGCCATTTGTATTCGTGTATATTTCCATTCTTTTACAATTATTAACTATGATTTTTTATTTGTTTGGAAATATCGGTTTATTACTCGTTCTGAACGTATACATGGAGACACGAATCACATGGAACTTTGTATAAAGACGCTTTTAGAGATTAAGTGGACACCCGAAATCTTCGTTTAAATTTTAACATAAAAATGTTGGTATAACATTTCCATATATAATATAAGTAGAAATATACCGAAACATTATTCGATTGAACATGCATGAGCTAGTTATCGACTCTCTCTCTCATAATCGCAAATCCTCGCTCTCGCTCTGACACAAGTGTGTGGTGACACGTCATGCGAAGATATCAAGTATCGATTATTTTTTATAAGATTTGACTTGTGGTGTTGTTACACTTCTACTGATTTTCCTATTCCCAGTGTATTTACAAGGAAATATATATATTAGTTTAACGAAACTTCTACCTTACAGATAGACAGTACAGAGGTTCCGAAATGATTACAAACAGAATAAGTAAGATAACAAAGTAATTCAGTGTAATGCTGCAAATGTTTTTCTCGATATTAGAGTTAAACAAATAAGGTTGTAATTCTAGACTTGGCAAATGGAAAAAGTCCTCTGAGCGAGATTTGTGTTAAGTAGGGGAGACTAAGATTTAAGCTCCTCTTTAACGTGACATAAGTTTAGAAAGTACTTGTGTAGTTTGCGCCAAAATGCCACATGTCAAATATAAACACAAACATTTTCAGATTGTATTCATTATAATCATATACAGATGTCAACAAAAGTGTTATCTGATTTAATAAAAGCCTATTATGACATATTTGTGTAAAGTGCTCGTACATCTACTAACATTAGGAGGATTCCATTCTCACACAAAACAATTCCTTACTTCGTTGTTAGCTGAAGGTATACTGCAGTTAATTATTATTGATTTAAACATATAAAGAATAATTAAGTCCACGATGTGTGAACAAACGTAATTAGAATTTAATATAATACTTTGAGAATAATTATTAATATTGTTGCTTGTGATAGAATATGATACGTGGTGCCATCTCTAGACACCACGATGAGGTTAATTTGTATTCGCATTGCTTGTCCATCAAAACGTCTCCCCTAGCGGACGATCAGTGTAACTAAGACAACGTTTCTTGCCATGTGTTTCTCAACGCAGTCCCTAAGAATACTTATTAATTTCCGAGTTAAAATGTATATTTAGAGAAAGTCTCATAACACGTCAGGTTACAGATACAAGAGGGAATAGAGGGGGATGAAGTGACAGTGAAATGTTTCCATGGTATCAGGAAAACAAAATGTTGGAGCTTAGAAAGGATAATAATATAGAAACCTAAAGTAAAGAATATTTGGTCTACAATCAAAAAAGTGACGAACGGATAAACAGGCGATAATAATATTAATTAGTGAACATCCTACGTACGTGCTCTCATTTAATATCGTTTTGCTAATCTTTACCTGTAAAATATAGGTATGTTAAGAGGATAAATTTATATATTTAAACAGTTGAAGAAGAGAAGATATATGTAAAGATTGTATGTTACTGAACTGCATTAGGAAGTTGTAACTTGACGTTACGTGTTAAAACAAGAGTTCTATGACATTACGTCATTGCAATTTGTTTTGAATTATATCGAAGTGTACAAAGAGATTTCTATAATTACTTTTACTAAAGTAATTAGCTTATCCTTCTTGAGTAGCGTATGAGATCTTTTTCCATCTGCATGACTTTTGTGTAACGGCAAAGGTAAGACATGAACAGAATCGTACAACACAAAATTGTAGATCTCTGATATATGTTTATAGGAAGTTGTTATTGTTTTATATGTTCTGGATATGCAAAGCGAAATTAATATCAAAAACATGAAACAGCGAGCGATTCTTAATTTTGAGTCGCCCCAAGCCAACTTTACTACAAAGAAAGAAATAGTTAATAACAAGAAGTAAATACAGCAATGTGAGCTTTTATAAATAATAATTTGTACATGAATGAGAAGAAAAGGCATTTGATATGACTTTAAAATGCTTTTACGTGTAATAATGCAAAGAGCACAAAATATATTTGAAATGCATCCCCTAGCAACGAGTTCTCTAAACATTTGAATGTCACTGGCCGTAAAGTAAATAAGTAAACACGGAATAGGACAATAAATGGTTTTATTATTTCCTCCAAACGTTTATCTCGATTTGCACAAACAAAACGAAAAAAACGTATATAAGAACTTCTTGAAGTGTTAGAGAAGTTATGTGAATGAAATTCGTAATATTGTAAAATAAAAGTCGTTGTTGATATATAACAACAAGATTTAGTTAGTCGAATATTAGTGTATATAATAACTGTTTATTCTTTGTTATATTCTGACAGTGATGTTGTATTTTAACAAATGTTATTGTCATTATACAAACTACACACGCAGTTCTCAGAGTGACTGTGGTATCTCGTGTTGATTCTCTTTGGTCTAGTCTCGGCCGTACGTAGAATTCTATATGTATCTCAGCTGGTCTGTTTGGTTGTGCCAAGCTTAGATCTACTATACAAGTACGTACATCAGTCTACCTGACGCAGTTATTACAACTCCTTTAAAGTATCTTGTCTTCATTTGTTTTCTGATGGTCACTCGTCGATAATTGTATATTATTTCGATGTCCTAAGTGACAATAGGTATATGGTCTGGTGAAACTCTTAATTTCAGACAAAGAGAATGCTGCTTACCAATCTGACAGAAATTTAGGTACTGCCTATCCTCTTTTTACACAAACACTGTACTGCGTTAGAGGACTATAGCTAGTTACTATTGTACCATTAGTACATAATCTGGATTTATACAAGTATTAAAAAAGGAAAGCTTTAGAAATATCCATACAACAATAAAATATATGCCATGCCATGCCATGTGGTGCTGGCTGGCTGTATAAAGCCAGAAGGTTTTTGCTGCGTGCCCACCCGTTAGGGTTTTACCGCCGGTTAGGTAAATATCGGGATATTGTAGGGTGAAATGTAGGTTTTTAGAATTGAGTTATTTATGAGGTTACAAGATGTACCTGGGGGTGGAAGTACAGGATGCAACACCTTGCACACTGGTGCTTTTTTATTTTATTTTGTTTTGGGAATAATTTTGATGCCAAGCAGCTTGGAAGGATTATGTGGTGCTCAGGTTTAGCTGCTGTTCGGATTAGCTCCTAGGTTATCTCGGATACCCGCAAGCCATGCGGGGTAACCTGTGCTGACTAGAGCGACGTCTAGTGGGGCATAATCTCCCAGGGATCTGACAAGGGCGCTTCTGTGGTTGGTTGGACAAACTTGCGTACAATTTTGATGCCAATAAAAGATATTTGCTGTTTCTATGCATTTATATTAAATTATAATATTTCCTTTCTGGTTCACAACAATTTGTTGGTTTAATATTATGTCAAAATACATTATAGCTACAGAGTTATTCATATAATAAGAGACAATGAAATCTAAGCTATATAATAGGAAGATAATTACTATTTGCTATAAATGTTATATATAATAACAGATCATCCCTGCCGAGATAGGATATTACTGGTGGTGCCATCTCTAGGCAGCAAGAGGCCGCGCCGTGGCTCAGTGGTTAGACAGCTTGGCTCTCACCAAGGCGGCCCGGTTTCGATCCCAGGCGACCGCAAAGTGAGATTTGTGGTGGACAACGCGGCGCTGGGGCGGGTTTTTTCCGGGACCTCCGGTTTCCCCCGCCATCTCATTCCACCGGTGCTCCATCTTCATCTTATGTATCATCAGTGTCACCGCCTGCGGTGCCGTATATAGTAAAAGCGGGCGTTAAACACTACACATTTTTTCTAGGCAGCAAGAAACGTCGGTAAAGAGATCCTTATCTCTAAATTAAAGTTGTTCTCCTTGTGAACAATCGATATAATTAAACTGAAGTAACCTATGTGATACGTTTATAACAGAAACTTAGACATTAATTTAACAGTACCGATAGAAATCGCACAATGAACTATTTTGTAAATGATCAGAATTTTAATGAAGCATTAATATTATGGACATATTGTGTTTAATAATAAATCGATATAATGTAATACCTACCGATGGATGTTAAATGTGGATGTTTAACACATTATAGCTAATTTTGAAAATGTTTGTGACTAATATATAAGAGATATAAATAACAACCAGGGATTTATTTACATAAGTAAACTTTCTCGTTACTCATTTTGGAGATAAATAATTTTCCTGACATGCTCTGTTATTCGCTGAAGCTCTGGTCTGATGCGCTTTTATATAATAATGCAATTGTTTCCATTTATTAACTGGTAGTTACGAAAGAGAGAGGAGCTTTACTATCATCAAATAGTGAGCAGTTATTAAACGGTTTAACAAATTTTAAGGAATAATTTGTACATCATTAAGCAGAAAAGGTCAGTTGAGCTTTTACGTACAATCATGCAAGAAGGACACAGTAAAACAAATACAAATTGTGGTAGTGACGTAAAGCATACGTAGTCCTATATCAACACATTTTCTAGTTTTATTCTTAATCTCTACAATGCTTTAGGTAATCGTGGGTTTATGTCTGAGTTACTGACATAACAGTGAGTCTTAAATTTGCTGTAAGACTTTTAATTTCAAAGCTACCACATGTTAATTACGATATTTGGTAATTGCTTAAAGTTTACTGTAAGCTCCTATAAGGAAATAAATATATTTGTTGTCATTACCTTTCAGGTAACTATACAGATACAGATTTTATGAAAGGAATAAAAACAGAACAAATGGGAGAGAAACTTACTTTGAGTAAATGTTTATATCAATACACACGAAGTAATAATACACTGTTTAAGAATGTGTCGCAAAAATAATGACAATAATTTTGGAATATTTTAAAATAAAATCACTACGTATGTGGGCAATGAAAGATGTGTGAGTACAGATCATTTGATAACCTTCTCTACTCTCCTCACACATGACACAAGACGTTAACCAGGTTATGACTCGATTGGCCAAGTAACAGATTAAAAAAAGAGAATTTCCAACTGGATAATCATATAAAAAGTTCCAACTAAATAACAATGGGTGCATATTGCAATCATCAGTGAAGTTATTAAACGAGATTTTTTTTTTTTTTTTTTTTTTTTTTAATAAGCTTTATTAAAACAAATAAAAAGGAGCATCGCTTCTCATATGGAAGCGGGGTTAGGTGAGGGAGAGTTCAGGTAGGGTTGGGCAGATACCGCAATAAAGCACTCTGGTAATTGACGTTGGTTTTGTACCAGCATCTATCATGCTGCTTGGCGTAAAGTATGAGGCCAGGATGGCAGGCATGGCTTGCGCCCTGGAAGCCAAACTGGGAATTCTGTGGCGGAGTTGCTTAGCGGTATTTTCTGGAGGGTCCGGGCCGAGAGGGCGTTCCGGTACCGGTATGTTAGCGTGTTGCTGCGTCATTTGGTCGGGTTTGGAGTTCAATGAAGATCAGGTCAAGAGATTCGTCGAGCATCTTGTGGTTTTCTTCCACGCGATGCATTTTGTTGTCGTAGGCGGTGGTAAGTTGAAGGTGATGGTCAAGTCTTGCTCCGATGTTGTTGATTCCATCCTGTGTAGTGTGTTGTGATTCTATTGTCTGCTTTAGGGAGCCTTCTAGTGCTGTGAGGTTGGGAACTATTGCTGCAAGTTGTTTCTGTGTGTCGCGATTGTTCTTGGCAAGGGTAGTCGTGATGGTGTCTTGAAGCGTTGCGAGTGATGGTGCAATGTTGCTGACCTCGGTGTGCAGGCTATCGGTGAGGGCGGATGCAGCGGTCGAGGTCTCAAGCGAGGTGAGGCGCCTGCTGATGTTCTGTACCTCTTCTTGAAGACTGTAGAATGGTCCTCAAGTCCTCGCCGGGTGCGGCAGCGGTGGTAGCTGGTGGTGTAGGTGTTTGTTGTGTCGCTGGAGGCATCTCTGTGGTGAGTCGGCGAGGGTAGAGAGGGCACTGCGCCTGGCCTGTGAAGTGGCCTAAGCCATCGCAGGTGGCGCAGTACCGGCGTCGGTAACGGAGGTTGTGACTGGTGCACTGCGACGTCAAGCCCGGTGCTCCGCAGCTGTATCGCCAAGTGTACAGCTTCCCTTGTAAATCTAATATTCAAAAGGGACGAAAACCCCACGTTCTATTACCCATCTTCAGAGTTTGTTTCTCTTTTGACAGTTATAGACAGTTATAGAGTAATAAATAAAGATGGTAATCCACCAACTTTTCAAAATAGAGCAGGTGCTGAAGAAAATATAGATATTACTTTAGCGTCAGCAACAGCGGAGAAGAAGATTAGAAATTGGTGGGTCACACAGGGTCAGACCACAAGTGATCATAATTTGATTTATTTTGATTATATATTGAATGGGGAAGTAATTCAAGAAGAACATGAAATAGAATTACGTTATAATTATAAAAGAGCAAATTGGGATAAGATGAAGCAAGTATTTAAGGATTTAAATCTACAGTATACGGGAATATCAGTGGATTTGGATGCAATAAATTTAACACAAGCAATAAAAGTAGCAGTATCAAAATCCGTTCCAAAGATAACAATTTCTAATAATAAGGATAAAATAAAATGGACAGATAGATTGCAGAAGCTGAGATCGTTAGCAAGGAAATTAAGAAGAATATATCAAAAATCAAACATACATACGGAAAGAGAAGAGAACTTAAAGAATTATAGGGAGGCCAAACAAAAGTATAAACAATTATTAGAAGACACCAGAAAACAACATTGGGAACAGTTCGTTGAAAATAATTTAAAACAAGATGTCTGGGGACAACCGTATAAAATTATTATGGATAAAATTAAGAAGCCAGAAATCTTAACCACATTAGATAAGGGTAATGGAGAGATGACAGAAAGCGGGAAAGAATCGGTGGAATTGTTATTACATACGTTATTGCCAGATGATAAAGAGGAAGAAGATGATGATATTCATGTTGAAAAAAGAAACCAGATGATGTTGCAGTATAGAGGAAATCCTGTTTATCCCTTTTGATATTACAGAAATAAAATTAATTCTGCAGAAGTTAAAAAAGAAGAAGGCACCTGGTCCAGATGGTATTATAAATGAAGTCTTGTATAATCTACGAGAAGAAATTGTCTTGTTTTTGTGTTTCTTGTTTAATGATTGTTTGGCAAGTGGGAGATTTCCTAACTTGTGGAAGGAGGCAAAGGTTGTAATTTTGTGCAAAGGAGCAGATAAGGACAGAACGCAACCAAAATCTTTCAGACCAGTATGTTTATTAAATGCTATTGGCAAGATCTTTGAACAGGTAATATATAAAAGAATAATGGAAAATAGGTTGATGCTGGGTATGAATAATAAACAATTTGGTTTCAGAAAGGGATATTCAACTGAGGATGCAATATTAAAAATTCAAGAAACAGTGTCAAAAAGCCAAAAGAATTATGTAATTGGATTATTTGTGGACATATCGGGCGCTTTTGATAATTTATGGTGGCCGTATTTTTTCGGCATTTTAAAAGACAGGAAATATTCAAGTACTATTTACAATTTATTAAAGG